>CM077090.1:63712217-64134582 GCA_039513925.1 Platanthera zijinensis
TTATATCAGGTCTAGTAATCGTCAGGTAGATCAAGCTCCCAACAAGAGCTCTAAATCACCAAGGGATCAGGGAAGAATCCTTCCTTAATCTCGACGAAGCTTTAGGCCTTGATCCAGAGGAGTAGAGCAAGTCTTCCCTTAGTCAAACCAAACCGGTTTCACTATGCGTTCAGCATATCCATTCTGGCAGATGAGTAACCCACTCTCCTTCCTCTCCACTTCGAGACCAAGAAAGTGATGAAGCTCTCCCAAGTCTTTCATCTCGAAGCAAATTTCTAGCTCAGCTCTGAGCCTAGCTAACCTCCTCCTCAGAATTCCCGTGATGATCTATCATAACATACAGCAGGACCAAGACTTAAGCTCCCCCTTCTTCTTGATAAACAAGCTAGAGTCGAGTTAAAGCAAGGTATCCGCAGAATTGCAAATATTCTGCAATCTTCCCATACCAAGCTCTAGGAGCTTGCTTCAACCCGTAGAGAGCCTTCTTGAGATTGCAGACGTAATCGGATGAACTTAAAACGAAACTAAGAGGCTATCTATGAAGATGTCCTTGTCATCTCTTTGTAAAGAAAGGCATTCTTTAACATCAAGCTGCCACATCCTCCATCCTTGGCAAACAGCATATGCAATCACCATCCGAACTGAAGTCATCTTTGCAACTGGACTGAACGTCTCCTCATAGTTTTATCCATTACTGTTGAGAAAATCCCCGAGCCACCAGGCGAGCCTTGTATCTCTCAATGCTCCCATCAGCCTTCTTCTTCAATATTCAAAACACCCTATTGCAAGTCACGGAGTTATGCCATCAACTTTGGCACAAGGTCCAAGTTTCATTCTTTTTGAGAGCATCCATCTCCTCTCTCATGGATCTTCCCACGCCTTGACTCCAGTTGGCCTCATTGAAGCTAGCAGGCTCCCGCTCTCAAGAGGAACTGCAAAGAAACATGAGACATAGCTCACGGTGTTTCCTTCGCAATTGTGAGCTAGAGGCTTGATAAACCCTCTTTGATCTCCGAAGAGGTTGCTCCTTGCTCACCACCTCCGCTGCTTCTTCTGGTTCACCTCTGCTCTCGGCAAGCTTGGAGCAATGCTCCCCCTACTTCCTGACCCAGAAGCTTCTCCCCCAACCTGAAGCAACAGGAGCTGCTGGTGACACAGCCAGCTCTCTTTGATCAATAATCGCAGTCAACTCCTGACATTCATCAACCTTGATTTCTGGTTGCTCAACCGAGCTTCCTCCATATGACGTCAGTTAGTCAAGACAACATCTCTTGACATACACGAACTTATTCGTCACTGGATCCATGCATCTCCATCCTTTCTTTCGCTCATCATAGCCAAAAAGACAAGCTTCCTTCCCTTAGCATCAAGCTTAGTCCTCAGAGCATCAGGAATATGCACATAGCAAGTTGATCCAAACACCCGAAGGTGTTCAACACTTGGCTTTCTCCTTCAGCAACATCTCGTAGGGAGACTTCATGTTAATCAGACTTAGAGGCTCCGATTGATGACATAGGTGCACAAGACATTCCCTCCGCCCAGAAGGACCTTGGGATACTTTGGCATGAAGCCAACATTTGCAAAGTCTCCGTCAAATGACATCTTCCTTTCTGCAACTTCATTTTGTTGTGGATATGAGCACTATAAGCCACTCTGAATTCCGTGATTCCGCAAGAAAACCTAGAAAACTCGGAGGAGAACAAACTCTTCCGCCAGTTATCAGTTCTAAATTTTTTGATCCGCAGGTAAAGCCGACCCTTCCACCACTCCTTGAACTCCCAAAACAACCGGAAGCCTTCAGACTTCCCCTCCTTCACGAAATACACTCAATTATCTTGATAGTCATCAATCAAGACTAGCAGTACCCGCTCCGCCGAGGCAGAGCAGTCGCGGTTTTGTCCCCTCAGATCACCATGATAACCTCTAGTGGTGCTTTGCTTATCGTTTGCGACTTATCAAATGGAAGACGGTGAGACTTCCCATACTGAAATCCGCACAAATGTGACCATCACCGAAGGATGATAGCTATAGGCCAAGCCTCTCACCAGGCTCTTATTTGACATAGCCTTCAGCTTATCCATCCCTACATGCCCAAAACCTCTCATGCCAATAGCAACGCTATCATTGCCCTTATGCGATCAACATAGGAGCTTGTAATAACACAAACAAGTCCTTCACTCTCCTTCCAATGTGAGCAACATCAGCCTTAACCGCTGATACGTTGTGAAGAAACTTCACTTCTGTTGGCCCAAACAGAACGTGATAGCCGGCGTCGACAGCATTGGTCATAGAGAAGAGGTTCTTCTTCATGCTCGGTATGTGATAAACACTCCTTAACGTGAGGGGCCCCTTATCACTACCCCCAAAGTAACTATACCCTTCTTCTCTACTGCATGAACAGTATTATCAGCAGTTATAATAGCCTCGTTACCTGAGTATGCCTGCAGCTTGGAGAACTTTGACATATCTCCAGTGAGGTGATGACCGCACCCGGAGTCAACGATCCAATCGTCCACCATGTCAACGGTGGACAAAGCTCGGACACAAGTGCCCGTCATAAATGCTCCACCCCAGCCAGCTTCCTCCTTGCTAGAGGAAGCTTCCTTCTTGCCTTCAACATGCCCAGGCTGCAGCTTGACCTTGTAGTCTCGCTTGAAGTGACCTGGTTGATGACATCTGTAGCACTTCAGATTCTTCTTCTAGTCCTTCTTAGGAGCAAATCTCCCCTCTTGCTGTTTAGAAGATAAAGGTTCATCTCCAGTCGCAGTCTGCTTCATCTTCCCTTCCCATCTCTTCTTCTTCTTCTTCTCAGTTAAAAGAGCATCACTAGCTCCTTCAGAGACAGTCACCCCGGCCATCTGCCTTGCCAGGCTCTCCTGCAAGGCAAGCAGATTTTCCAGCTCTAGAAGAGAGGGCTGAGTAGCCCAGCCTTGAACAGAAGTAACAAAGGCCACATACTCCTTCCGCAGACCGCGGATTATGTGCCTCTTCAGCTTGTCCTCGGAGATCGGCTCATCAGGATCAAGAGCAGAAAGCTCAGCACACAAGCTCTTCATCTTCAAGAAGAATTTGGAGATAGAAAGATCTCCCTGAGTTGCCTTAGCCAACTCATTTTCCAAGAACTATAGTCTTGCTACATTCTTCCTATTGAACAACCCATCAAGGGAAGTCCATATCTCAGCAGCAGACTCACATCCTAAGATGTGATCAAATAGCTCAGGTGACACCGCCCGCTTGAGAGCAAACTCAGCCTTGGAATTTGTCTTCCTCCACACTCTCACCTGCTCGGCTGTTCCAAACTCAGCAGTGATTTCTACTTAATCATCGCCACCGACGACCTCCCATAGCTCTTCGCCCAAAAGATAGCTCTTCATGCACGACTTCCACTTCTTGAAGTTAGTCGGCGTCAGAAGCTCAATTCCCATACCTCTTGCAAAACCACCGTCCATGGTACTGACTTGGTTATCCTTCAAAAGCACACATAGCAAATCAAAGCTTGTTGATCACCGCTCAAGCAACTGAACCTTCCTCTGATACCATGTTAGATTTTCTCAAGTTGATCAGCAAGGTAGCCCAAACACAAAATCAATATCTTCGGCACTACCCAGATCACAATTTGAACCACAGAAAGCAGGAAGCAACTCAGATAACCAAAAACATAGACAGAAGCAAGCAGATCAAAATTTCATTAATCTTCTTTACAGGGCGAGGCATACATGGCGAGACCTGATTTCGCCAGTACAAGAAAAAGCAGAAAAACAAACAAGCCGGGCGGATACAACTGTGAGACCGCCGAGTCCGCCAAGATTGTCGAGCTCGCCGAGACCACACAGACCGCCAAGCTGCTGAAGCTGAACACAACACGGAGTCCGCGAAGACCGCGAGGTCGCGCGGACAACCCATTATTCGCTGAACTGCTGCTGAACAGAGGAGCAAACCGCCTAACCGCCGAACCCCCAAGGTCGCGCGGACAGGTTATTGAACTTGGAAAGTTGATGCAGAGAGAACTGGTAAACCGCTGATACTGCAGTCCGCAAACTCACTGAGCCTGGCTGAAGGTTAAAACCAAACACTTGGTTTCACAGCACTAGCCGCGCCACCTGCACACAGCAAACCGATTAACTCTTATCAAACCGCGCGGATACAAAAGTCGAGTCTGCAGCACTTGATCCAAGCCAACTTACTGTTCACTCTTGTTATTAATGGATTTCCGGGGGGGGTCCTATTTATAGGCCAGGTGAGAAGTGTGGTCACCACCCTATGAGATAGAGACACCGCCCCTTGGTCGCAGCTAACACTGACAATCTGCGCAGTCCGCCTGCACGAGACAAACCAAAATGCCAAGTCCAGGCGAGATGGCGAGCTGCTCAGGACAGTCCGCTCAGTCCGCAGAACACTGCAGGACTAGCCGGGATGCAAGAGCCACTAGCTGAGTATAATGCCAGTCCGCCGAAGGCACGACAACACACCTGTCCGCAAGCACCAGTCTGCGACCACAGGCAACCTGCCTGGTCACCGCGGACTCTGCGGAAACCAACTCAGCTCGCAATGTCCATGACCACGCACACCGCCCGGTCACAACGGACACTGCGGAAAACAACTCCACCTCGCACAGTCCGCGACCACGCACAAAGGTCTGGTCACAGCAGACACTGCGAAAACCCTGAACACAGAAGAGCAAGTCCAGAAAGGAAAGCGCGAGCTCAGCGGATACCATACCAGTCCGCCAGCTCCAAGCCCAGACCGCGGCTTACCGCAACTTCAAATAAGAAGAGCGGACTCAAAGCCCAGTCCGCAAAGGCCGAGCACACCATCTTGCAGAGCTCCTCACTGCCGGACAAAACCAGTCCGCAAAGCCAGACCGCAGCACACTATGCAGGTCGCAAACCAACAACCCGCCGGACTAGAAACCAGTCCGTGCGGTCAGTCCGCCTAAGCCGCCCGGACTGCCCGACCACCCACTTTCACTTCACCAATTTCAACATTTAAAGTCTGTCCTGTGAAGGAATCTGGGGGAGGATTTGTGACAGAATTCTGTCTTGAAGAGTAGAAGGACTCGGGTCCGTTCTTGTTATGGGGCTCGTTTGCTAAGGAGATGTCGAAGGTCCCGAATTCTTCTCTTATGAGGAATCATCAAAGGACTTGGTGCCTATTTCTATCGAGAGTCGAGGCCGAGTCATTCGAGGCGGAGGCCAAGTTGGTGTGGCCGGAGGTGGAGGATGAGCGCGTTAATGCACACTGCCTTTCGCTTGGCAAGAATTTCAGTGTGACGAGAGGGATATGAGGGCATTTTATCCTTTAAATGGTTGATGCCACGAAAAGTGGTGCAAATGTTGACGTAGAGAGATTACTTGATTGTATGCGCATTGCGCAAAAACTCTGTTTCTTTTATTGGAGTTTTGTCCTTATTGTAGCGGGCGCGACTTAGTACAGTAGCTTCCCTCCTTCTTGTGATATATCTCCAGGGGCATCACAGAGGTTTTTTCTTATTTGAGCCTTGGGTTTCTCTCTAAACCGGGAGCACTTTTACCTATTGCTTTAACGCTCGTGTTTAAAGTTGCATGTTGACTTTGCGATTGCCATTGGACGTGAATGTCAGGAGCTGATACCTGAGTATTGTGAGAGAGGACATTTGCCCCATTTGTCCGAATTGCGCCCGAGGACTCAGAGTCCTGTTTTGGCTACATGGCGCAGGAGGACTCACGGTTTGCCCTAGCTAGCCTTCATGGGAAGATTGGGTACTTATTCCAGCATTGGGAGTGTTTGGGTTCCATTCCCTTAGAGGTGGTAAAGGATCTTTATCTATTTGTTCCTTAGATTGAGTAGGGGTCTGTTCCATTGTCGATGGAGGCAACAAAGAACCTTTGTCTATTCGTATCTCAGGAGGACCAGGGTTCGTCTAGGTGGAAGTGGCAAAGAATCTTTGTTTGCCCACGCCTTAGGAGGACTGGAGTCTATCTGGGTGAAGGCGGCAAAGAATCTTTGTTCATTCACGCCTCAGAAGGATCGTGGTCTGTCTGGATAGAGGTGGCGAAGAACCTTTTTCTATTCGCGTCTCAAGAGGACTTAAGTCAGTCCGGGTGGAGGTGATGAAGAACCATTGTTCGTTCGCGCCTTAGGAGGACATGGGTCCATCCGAGTGGAGGTGGTAAACAACCTTTATTTATTCGCGTCTCAAGAGGACTCGGGTCCATCCAGGTGGAGGTGGCAAAAAACCTTTATTTGTTTGTGCATTAAGAGGATCGGGGTCTGTCCTGGTGGAGGGGGCAAAGAACCTTTATTCGTTCGTAACTTAGGAGGACCGGGGTCTGTCTAGTGGAGGTGGAGAAGAACCTTTGTTCTTTCGTGCCTCAGGAGGACTGGGGTCTGTCTTGGTGGAGGTGGCAAAGAACTTTTGTTTGTTCGTGCCTCAGGGAGACCGAGGTTCGCCCGGGTGGAGGTGTAGAAGGACCTTTGTCCATCTCGCATGAGAGCGGCAGAAGGAATTTCATCTGACTCGCTTAAGGGGTTTTATGAGCGCACTGTCAGAAGGCAAGTGCTATTAGTGCACTGTCAGAGGCAGGTACTATTAGTTAACTTCCAGAAGGAAGGTTGTTGGTTCTATTGATCCCAATGGCTCTGATTTGATGATGTCAAACATATCAATGAGATAGACATAGTTGTATTTGATGTATGGTTAAGTTCATGCATACAGGTTAGTCTTTGTCACAATGATTGGATAGCTAGTTCAAGCGATAATGACAGGTTGACTCAAAGTGGAGCTGGAAACTCAGAAAATTACCTAAGTCCAAAAGCGTTGAGTGAGGCAAGCTCACTCAATGTCATAGTGCTGAGAGAAGGTAGGCAGTAAAAACTGATAGTTACAAATCCAAAAAATCGGCTAAGTCTAGAAGCATTGAGTGAGCTCAACTCACTCAAATTCATACCGCTAGATGCGTTGAGTCAAGGTTACCTTGTCAAAGCCTAAGCAGTGGAAGACAGAAAAATCGACTAAGCACAAAAGCATTGAGTGAAGCTTCATCACTCAATGTCATGCTGAGTCTGTCAACGTTCTCAACGCCATCAGGCAGAAAGCTGAAAAATATGGCTAAGGCAAAAAGCGTTGAGTGGAGCTTATACACTCAACACTCTCAACACCATCAGGCAAAAAGCTGAAAAATATGGCTAAGGCAAAAAGCGTTGAGTAAAGTTTATACACTCAACTCTCTCAACGACATTAGACAGAAAGCTGAAGAATATAGGCTAAAGGAAAAAAAGCATTGAGTGAGGGATATGCACTCAACGCTCTCAACGCCTAGCAGAGCAAAAATAATTCTAAGTCCAGATTCGTTGAGTATGACCTATACACTCAACGCCACTCAGTGCATAGTAGAGCAGAAGAAATTTCTAAGTCCAGAATCGCTGAGTCTACCATTCGTCGAGCTAAGCTTAGTTTTCGTCGATCGGAGTTTAGAATTCGTCGATCTCAGCTTTTACCTATAATAAGGACTCAGTTATCAGAATCGTCGACCGGCCACTAATCTATCAGAATCGTCGACCAAAGCTCACGTTTCGTCGAGCTAAGCTCGAAGTTCGTCGACCTCAGCCTTCACCTGAAGAAAGAACTGAGCTGAGTGAATTCGTCGATCTCAGCTTCACTATTTCGTCGAGCTGATCTCAGATTTCGTCGAGCTGAACTTGAATTTCATCGAACGCGGGATTTCAGAAAAGTTAGTTGATTTTGGATAAGTCCAGGACGATGCTGACTCAGCAAAGTCAACAAGTCAAAAATGTTCAGATCCGATGTAAATCGACATTAACGTCGCCGTCAGTCTACAGTGGATCTCAAGTTAATAAAGCTGAGGTTTTAACCACCGTTAAAAATAAGACACGTGTCAATCATCTCGCCAATGTGATGGGATTATAAATAGTAGAAGAGATTAAGATCTAAATAATAATTGGATTAATTTCTGATTAACTTTCTGAAAAATACGAGAGGCAGAGTTCGTCGTCTTCATCCGCCATTGTTGTAGAAGACAAGAAACTCAAGTTCAAATTTGAAGGGCTTCTGAGTTTGCTGGTGCAATCAACATCCACACCAGCAGTTTCAGGGTAATCCTCCGAGAGAGACGAATCATCCTAGGCATGCCCTAGCTGAAGTTTCCTTTTCGATCCAAGCCGAGACAGAATTTGAAGATCAATTCGCTGGATCATAGAAGAAGGGTTGAAATCTGCTCAGTCCAGATTGGGAGATATTCCTTAAGAAGAAGAAGCAGATTCATCTGCTAGTTGATTCCAGAACAAGTCGAGCATCATTTCAAGATTGTTGTATCGTCTTGTTGTTGTGAAGAAGAAGTTAGGTCTGACATCTGCTCGGTCCAGGTAGACAGGCACAGAGAATTTTCTCTGGTGTCTGTAATTCATTATCTTGAATATTTCTGTGTAAGATTCATTTTGAATCTGAGTGGTAAGGCTAAGGCCTGAGATGTAAGCCTGTGTTATAAAGGCTGAGGTAGGGCAGGAGTTGCTTGGGTTGTAAGTGTCTGGATTCACACTGAGGTAGGGCAGGATTGCCTGAGCTGTATGAGTGTGGAGTCACTCTGAGGTAGAGTTCTTGGGAAGAACTTGTAATATCCCGACTTTTATTGGATCACTAGAACCCCAATGGGCCCAATAAAAGTAACTCGAAACTCTACCCATGACACATACCAAGGAAGGAGGTAACCCTAGACGGGAATATCGAGCTAGAGAACTCTGATTTGAGTTCTATCAGTTCTTGTGGCCTCATATAGCCAATACGAGCGCGTCGGAACTCGTTCCGTTGAACTCCGATGTCATATGGTAGATATGGTCGTTCCTCGTAGAACATCGCGAATACAAGATTTTTGAATGTCAAGCTAGAGAACTCTGATTTGAGTTCTATCAGTTTGTGTGGCCTCGTATAGTCAATACGAGTGTGTTGGAACTCATTCCCTTGAATTCCGAGGTCATATGGTGGATATGGCCGTTCTTCGCAGAACATCGTGAAAACGAAATTTTTAAATATTAATCTAGAGAACTCCAATTCGAGTTCTGTCAGTTCCAATGACTTCATATAGTCAATACGAACACATCAAAACTCGTTGCATCGCGATTCGAAGCATAACGATGATTATGAGCGTTTTGACCGTTTTAGCGTGCCGCGACGCGCAGATTTTTAATATTTAACAAACGAACTCTGATTCGACCCCAGTCAGTGGCATTGGATTCGTATGGTCAATACAATGTCAACGGAATTAGTCCCGATCAGTGTCGATGACGGGTGGTCAAACCGTGGTAAAATCAGGCATAATTGTGCACCGAAAAGCGTGCGCACATTAATTGTGACACAACACCTCAATTTTGACCCGACCCTGATGTCTTGGCCTACTTTGACTTTTTACAGTATTGGGGGACCCATTTTAGGGTTGACTTTGGTCAAACCCCCCCTAAAAACCAATTTTTGGAAATTTTCTTAAGGAGGTACACCTCCTCTTCATGGATGGTTAAAGCCCCATACCCCCTATATCCTTGGGCCACCAAAATCATTCCACACAAGAGGCTAGGAGGGCCATGGGCCAAGTTAGGCCCAACTCCCTTTCCCCTCCCCTCTTTCCTAAGCCCAAAAGCCCACCAAGTCCCAACCCACCAAGAAATCCCCTTAGATTGATCCATGTGGCCTGTACTATGGCCCCTGGATGGGTGCCAAGTGTCCCAGCTAGCTGGGGGGGAGAAGAACTCTTCTCCCTCAAGTGGGATTAATTCCACACCTCTCCCAAGCTAAATGGCTCCTCCCCCTTGCCTATATAAATCCATGACCCCTCATCCCTTACTCACACAAGCTCAGAAAGAGCTTCCCCCACCTGGCTGGAGCTCCAGCTCGCTGGAAACAGCCATCCCGAGCTCCGCCACCTTCCACCGCCATTAATGGCGGAACTCGCCGGAGGTCGCCGGAGACCCCAACAAGGAGGAAACCTTCCTCTCTCCTTCATCCCTATCTTCTGGAAGGTTGCATGCGAGCTCCGGGGGTCGGAGCGTCGCCGTCGTCAACCTCTCCCCTCCAAAAACAAAAAAAAATTATAGATCCGGCAGCGGCAGGCCGCCGGACCACCGCCTGAGGAAGCGCCTACTCCCGGGCAATCGGTCGGGGGCGGAGTCACGGCCGGTCGACGGTTGGACGGCGACGGAGAAGACCCGCAAGGTCAGTTCCTGACCAGGCTATAGGGGGTGGGGGGAGAAGAAGATATATATATATATATATATATATATATATATATATATATATATATATATAGGACAGGGATCATATGTGAATAGGTGAATAGTGCGAATATGCGAATATTAAATTTCTGCCGTTCAGTTTCATCATCGCGCTGCTACAGTTCTTCCTCCATCCCGACTATTCCACAGCCGGTGACCTGTGGCGGCTGGCTCGCCAGCCACCGGCCGCCCTGGGTTCGTCGGCGGCCACGGCGACGAACCCTTGGCGGCCGGTGGCCGGCGAGCCAGCCGCCGCAGGTCGCCACCGCCGTCGCCGCAGCTGCATCACGCGGCCATAAAATTCTCACTGCCGCCGGCTGCGGGCTCGCCGCTTGCCGGCCGCACGGGGTTCTTCGGCGGGCATGCCGACGAACCCCGGGCGGCCGGCACGCGGCGAGCCCGCAGCTGGCGGCGGTGGTGAGAATTTTTTGGTCGTGTGATGCAACGGCGGCGGCGTGCTCGCCGACGAACGCCGGGAGGTCGGTGGCCGACGAGCCCACCCCGCAGTTGTCGTGGTTTCGCCGCCGGCAGCCGCTGCTGCTACAAAATGCACTGTCCGCAGGATGTGGATTCAACGGCCAGGAATTCTGTTCGCATCTTCGCACGGGTTGCTTCTTCGCACCTGATTCGCGCCCCATATATATATATATATATATATATATATATATATATATATATATATATATATATATATATATATATATATATGTGTGTATATATGTATATATATATGTATATATGTATATATATATATGTATATATGTATATATACATGTATATATGTATAGATATATATATGTGTATAGATATATATATATATTATAATATTATAAATATTATAATATTATAATTAAAATTGATATTTATTTTCTGGAGACTAATCTAGGCTTCTAGGAAAAATGTGTTGAACATGAAAATTGTTCCCATTAATGAGAGCAGTCTACACAAAAAAATTTTGAATTATTGGAGTTAATTTGATATCTTTAAAAGCCCAAATAAGAATTATTTTGTCAATTTAGAAGGCCAAAATTGCTCGGAAATTTTTGGAAAAACTACTAGGCTCTTTTTTAGACTCTCTTAAAGGTTATATTAAAATTTGGGAATTTCGGGATAAAAATTGACGATTTTCCAATTTCTTGGAGTTTTGGGTCGCGCTCGAAAAATTACGCGCACAAATCCTTTGAAAATGGATATCTGAGCGCGCGACCACTTTATATATTGAATATTAAGTTCAATTCGGCAATCGAGGAGGGTTATTATGGCAAGATCTCAAGCGCTTAGTATTTCGAGGTTTTAGCAAAACCATCGAGCGCCTCGTCCTTAAAATAGCTCGTGGGCATTTTGGGAGAACTAGGAAGATGAAACTACGAGCTTCGAGTAATTTAATTCTCAACCTAGTTTCGGGTAAATAATTTCCCTCTGATGTTTGAAGCGATTATCGAGGTTGAAATTCGAGGAAGAATGTGTCTTCTAACGAGATTCTCGGATTCGATCTGACACAAGAAATCAAATTGATATTTATGTTTGGATGAATAATAAAGTTGTAACTCATAATAAGCTTCCCCTGATCCGATTAAGCCGTAATTAAAAGGGCGCAACTGAATTATGATCGGATCTTAATAATGGGTGAAACCCAAACATACCTCCTGAGAACGCAGAAAAACTGAACATGCATCCTGAGAACTGAGAAGGAACTGAATACACCTCCTAAGAACGGAGATGGAACTAAAGCCTCCTGAATAGAGTGATTGGACTACTAACCATTTTCTTTATGATTATTCCAGTCTTGCACTGGTCCAGTTCATTTATTTATTTCAGTTCAGTACTTTCAATTCAGTTCTACTCCAGTCCCGTACTGGTCAAGTTCAATTCAGTACTTTCAATTCAGTACTACTCCAGTCTCGTACTTGTCAAGTTCATTTCAGTTCAGTACTTTCAATTCAGTTATACTCCAGTCCCGTACTGGTTAATCTCAATTCAGTACTACTCCAGTCTAGTACTGGTCAGGTCATTTCAGTTCAGTACTTTCAATTCAGTACAACTCCAGTCTCGTACTGGTCAAGTTCACTTCAGTTTAGTATTTTCAATTTAGTACTACTCCAGTCTCGTACTGGTCAAGTTCATCTCAGTTAAAAACTTCCGCTTCAGTTCTACTCCAGTTTTATACTGGTCACATCTCATTATGCAGCGTTTATTATCAGCAACTTTAATTACTACATTTTCGCTACTGCAATTTACTATTATAAGCACGGGTTATGCTTTGACAAGCAGTTGTTTGTTAAGGTTGAGCCTTAGTTGAGAATAACCGGAGTTGATGTTTCCCTCCAGGTTTAGCCTCAAATAAAGTGCTCTCATGCTCCTTGTCGAAAGTTAAGTTGAGCGTCACTACACGAAGATTGAAGCATAGTAGAGCAGGCCGCCACAGACCCGGTACGTGCTAGTAAAATTGACTGTTTAATTATTTGTAAATTGCTTGTAGTAAACTGTGGCGGGTCAGTCACTTCTGCAGACCATTCGTACCTGTGCGAAAAGTTCGATGACTCAAGGCAATAGGGAGATGAGTACCACGGGTGACCGGCCGTCATGTTTTCCCTGTCGGGTTTCCTCCGCTGGTCGGCCAAAATATTGAATCACCGGATGTCGTTCACATCCAAGAGTACACGGGGTTGTACGTTTGGGATTGGGTTGTGCGGTACGACCACCCACAGAAGTGGCAGGACCGGCCACTATCAACGACAACCACATCGGTGAGGCCCGCGGGGCTCGCTAGCCTGCTTGAAAAGAAGCGGTCCATACTATGTCGACATAGGGTGTTATGCACAGCTGTGAATGCATGCGATGTGTACGCATCTGTGAATGACTGTAATGTGTACGCGGCTGTGAATGCTTGTGATGTGTATGCGGTTGTGAATGCCTACGATGTTCGCACGGGTTGTGAATACCTGCTATGTTGCTGTGCTAGTGGAGCCTAAATTATAACTAATGTATATTATTGCTGGTAGTCCAGTTATACCATATTTCACCTCTTTTTGGTCGCTCCTAGCTTATTTATGAAATGTTGTACTTACTCCCTCGTGCTTCAGCTATCTACTTGTGTTAGGTGTGTTAGCTCGTTCCCAGGATATGGATTCGGGGAGGAGATTTGTTTCCCCTGTGCTCTGTGACTAACGGTTATTTAAATAATCATTAATAGGAGATGGAGCACCGTAGCGACCGGCTGCTGTAAGACAAAAGAAGAGCTGATAGGACTACCCAAGCAAAGGCACCCCGTCATCTCTAGAGTTTCAAGATGTGAGAACTAGCAAACAAAGTTGAGAGAGAAAGGAGTTGTTAGTAGTAGTACTGTATAGCCTACAGGCTTTATGTATAAACTGTGGTTACGGCCTTTTGTGGTTTTTGTTAAATATATATGGTTATATATATTTATTGTGGTTTCCTGTTAATGCTTTCGCAATACTCTATAATGTGATCTGAATGTTGTGATTCAAGTCGAGCAAGGCGGCCAACTAGTGCTTAGCAGAGTGGGTTGTTACCCCTTAAGGAGCCCTGGGTGGACGTCTTGGGTAGTAAGATCCCCTCCAGCCCGACCCAGGGCAAAGGTTGGGGGGCTTACAAATGGATCAGAGTGATCACGATCCGTCCTTATGGAGCAGTCTCAGGATCTCTCCGTCCCTCACTTCGTTCTTTGGTTCAGGACGAACAATGTAGCGGAAGCCTGGTAGACCCTAGTGTAGAGGCTTAGGGATTCTAGACCGTATGATAGCATGCCCGCACACCTTTCTTTCCGCTTTAATAGTCTTTTGCAAATATCCCCTACTTTTGCAAAATAATGACACTTGTTTTCCTTTTACTTCTCGAGACATACCAAAGTTTAGTAACAGGAGATCCTCCTCTAGAGGATATGTTCTTGCCACCCCACCTCCAGACCCAGTTACCCTACAGTTGTACCGTTTACTTACACTGACTTGGGGAAAACATTGACAACTATCCTGGCAACCTCCCAGAAAGCTTTGGCACAACCACCACAGCAGTTGGTAGTACCCACTGACCTACTGATGAATTTTCGGGGGTTGAGACCTCCTACCTTCAGAGGCACGGAAACTGCCATACATGCAGAAGAGTGGGTTGAGTGCGTAGAGGAGCTATCAGTAGGAATGATGTGCCCGGTAGTATCTGTAATTTCACTAGTGGTGACCTTATTAGAAGGATATGTTAGAGACTAGTGGAGAGCTGTCAGCCGCTCGACGTTCAGAGGACGACCGTTGAGCACTATATTGTTGGGGGATTTTTCAGAGACATTCCTGGAGCACTTCATCTCGGACGCCGACCGAGCTGTACTACAGGAGAGGTTCTTACGCATCCTTAAGGGTGACCGGACGATGCCAGACTATGAGAGAAAGTTTAACCACCTATCACGTTTTGTTGGGAACCTAGAAGCCACAAACAGAGATAGAGTTGCTCGCTTATATAAGGCTTGCGAACTGACTTAAGACAGGTCTTGATCACGATCTCTCAGTCCACCTTCCACACTATAGCAAATCACGTCGCTGCATTGGAGTTAGACCAGAGGATGGTGGCTTAGTAGTGTCGGGGACAGGTCGAGGTCCACAGAGGTCAGGGACAAGATAAAGGAGCCGCTCCCCGCCGGCAGGAGAGAGCGCGCAGACAGAGACAGTGCAAGCAGCCATATAGGTGCCCACCAGCACCGCAGTAGGAGCCCAGGCCAGCTCTAGTACCACATCCCGCTCCAGTAGCTTAATGATACGTTTCCCTTGCAGGGAACTGTTTTCTATTCCAATAGTCGGGACATATGAGAGCTTTTTGCCCGCAGGCGATAGGAAAGCCAGGATTAGGAGCAGTTCAAGGAGGACAGGTAGCGCGTGGATAGGGACAAAGAAGCTGAAAGGGTAGAGCTGGCAGGAAAGGTCAGCAGGGTCGAGCAGCGCCCTTGGAAGCTTATGTGTTGGACCTTCAGCATGGACCGGCCCTCGATGTAGTGATAGGTATATACCTTAGAGTTACGTCAGATATTGATACCTATATTATATACTATATGCATATGTATGCCTACATGAGATGTGTCTTTTATTGCATGATGTATACTCCTCATCTACTTCAAAATGAAGAATAAAAATTCAAGCGCTCGCCAAAGTTTCGGTGGTGCGAGATTTTTTGAATGTTTTCCTTGAGTCCCTCCTGGGTTTGCCACCACAATAAGAGGTTGACCTTCAGATTGAGCTTGTGTCTGGATCTCTACTAGTGTCTCGAGCACCCTATCGAATGACCCCTAAGGAATTGGCTGAGTTGAAGATCCAGCTTCAGGAACGGATAGATGCCGGATTCGTCTGCCCAAGTTCCTCTCCCTGGGGAGCCCCTGTACTGTTTGTAAAGTAGAAGGACGGGGCACTTCACTTTTGCATAGACTACGGGGAACCAACCAAACTCACTATGCAGAATAGGTACCCACTTCCGAGGATTGATGAGTTGTTCGATCAATTGCAAGATACATATGTATTCTTTAAGATAGACCTAAGATCAGGCTGCTATCAGCTTTGAATCTAGGAGGATGATACCCCCAAGACTGTCTTTAGCTCTTGCTTTGGTATATACGAGTTTATGGTGATGACTTTTGGACTCACTAACTGTAACATCCCTTAGACAGCTAGACCCCTAGGAGTGGTTTTGTCATGATTAGGTCATGACAAAACCCTTAGGAGCCCAAGAAAGCCAAGTGTACTAAGGAAGGAAGGTGAGATCATCATGGGCTGCAAATAACACTTGATAATTACCTAACTTAGGGTTGACTTAAGGACCCCATCTTGTCCTCAGGACTTCACCACCCTTAACCTTTTAGGTGGTTCATAGGGTCACTAAGAACACATTGGAGGCAAGTGAAGTGGCCAAATTGACCAAAGTCAACCCAAGCCCTAATTTGGTCAAGCTAGCCCAAATAGGCTAACTCAAGTCCAAGCTCAATCCACTTGGGCTAACCTTATTTGATGAGTTTTAAAAGGGGTATATTTAGGCTGGACCCACCAGCAATATCATCCATGATGATTAGGAGAGAGAAAATGGGATTTTCCCCATTATTTAAGAGAGAGAAAGTGGCTTTATAAGGTTAACCTAGCCCATTTCAAGTGGGCTAAGCCCATGTAGTGTGGCCCATGAGTTTTAGGAAATAATGAGACATGTTTGGGCCCACCAAATTCAGAAAGGGGTGACTAGGAGAGAGGAATTCAAATTTTCCCCAATTTGGAGGAGAGAGAAAGAGGGGCTTAATGGCCATCATGGCCATGGAGGCTCCATAACCCCCCACCATCATGGGGCTTTTACTCCTCTGGTGGAGGGGAAGAGTTTCCCTAAGGTGGCCAGCTAAGGGGGTGGCTCAGCCCCACCAATTGGAGGAAAAACTGAAAATAGGCTTAATGGCCATTAATGGGGAAATTCAAAATTGGGGAGTTACACTTCTCCTCTCCCAAATTCCTTCATTAAGAAGCTTCACTAGAGCAAGGGCAAGCTTTTCCCCCGTTCCTTTTCCAATTCCAGAGAGGTTGGTCTAGAAGTTGGAGAGGAGCTCAAGCTTGGTGGCCGAAAATGGCAAGGAGGAATTCAGCCCGTCTACAAGCCGCAACTCAGGTCCTCCTCCTCCTCTTTACTCATGTATAGATCCTAGGAATCAATTAGAACAAGAATCGGGCTCAATTGAGCCCGATCCAATATGAAAAAAATGAGAAAATCGGCTGGAAATTGACCTCTCGGGTTGGCCGGATTCTACTATTCCGGCGGCTGTGCCGCCGGCTAGGGGTAGCCCCCACCTCCTCGGAGGTGGTGGTGGTGGTGGTCGGCCGAGGAGGTGGCCGGGTGGCCGGAAAAACCTCCCGCAAAATCACCCAGAACGGGTGAATCGCCGCCGTCGGCTGGAGGAAGACGACGACGGAGCGCCGTCGGATTTGCTTTGAGATTCGGGCAAGATCTGATATTAGATTTCCAGATTAATATATTTTTCTGTAACAGTTATTAGTTTGTTTTAAAATAAATATTAAAAATACTTAAAGACCTCTACAGGAAAAATGGTTAATATGAAAATTGTATCCCTTTGAGTCTAGTTTATTATAAAATTGGTTTTAACCAATTTGGATATCAGGTTTGACCTCAGCACTCATTTTGGTGGGGTCTATACCTAGGGCTGATCAGACAATGTTTTGAGTGTCCCCATCAATCCAGCCATCCAATCGAGCTGAAATTTGGTGTGGGGGCTATTTATATCTGTCCCTACAACATATCCAAAAATGGGAATTTTTGGATATAATTTTTCTATAGTTTTTGTAAAAATTTAATAATTCATGTAGGAATTATTTAAAGGGTCAAATCACCTCAAAAGTCTCCAAAATTTTGGAGGCATGTTTTTAGGGTTATCATTTAGCTCTGATAAAAATTTCAGCCCAATTGGGTTTGAAATGATTGGGTTTTGATGTGATCAAAGATTGGTCCTTAAAGGGGAAAATTAGGGCAAGGGGTTGTTGGGGCAAGGTGGGTCCAATTCTCACCCAAATGGGTTGGGATTTTGGCCAGAGCCCCATGGACAGAGAAAACACCCCCTCATGGAATTTGAGATGGTTTGGGGTGGGTTTTCCCTAGGATCCAAGTTCAAACCTTAAGGGTTGAACTATGGGGTTTGTGAAGGACATAGGGTTTTATGTCCTTGTATGGATCTAGAGTTTAGTCCATGATGTTCTAGGGGTGGAATTATGCCCTAGAAAGGAGTTTCATGGTATGGGTACTTAGTCACATCACTTAATTCTAATTATACAAAAGTAGGTCTTTATATCTTATGGAATGGATGATGAGTCAAATGATTTTAAGTTCATGTAAAATTATGATAGAGGATGTTAATTTTAATATATTGAACAGTAGTTGTTGTTTCATGAAATTTAAATAAGTTTTCATATGGGTATCTTAACAAAAGTGCATAATCGTAGAATCTTTGGAGAAATAATTTATGTGGTAATATGATTTAGATTTTAATGAGATTGTGTACATCATGTTTTTAGGATATATTAAACTTCTTGAAATTTTATCATGATTTATGGGATAATAATTAGAGTACTTCCTTCACAACTTAGCAAATAGAGATTTTTACTTAGAAATTATTTATGAAGTAACCAGTCATTTAAAGTTTGTGAAATTTAGTCAGAGGAGTTTTAATATCATATTACATCTCTGTGAATTTTTGTGGAATTACTTGAATTATAAATTTAGGGGTTGCTTCATTAAATGTTATTGCCCATAAAAATTTAGATAAATTCAATTTGGTATATTTAATGCAAATAAAATTATTATTTTTGGGCAGAGGACTTTTCTAATGATTACCAAGGCTCTGTAATTTGTACATAATTTTATGATGATTAATTGTTGTACTTCCTTCATTAAATATGAATTGTGAAATTTTGATGAATAATTTAATTAGAGGATAAATACTATTTGTAAAATCATGGGAGTTAATATTTAGTAATAATTCACTGTTATACAGTAACTATAATTTTTGGATGACCAATACTTGAGTAGATCATGTAGTTCATGTTCATTATCACCCATGGTCAATTATTTGGAAAATTAATTAATTATCAATTTAATTAGGGAAATTATAATTTTCTGGATTTAGGCATATTATGACATGGTAGATTCCCAGTAATTATTACCAGGGTTTTGGAAGAGAATTTAATGGACGTTCTATCATGGGCAACGTATAAGGTAGAAGGATATGTCTGGTGTGAAAAAGGCATGAACAGTGTTAGTATGGGACTTGGATATAAGGGTGGAGTTTTGTACCTTATAGGCTTGGGAAAATGTGCATGGAATTCATCATTGGAGATTATGATGAGTAAAGATGTGTTTGGCTAGCATAGGAGGTGCTCGGGGTAGACGAAAGATCGTCTTGCCCTAGGAGTGGAAGAGTCAAGTACACTAGGGTTAGATTCATTATAACATTAAAAAGGGATTGGGTAAAGGGTAGACAACCAATAATAATAAGTGTCTTGCGAAAGGGAACTTCGGGCCGTAATGCCGCCGTCTTGGTTCCTAGTGCCCTTTGAGAACCCTTCACGGGGTATGCCGGGGGCAGTCCTGGGCTAACGTAAACTGTAGAGGTAATAATCTTTTAAAGAGTAACTGGTTTAACTAGGGATTCACTTTCACACTCCCGGTGACGGGAAGGTTAGATTGATTAGGATGGTCGGACAGTAGGCTCGGTGGTTGTGGAAACGGACGGGATAGTCCGGCGAGCCTTCGGCACGATAGTTAATGGTGACGGACGGGATAGTCCGGTGAGCCTTCGGCTCGGTAGGTAATTATGACGGACGGTATTGTCCGGGGAACTTTGGCTCGATGAAAACATAATAATCTTGCATGTGCATAAGTTATAAGGTGGTGGGTCTTCGGTGTTAGTGGTCGATGCACCGACGCTAATACGTTGGCTCGGCAAGTGTGGATTAACACTTAGCCAAATAAGTCCGGTGGATTGGCCGGCAAAGAGTACGTGGAAACTCTGGTGTGTCCTTCAGAGACGTACGATAGGTCTGACTAGTAGTGCAATTACTGGTTTAGAGGTGGGCGAGGCCCAACCCACCGCTTCCGTTTGCCACTATGGAGGTATCCTGGGAGGTTAGGCTCCAGAAAGGGGGAACTAAAGGTCTGTGTGCACAGAGTCGGGTGTGTGTGTTGCACTTGCATGTACATATCATGGCATACCTGCAAGTCATAGCATAAGCATTGCATTAAACCTTGACACCTAAAGTATAAGGCGGTATGGGACGTCTTATACATTAGGCCCTGCAAAACGACCTCTTAGTCTATAAGCTTGAGTGATCTTGCTTATAGGTTATGGTTAATTTCATATATACTTATGTTGCTTGTTGTTTAAGTTGACACCTCATCGTATAAATCGGAATGGGACTTTTTATACGAGGAGAGCCCCGCAAAAGACCCCTTGGCTTATAGGTCTTCATATAAGTTAAGGTTACATATTTCGTTATTTGTTATAAATATTATTGTAAATACTTGTTAGACTAGTTCCGCCGCCATCTGATATTTGTATTCTCCACCATGTTTACCTACCCTTTCTTCCTTTCCGCTCGGTGCCTAGGGCATGGGGAAGGGGTGGGGGATGATGGGATTTAGTCTTTTAGACTAACGGACGTTTGTCCAAATCATTCTAGGGGATTGTGGAGCCGAGCATGGAGGCACAGCCACGGAGGTCGGTGCGCTTAGAGACGGGACAGTCTAGTTCCGGAGTTCAGACCGCTGGGACCGTGAGTCCCTATTCATTAGTAGCTATATAGTTTTGCTTCCGCGATGAGTGAACTTGTAGTGAGGATTTGATGTACTGGGTATAAGCCCTAGATTTGACTATCTTATTTGTTGTGGACTCTCCCTTCGTGGAGATTATCATTTTATGTGATTTATGTGGACTGATGTTGGAGTTATAATTTTTATAAACTCTTATGTTATTGCTGCGTTATGATTCGATATGGCCGGCAAAATCGGCGTTATGTAGTGACGACCATCCTGGGCGTGTTGGTGTCACCGCAGAGCGGCGATTTTGGGCATAAGACCCCGGGTTTGAAAAGAAAAAAAAATGGGGTCTTACACTAACGCTACCTCTGCCTTATGGATCTGATGAATAAAGTATTTAAACCCTTCCTAGATCATTTTGTGATCATCTTCATCGATGACATCTTGATCTATTAGAAGACCATTCTAGACATCTGCAGATGGTGTTACTTAAACTTCGAGAACACTCTCTCTTCTCCAAGTTCAGCAAGTGTGAATACTGGTTAGAGGAGGTCGGATTTTTGGGCCACACCATCAACAAAAGTGAAGTAGCAATGGATCAGGCCAAAATCCAGGAAGTTCAAAGCTGGTCGCCGCTTAAGACAGCAACAGACATACAAAGTTTCCTTGGTCTTGCTGGGTATAATAGGAAATTTGTGGAATTTTTCCAAGATTGTGTTACCCCTTATAGCTTTTACGAGAAAGGATGTTGCATTTCGATGGATGCCAAAATGTGAGACTGCGTTCGAAGCGACTGACTTTTGCCCCAATCCTTACGATCCCCTCGAGAATCGAAGGATTTCAGATTTATGTTGATGCCACCCTGAAAGGATTGGGAGTTGTTCTGATGCTGCATGGTAAGGTGGTGGCTTACGCATCTCGCCAGCAAAAGCCGCACGAGCTAAATTACACAACCCACGATCTAGAGTTAGGCGTCGTTGTTTTCGCTCTCAAGATCTCGAGACATTACTTGTACGGAGTAAGATACGAGATCTTCTCCGACCCTAAGAGTCTCAAATACATTTTTACTCAGAAAGAGATGAACCTCTGGCAGTGCCGATGGTTGGAATTTTTTTATGTGATTATGATTTCGCTCTCCAGTGCCACCCTGAGGAGGCTAATAAAGTTGTTGACGTGTTAAGACGGTAGCCCTTGATAGCCGGTAGCTGGATGAAGCAGATTCCGAGGGAATTATTTCAGTCTTTATTAGACTTGGAGATTACTCTTGTTGCTCATAGGGATCTGGAAGAGTACCAGTCCCAGTTATACTGGATGGAAATACAGTGCGACATCTGGAATCGAATATGAGAGGACCAGAAGGTCGTTCCGGAAGTGGTCTCGATCTTCTAGTCCCTACAAGATTGAGCACAAGAGGAGTTCAATCTACACGTTGGAATCTTGCAGCTCAAGCACCGCATATTTATTCCCTCCATCAAAGTAATTTGAGATAAGATTCATTGAGAAGTGCACTAGTTGAGGTATTCTATTCACTATGTGTGCTTAAGAAGTATGTTGATCTGCACAGGACCATTTACTGGCCAGGAATGCAAAGAGACGTAACCAACTTTGTGGTCTAGTTCCAGACCTATCAAACGATTAAAGTTGAATGCCGCAATCCAGGAGGCCTGATACAGTCCCTGCCGATGCTAGAATGGAAATTTGAGGATATTTCCATGGACTTTGACCACAGCTTACCTCGATCCCGTGCTGGAAACAACTTTATATGGGTTGTCGTGGATTGACTTACCAAGGTAGCGCGGTTCCTTCCAAAGCGACAGGGTGATGGAGTTAACATTCTTGTCAGATTTATTCATAGAGCAAGCAGTCTGACTCCACGCAGTGCCGAAGTCCATTGTGTCGGATCATGATGGATGTTTCACATCCAAGGAGTGGAGGCGGGTGCATGCATACTTGGGGACCAAGTTGGCCTTTAGCACTGCCTTCCGCCCTCAGACACATGGGCCGGCAGAAAGGACGAACCGGGCGATGGAATATCTACTATGACTTTGCATAGTAGAGCATAGCGAACCGTGAGAACAATTGTTGGCTTTAGTCGGGTTTTCTTATAATAACAGCTATCAGGCCAGCATTAAGATGACACCGTACGAGACTTTGTATGGAAGTCATTGCCGAACTCCATTGACTTGAGCTCAAGATGAGGATATGAAAGCCTTAGGAGTGGCTTATATTGATGATACTACGTCAGTGATACTACTAATTCAGGAGCGAATGCGAGAAGCGCAGAGCCGGCAGGTCAAATATTATGATGTGCGGCACTAACCAGTGGAGTTTAGCGTGAGAGATAATATTTCTGAAAATTAATCTCATGCATTACGTCTCCCGGTTGAGGAAGAAAAATAAACTAGATCTCCCCTATTTTGGCCCTTATCAGGTGATAGAGTGTATTGGCTCTGTTGCCTATCGATTAGCCCGGCCCCCAGAATTGGGAAATCTCCATGATATGTTCCATGTCTCTTCCTTGAGGCGAGTCCTCTGGCAACTAGAACAACACCTTCCTACACCGCCAGTACAGTTGCAGTCAGATAGATCCTCCCATCTTGAACCGGTCAGCATAGTAGATTATAAGGTAAAGAATCTGCGCAACAAGACCATTCCGATGGTCAAGATTTTGTGATCGAATTGCGGACGTTATGAGTATACATAGGAACCTGAAGCACTCGTCCGAGAAAAGCACCACAGCTCTTTCCCCAGGTATGTTACTTTTCCCCCTGCTTTAAGCAAATTTTCGGAGACGAAAATCCTTTTATTTTTATTGGATTGTACCATCCCGACTTTTATTGGGCCACCATAACCCTAATGGGCCCAATTAATGTGACTCGAACCTCTACACATGACCCATACCAAGGTAGGAGGTAACCCTAGATGGGAATATCGAGCTAGAGAACTCTGATTTGAGTTCTGTCAGTTCCCGTGACCTCTTATAGCCAATACGAGCGCGTCGGAACTCGTTTCGTTGAACTCTGATGTCATATGGTTGATATGGTCGTTCCTCGTAGAACGTCGTGAATACGAGATTTTTGAATATCAAGCTAGAGAACTCTGATTTGAGTTCTATCAGTTCCTGTGGCCTCGTATAGTCAATACGAGTGTGTTGGAACTCGTTCCCTTAAATTCTGAGGTCATATGGTGAATATAGCGGTTCTTCGCAGAACGTAGCGAAAATGATATTTTTGAATATTAACTTAAAGAACTCTAATTCGAGTTCTGTCAGTTCTTGTGACTTCATATAGTCAATACGAATGCATCGGAACACGTTACGTCGCGATTCGAAGCCTAAGGATGATTATGAGCGTTTTGACCGTCTTAGCTCGCTGCGACGCGCAGATTTTGAATATTTAACAAACGAACTCCGATTCCACCCTAGTCAGTGGCATTGCATTAGTATGGTCAATACAATGTCAACGGAATTTGTCCTGATTAGTGTCGATGACGGGTGGTCAAACTGTTGTCAAATCAGGCATAATTGTGCACCGAAAAGCATGCGCACATTAATTGTGACACGACACCTCAATTTTGACATGACCCTGATGTCTTGGACCTACTTTGACTTTTTCCAATATGGGGGACCCATTTTAGGGTTGACTTTGGTCAAACCCCCTAAAAACCAATTTTTGGAAATTTTCTTAAGGAGGTGTACACCTCCTCTTCATGGATGGTTAAAGCCCCATACCTACTATACCATTGGGCCACAAAAATCAGTTCATACAAGAGGCTAGGAGGGTCATGGGCCAAGTTAGTCCCAACTCCCTTTCCCCTCCCCTCTTTCCTAAGCTCAAAAGCCCACCAAGGCCCAACCCACAAAGCAATCCCCTTATATTGATCCATGTGGCCTGTACTATGGCCCCTGGATGGGTGCCAGTGTCCCAGCCAGCTGGAGGGGAGAAGAACTCTTCTTCCTCAAGTGGGATTAATCCCACACCTCCCCCAAGACAAATGGCTCCTCCCCCCTTGCCTATATAAAGCCATGACCCCTCAGCCCTTACTCACACCAGCTCAGAAAGAGCTTCCCCCACCTGGCCGGAGCTCCAGCTCGCCAGAAACAGCCCACCCGAGCTCAGCCACCTTCCACTGCCATTAATGGAGGAACTCGCCGGAGGCCGTCAGAGACCCCAAACAAGGTGGAAACCTTCCTCTCTCCTTCCTCCCTATCTTCTAGACGAGTTGCATGCGAGCTCGGAAGATGAAAGTACGAGCTTCGAGTAATTTAATTACCAACCTAGTTTCGAGTAAAGAATTTCCCTAGATGTTGGAAGTGATTATCGAGGTAGAAATTCGAGGAAGAATGTGTCCTCTAACGAGATTCTGGATTCGATCTGACGCAAGAAATCAAATTGATATTTATGCTTGGATGAATAATAAAGTTTTAACTCATAATAAGCTTCCCCTGATCCGATTAAGCCGTGATTAAAAGGGCGAAACTGAATTATGATCGGATCTTAATAATGGGTGAAACTCAAACATACCTCTTGAGAACGGAGAAGGAACTGAACATGCCTCCTGAGAACTGAGAAAGAACTGAATACACCTCCTGAGAACGGAGATGGAACTGAAGCTTTCTGAATGGAGTTATTGGACTACTAACCATTTTCTTTATGATTATTCCAGTCTTGCACTGCTCCAGTTCATTTATTTATTTCAGTTCAGTACTTTCAATTCAGTTCTACTCTAGTCCCGTACTGGTGAAGTTTAATCCAGTACTACTCCAGTCTCGTACTGGTCGTGTGATGCAGCGGCGGCGGCGGGCTCGCCGGCCACCGGCCTCCCTGGGTTCGTCGGCGTGCTCGCCGACGAACGCCGGGAGGTCGGTGGCCGGCGATCCCACCCCGCAGTTGTCGTGGTTTCGCCGCCGGCAGCCGCTGCTGCTACAAAATGCGCCGTCCGCAGGATGTGGATTCAACGGCCAGGAATTCTGTTTGCATCTTCGCACGGGTTGCTTCTTCGCACCTGATTCGCGCCCCATATATATATATATATATATATATATATATATATATATATATATATATATATATATATATATATATATATACATATATAGATATATGTATATATATACATATATCTATATATATATGTATATGTATATATGTATATATATATATGTATATATATATATATATATATGTGTGTGTGTATATATATATTATAATATTATAAATATTATAATATTATAATTAAAATTGATATTTATTTTCTGGAGACTAATCTAGGCTTCTAGGAAAAATGTGTTGAACATAAAAATTGTTCCCATTAATGAGGGCAGTCTACACAAAAACATTTTGAATTTTTGGAGTTAATTTGATATCTTTAAAAGCCCAAATAAGAATTATTTTGCCAATTTAGAAGGCCAAAATTGCTCGGAAAATTTTGGAAAAACTACTAGGCTCTTTTTTAGACTCTCTTAAAGGTTATATTAAAATTTGGGAATTTCGGGATAAAAATTGACGATTTTCCAATTTCTTGGAGTTTTGGGTCACGCTCGAAAAATTACGGGCACAAATCCTTTGAAAATGGATATCTGAGCGCGCGACCACTTTATATATTGAATATTAAGTTCAATTGGGCAATCGATGATGGTTATTATGGCAAGATCTCAAGCGCTTAGTATTTCGAGGTTTTAGCAAAACCATCGAGCGCCTCGTCCTTAAAATAGCTCGTGGGCATTTTGGGAGAACTCGGAAGATGAAACTACGAGCTTCGAGTAATTTAATTCCCAACCTAGTTTCGGGTAAAGAATTTCCCTCTGATGTTTGAAGCGATTATCGAGGTTGAAATTCGAGGAAGAATGTGTCTTCTAACGAGATTCTCGGATTCGATCTGACACAAGAAATCAAATTGATATTTATGCTTGGATGAATAATAAAGTTGTAACTCATAATAAGCTTTCCCTGATCCGATTAAGCCGTAATTAAAAGGGCGCAACTGAATTATGATCAGATCTTAATAATGGGTGAAACCCAAACATACCTCCTGAGAATGCTGAAAAACTGAACATGCATCCTGAGAACTGAGAAGGAACTAAATACACCTCCTAAGAACGGAGATGGAACTAAAGCCTCCTGAATAGAGTGATTGGACTACTAACCATTTTCTTTATGATTATTCCAGTCTTGCACTGGTCCAGTTCATTTATTTATTTCAGTTCAGTACTTTCAATTCAGTTCTACTCCAGTCCCGTACTGCTCAAGTTCAATTCAGTACTTTCAATTCAGTACTACTCCAGTCTCGTACTTGTCAAGTTCACAGTTCAGTACTTTCAATTCAGTTATACTCCAGTCCCGTACTGGTTAATCTCAATTCAGTACTACTCCAGTCTAGTACTAGTCAAGTTCATTTCAGTTCAGTACTTTCAATTCAGTACAACTCTAGTCTCGTACTAGTCAAGTTCACTTCAGTTTAGTACTTTCAATTTAGTACTACTCCAGTCTCGTACTGGTCAAGTTCATTTCAGTTCAGAACTTCCGCTTCAGTACTACTCCAGTTTTGTACTGGTCACATCTCATTATGCAATGTTTATTATCAGCAGCTTTAATTACTGCATTTTCGCTACTGCAATTTACTATTATAAGCACGGGTTATGCTTTGACAAGCAGTTGTTTGTTAAGGTTGAGCCTTAGTTGGGAATAATCGGAGTTGAGGTTTCCCTCCGGGTTTAGCCTCAAATAAAGTGCTCTCATGCTCCTTGTGGAAAGTTAAGTTGAGCGTCACTACACGAAGATTGAAGCATAGTAGAGCAGGCCGCCACAGACCCGGTACATGCTAGTAAAATTGACTGTTTAATTGTTTGTAAATTGCTTGTAGTAAACTGTGGCGGGTCAGTCACTTCCGCAGACCGTTCGTACCGGTGCGGAATATTCGATGACTCAAGGCGACAGGGAGATGAGTACCATGGGTGACCGGCTGTCATGTTTTCCCCGTCAGGTTTCCTCTGTTGTTCGGCCAAACTGTTGAATCATTGGATGTCGTTCACATCCAAGAGTACACGAGGTTGTACGTTTGTGCCTGGGTTGTGCGGTACGACCACCCCCAGAAGTGGCAGGACTGGCCACTATCACGGACGACCACATCGGTGAGGCCTGCGGGGCTCGCTACCCTGCTTGAAAAGAAGCAGTCCATACTATGTCGACATAGGGTGTTATGCGCGGCTGTGAATGCCTGCGATGTGTACGCGTCGGTGAATGTCTGTGAAGTGTACACGATTGTGAATGCCTACGATGTTTGCACGGGTTGTTAATACTTGTTATGTTGTTATGCTAGTGGAGCCTAAATTATAACTGATGTATATTGTTATTGCTAGTCCAGTTATACCATATTTCACCTCCTTTTGGTCGCTCCTAGCTTATTTATGAAATGTTGTACTTACTCTCTCATGCTTCGGCTATCTACTTGTGATGGGTGCGTGAGCTCGTCCCCAGGATATGGATCCGGGGAAGAGATTTGTTTCCACTTAACTCTATGACGAAAGGTTATTTAAATAACCATTCATAGGAGATGGAGCACCGTAGCGACCAGCTACTGTAAGACGTAAGGCCAGCTGATAGGACTACCCAAGCAGAGGCACCCACGTCGTCTCTAGAGTTTCAAGACGTGAGAACTAGCAAACAAAGTTGAGAGAGAAAGGAGTTGTTAGTTGTAGTACTGTATAGCCTACGGGCTCTATGTATAAACTGTGGCTACGACCTTTTGCGGTTTTTGTTAAATATATATGGTTATATATATTTGTTGTGGTTTCCTATTAATGCTTCTGCAATACTCTGTAATGTGATGTGAATGTTGTGATTCAAGGCGAGCAAGACGGCCAACTAGTGCTTAGCAGAGTGGGTTGTTACCCCTTAATGAGCACTAGGTGGACATCTTGGGCAGTAAGATCCCCTCCAGCCCGACCCAGGGCAAAATTTGGGGGGAGGGGGTCTTACAGAACTTGAGTTGTAGGATCTTGGTGATCTGAGTGGTAGGGCTTGAGCCCAAGTTGTAGGAGCCGGTTAAGCTCTGAGCTGTAAGATCTGAGGATATGAGAAATATAGAAGGAAGTTTGGTCGAATCTAGTAAACTACTAGATAGGTGAAGGGGGAACGTGGATGTACCCATCAATTGGGGAACCACTATAAATCACTGTGTACTGTGCTATGTACTGTGTTGTGTACTGTATTGTGTACTTTGCTGGTATTGATTGTGAAAAGATTGTTGTGCTCTAAATTTAATTAATTAGTTGCCTAAGTTTTATAAATTAGACCTATTCATCCCCCTCCCCCTCTAGGTGATTAGTAGTTCTTGAAATCAAGACTTTCAAAGGTACTGTGAGTGCACTTCACAAAGCCAGGTGTTGTAAGTGCACTGCCCGAAGGCGGGTGCTGTGAGCGCACTGCCCAATGGAAGTGTTGTTAGAGTACTTCCTGAAGGCAGGTGTTGTAAGCGCACTACCCAAAGGAAGGTGTTGTTAGCACACTGCTCGAAGGTAGGTACTGTGAGCGTACTGCCCAAAGGAAGGTGTTGTGAGTCTACTTCCCGAAGGGAGGTGTTGTGGTTGTCCTTTATTTTGTACAAGGTGCGTTCGTAGTCTTGATAACACAGAAGATGTTTGCCATCTATAGGCCTGAAATGATCAAACTTCGAAAATCATTAGTCACAATCACGAGCCTAATCTTGTTGCAATTTGCAAAAAAATAAAGTTTAAAAAGCAGTGCGGAAGGCAGGTAGAGTTCTGATGCTGGATGTGGAGCTTCCTCTTAGGATGATTCACTTAGGGGTTCTCCCTCGTCCCTTCCATGTCAGTGGATGACAAACTCTTCCCAGATCAATCTTGTGTTTGGTTTTGTAAGAACCTCTCTAATCGTCCTTGCTTAACGAGACGTTCGATTTCTTCCTTGAGTTTGAAATAACTTTCTATGTCGTGTCCTTGTCCATGGTGGAACTCGTAGTATTTTGACTGGTCACCTGCATTTTTAGCGAGTGGTCTGGGCTTATAGAGTGCCTCAATGTCTTGGATCGTGAAGAGTATGTTTGCTCTAGAGGTATTGAGAGGTGTGAAGCCTTGATGGTAGGAACGCCCCTAGCTCAGAGGGATTCACCACGAGGTCTATCGCTCCTCTTGAGCATCTTTTGTGGGTCGTATCCCTTATTTTTCTTTTGGTTGCTCTTGAATTTCTGTTGATGAACTCCTGCTGCCCTCCTACTGTCAATGATGGGTGGCGGTGTGTGGGAACCTGGGCTAGAGCGGCCCGCTGCTCATCTTGTTTTCGCTCTTCCGTGATTATGTTGTGAATTTCTTCATGTACTGTCCTTTGAGACGAAGGGTCGAGGCCTGCTCCTTTTATGGGTTAATAGGATTGATAAATTTCTAATTCTTCGACCGGAGGGACTGTGCGTGTTGAGTTGGCAGTGCTAGTGGGCTCTGTAGAAGTGCAGTTTTCGTTGGTGAATTGTTTAGCCATTGCGCGATCCAAAGTCTACGGAGGTGGGCTGCTAAGCCCAGAAGCTGAGTGGGGGTACGAGAGGAGTCCAACTCTCTTAAGAGCGCGAGTGCTTGACTTTAGCTCTCCTCAATCTAGTAAAGGTTTTCCTCTAATTCTGCATGGGATGCAAGCATCGCTTCATCTACGAGAAGCGTGATGTCGACAGCATAGTAGTTGGGGCCTTGGTTGTCAGATTCCTTGCATGTTGCTTGGTCCGCGGTGGTTGTGCCTCCTTTTGCTATTGCAGCTGGTTAGGGAGTGCTTATGCAGTGCATGCATAGTTTCTAAGGAGTTTTGCAAATTTTGGGAACACTTTTCCACAAACTACGTCAAATTGTTGTGGGTCACCCGGTTTTTCCCCGATTCGGAGAATCAGACTGCCTTAGCTTGGAATTGAACTGCAAGCAGTCAATGAAAAATAGCAGCAAAAGACGAGTTTTTTTATGTGGAAAATTTGAAAATGATGAAAAACTACGTGGTTGAAACTTTGTCGGGCCAAATTCCACTATTTCGTTGAGTTTACAAGAGGTTAAAGTTTTCTCGAATGGAGACATGTCACATCTCCGTTACAAAGTTTTGAGTACAAGTACGATGGAAAATAAACTAAGTCCACGATGTTCTGACAAGAGCGTCCAATGGAGCTGAGGATTCACAAAGTCTTCGGGGCTTGAAGCATTCTTCCGGAAAAATGGCTAAGTACTTGAAGCGTTGAACGTTGCATGTTTGAGTGCCTAGAGAGGGAGCGGAGTGAATTTCGAGAGGAGGAACGATCAAAGTCTCACGATCTAGCCGGAAAACATCAGAGCTCTCTCTAGCTTTTGGAGTTTCTTTTCTTCAAATGAGACCCAGGGGGCCTATTTATATTTTTCTGGAGGGACATGCAGGTAATTTCGTCGGGACGGATTTTGTGCTAAAGAATGGCGTCGCTCACTCGCTCCGTTCTGATCCCCTGGATCACCAATTTTTATGAAATGATGGAAGTGCCCCCAGAGCGGCTCAAGTAGGTTGCTCGTCGTCTGAGCTTGGCGCGATGCGTGCGCGCGACGGGAGCGCGTGCGACGGGAGCGCGTGCGACAGGAGCGCGCGCGACGGGAGCGCGCACTCCGGCGAGCTGCGCACGCCCGCGCGTTGCTACACGGGCACACTACACGCGCATCCAGGAAGCACAAGCTCACTTCATGGGCGCACTGCGCACGGGCGCAAGGAGCGCCCACGCACATGCCGCGCAGGGGCGTTGTGCGCATGCGCTTGGAGCGTGTGTGCATGCGCTGTGCGAGCGTGCTGCGCGCGTGTTGTGCTTGAGTGCCCCTTCTTGCTCGGATGCTTGGTTTCTTTAGCTTGGATCGGGAATATTCATGGGAAATCGTATTAATAATATTATATTTTTATAATATCTTATATATTATAATATTATATAATAAGTAAAAAAAAAAAATACAGCATAATGCCATAATGCCATGAAGTAGACTTTATAATAAAAAGTTAATTTTTTTATTTAAAAAGGACCTGGCCCCACAATGGCCATAACTTTACAATAATAAATTATTATTATAATAAATTAAATATTTAATCTCATTAATAAAAAGTTACGATGTTATATTGCATGAGAATTATAGTTATTTTTTAATATAATTTTTAAATAGTGAATAGGACCCGCCCGATCCCAGTTTCCTAGCCTAGATAAGCCAGGTTTTCCCAAGGTCAGGTGGCAAAAAAATCTGGTCCCTTGGGTTCTTGGCCCGGTAGGCCTAATTTGCACATCCATCCACTCAAAATTATGTGAAATTGCGTCGGATCGTGATCCATGCACGATACCACAGAAAAGAAATCCCAACACTCACGTTTTTGGTTATGCCGGTGGCGGAGCCGTCGGAGGCCTTTCCGAAACCCACCGGAGAATTCACCAGAGCACGACAAACCCGCCGGTTGATGCCGACGGCGGTGGCCATGTCCTCTCGTCGGCGGACAACACCCGGCGGGTTCGCCGGGCTCCGACAAACCTACCAACGGGTTCCGGGCGCTCCTTTGCCGGCTGCTTTAACCGCACGGGCTTCGAGGTTTTCTTTTTATTTTGTATTTAAATTGATTTAAAAAAAATTAATTTTTTTCTAATTTCTTAAAAACTATAAAAAAATAAAATATAAAAATTTAGAACATTTTTGAAAATAAATATATATATAAAGATTATATATTTAAATTTCAAATATTAAGAACGATCGGGGGGCGAACCACGACGGCGACGGGCGAAGCCCGAAAGCGGCGGTGGAACCCCGACGTGGGCGGGCAAACCCCATCTGGGGCAGGTACTATCGCGCGGGGCACCCCCCCCCCCACACACACACACACTCGTGCGGAGCCAAAGTTCATTGCCTACTCAAAATGTCTCCGCCCCCACCGAATGTCGCCAATCAGGCTGGAGGCGTATAAAAAATAGATGTTTGTTTGGGACGCAAGTTGCATCAACTGCCAAGCATGCTCATCAGGCTGTGAAAGATCAAATCTCAAAACTATCGATTGAGCTGTTATAGCTCTTCACTATTTCAACAACATGGATGTTCTGTGTCAAAGTCAGAGAATAAATAAGAAGTGAAACACTTATATCATGTAGGGTTTTCTTGAATATTCAATCTAGTTCATCGACAATTGGTTACATTGTAGCACAAAATGAAGAAATAAAACACTAGGATGACAGAAAGTGGACTCTGTCAGTACCCTTAGACATTGTGAAAGTCTAAAACTAAACAACAGATATATCATTAATAAAAAGAAATCTTAAATGTCAATAATAACTTTTGAGATGTCACTTTTGACATCAAAACTATCACAAATAATATCTGAGATATCCAATATAACAACTAAGATATCGCATATCACATTTGCAAAATTTCATAGAAGATTGAGAAAACTAGAAAATGTTGGTGGGAAGAACCTTGATTGAAAACTAATGAAAAATGGAGAAATATTTAGGTGGAGGAGAAGCTTGAAGGTGGCCAGAAAATGACAAGGGAGAGCAGCACTGAGGAACAAGTCCAGTGGAGTCATTTGTTATCTGAGACATTAACGGAGATGTCCCAAAATAACAAAAAAAGCTACCAGACAAGCCCTAGAGAAGACTAATATTTAATTCAATTTTCACCATATGTCAAGATCGTCTATCCCGAACCGCGATCTATAACTAGAGCCCGGACCCTAGAATTTTGCCATGCAAGAACCACGCCAAAAGTAGAATGTAGGGGTTTGAGCAAAATTCTTGGGTCCGGACTTCGGTTATAGATCGCGATCCGGGATAAAGGCGATCTTGACACGTAGTGAAAAATGAATTAATAATAGTCTTCTTAAAACGCCTAGGGCTGGCCGGGTGCTTTTTTGGCTCTTTTGGGACATCTCCGCTAATCTCTTAGATACCAAATGAAGCCGCCGAACTTCTTCCCCGCTGCTGCTCGTGCTCGCCATTTTTCGGCCACCTTCAAGCAACTCCGTCACCTAGGTATTTCTCCATTTTTCATTTTTTTCCCATCAAGATTCTTCCCACCAGAATTTTCTTGTTTCCATCAATCTTCTCTGAAATATTACAAATGTGATATGTGATATCTTAGTTGTTATCTTAGATATTATTTGTGATAGTTTAGATATCAAAAGTGATATCTCAGAAGTTATTATTTACATCTAAGATTTCATTTATTAGTGATATATCTATTGTTTTTTTTAGAATTTCACAATGTCTAAGGGTACTGTCAGAGTCCACTTTCTGTCATCCAAATATTTTATTTCTTCATTTTATGCTACAATGCAACCTATTGTGGATAAATTAGATGGAATGTTGAAGAAAACTCTTTAAGATATAAGTATTTTGCATCTTTTTTATTCTCTGACTTTACCACAGAAACACCCGGTTTTAGTTGAAATTGTTAAGATCTATAACAGCTTAACTGATTGCTTTAAGATTGGATCTTTCATAGCTACCTATAATGCGCAAATGAATGACAATATCATATATCAAAACTTAGCAGAAATGAAATCTAAGATTACATAAATAAATCTGAGATGTCAATAATGAAAAAATAGATGCCAGTAAATCCTACATGATAGAAGTGTTTTGTATCTTTTTTATTCTCTGACTTTACCACAGAACATCCATATTTTAGTTGAAATTGTGAAGAGCTATAACAGCTTAACTGATAGCTTTGAGATTGGATATTTTTTTACAGCTACCTATAATGCGCAAATGAATGGCAATATCATATATCAAAACTTAGCAGAAATGAAATCCAAGATGACATAAATAAATCTGAGATGTCAATAATGAAAAAATAGATGCCAATAAATCTTACATGATATAAGTGTTTTGTATCTTTTTTATTCTCTGACTTTACCACAAAACATCCATATTTTAGTTGAAATTGTGAAGAGCTATAACAACTTAATTGGTAGCTTTGAGATTGGATCTTTTACAGCTACCTATAATGCACAAATGAATGACAACAACATATATCAAAACTCAGCAAAAATGAAATCTAAGATGACATAAATAAAACCTAAGATGTCAATAATTAAAACTGAGATGACAATAATGACAACCGAGATGTCAAATATGACAACATGAAGCTAATGGTGGGATATTGGCAGGTAAAGTATGGCAGCGGGAAAGTGAAAAAAAGACTAATATTTAATTCGTTTTTTCTCCACGTGCCAAGATCGCCTTTCCCCAGGACCGCGATCTATAACCGGAGCCCGAACCTAAGAATTTCGCTCTTGCGGGAGACGACTGCAGGAGAGATGGATGCAGGAATTGTCAAAAAATACCTAGCATGGATATTAAATAATTTTTTTGTGACGCTTCGGTATTAAAAAGTCACTAATGCTATTAATTACAAAAAAAGCAATTTTCCTTGCGCGCCATTAAAATTGGTATTGATGGAATATTTTTAATGCACGTCGTCGTTTGTATAAGCTGAAACCATATGGTCAGCATCCACCATACATCAAGTCGTCAAAAATACCATATGTAGTATGTTTTTGAAGCATGTTATTAATCTCGTGTTGTGAATACCCATTTTTCTTATAATAGTGATACGTGGAATGTTTGTAGTATTCTAAATGGTATTAGTCGATGAAGCATGTGGGGTACTATGTGTGAACTTCCTTCAACCATGTTTTTTCAGGCTCGCAATGCATCCTCTAGAAGATGATGAAGCTTGCTTCTCCTTGTGTTACATGCATCTCGTTGCTCTGTATTTGACATCTTTCACTTTATGTTATGAGTCAAAATTTGCAATTTGAGTTATTTTGTATTTGAAAGTATCAAGCCGGACCAAGAACTAAAGCAGTGGACTACTCAACTTCTAACCCAAAATGAGAGTAAAAACATTAGAAATAGGGTAGTAGTAGTAAGCAAGAAATTCTCATCGATCGCAGAATTGTATACACACTTTCGAAATGCATTTTTTGAAATTGCATATCATGGATGAAGCCTTTGGGACACCTTTTATTTGAGTAAAGACTCTTTTTGCTTTTGAATCTGCTGTGTTCTAGCTGTATTTTTTGGTGCGCGTATACTTTTGGCAGAGTGGCGCTTAGCTTGAGCGTTGGTATTTTGAAGCAGGTCGCTAGTGGGAGATATTCGTCCACTAGCGTTTTGGGAGGACCAGAGCCCACTTAGGAGTTGGAGGCGATGAGCCCTTATTTACTCGTGCTATTGGAGGACTAGGGTCTATCCAGGTGGAGATGTCCAAGAACCTTTGTTCATGCAATAGGAGGACCGGGGTTCATCCAAGTGGAGGTGACGAAGAACCTTTTCCCATGCATTGGAAGAACCGGTGTTCGTCCTAGTTGAGGTGGCGAAGAACCTTTGCTTATTGGTGTAACATCTCGACTTTTATTGGGTCACTAGAACCTTAGTGGACCCAATAAAAGTGACCCAAACCTCTACCCAAGACCCAAAATGAGGTAGGAGGTAACCCTAGTCAGGGATATTGAGCTAACAAACTTTTATTTGAGTTCTGTTAGTTCATGTGGCCTCGTATAGTCAATACGAGTGCATTGGAACTCGTTCCATTGAATTCTGAGGTCATATGGTGGATATGACCGTTCCTCAAAGAACATCGCGGATACAAGATTTTTGTATATCGAGCTAGAGAAATCCTATCTGAGTTCTGTCAGTTCCTCTCGCTTCGTATAGTTGATACAAGCGCGTTGGAACTTGTTGCATTGCAATCCAAAGTCAGATGACAAATATGACTGCTTTGACAATTTTAGTGCGTCGTGATGCACAAAATAGGATTTTTAGCAAATGAACTCAGATTTGACCCTGATTAGTGGCGTTGGATTTGTATAGTCAATATGAAATCAACAGAGTTTGCCCCGGTAAATTTTGATGATGTGTGGTCAATCTGTGGTCTTATTGTGCACTGAAAAGTATTTGCACACCAATTATGACATGATACCCCAAATTTGACCCGACCACGATGACTAAGACCTACTTTGACTTCGACCAGCATGGGGGATCCACCCTAGGGTTAACTTTGGTCAAACTCTCCTTTTTCCAATTTTTGAATATTTCCAATAAGAGGAGTGCACCTCCTCCCCATGGTTTGTATGGTGCTTCTTCTCTTCATGGCTCAGGCCTCCTGCCACCAACATTTAGGAGTAAGAATGGGCCTTAGAAGAGGCCCATCATTTTCTCCCCTCTACTCCATTTCTTTCAAAGTCCACCAAGACAAAAACCAAGCCCCCTCCTTGATTCATGCCACCTGGCTTCCACCAGTCCACCTTGATGGTGTCAGCTATCCAACACAGCTGGAGGGAGGAGGAGATCACCTAATCCTGTTTGGGTTAGTCCCACATCGGGGAGGAGCAAAGCTTGGCCTCCTCTCGGACTATAAAAAGCCATGTCCTCCCCCTCTCCCCCTAACTCAGATTAGATAAGTCTAAGATACCCCCTGACTGAGCCCCACCTCGCTGGAAAACAACAAACCTTTTTTCGCTACATTCTTCCTCCGCCACCCTCCCATGACAGCTCGACCAAACCCTTCTAGAGCTCCCTTAGCATAGGTGGAACCTCTTCCCCTCCTCCTTCCCCATATTTCTGACTTGCCTCATGCGCCTCACTGCGGCTGGAGCGCCGCCGGCACTACCCGAGCCTAACTCCAGGTCAGATGGTAGCCGCACATTGTAAGCCTTGTCCAGCACCGGTGGTGGCGCTAGGAGGGTGTTGTAACACCAGGGGTTTTATTCCCTAGCGGTGGAGGGTAGTAGTGCTGCCGGAATTCGCCGCTCTGACGGCACCCGAGAAATACTTTTTCCTCTATTTTATTTTCTACGGTGGCGGTCGGCAACACCAGGTCGTCGTGCCATCGCTAGAGGAAAGCTCGACCCCTAGCGTGCTAACAGGGGGTGTGAAAGTCTTTGTTTCAAGAGTAGATAAACACCTAAAGGGCAGTGAATAGATTTCTTTGTGTTTTAGACTACTTTCTAATTTTAGTTTGCTGAGTGTTAAGTTGATTAGCTTGCTTTCACGAACACACAATCAGCACATAAATATTTATAGTAGTTCCCCAAAGTATGGGTACATCCACTATCCCTCCCACCTTTCTAACAGTGTATTAGACAAGACAAACTTCTCCAATCTAAGTTCAAAGAGCTTACAACTCAGATCCCTCGGGATCTCTCAAACTCCTTCAAGTCGAACCTCAGGCCTAAGGCCCTACCACTCAGAGTAAATGATACTCCTACAGCTCAGTGATTCACAAATCACCTACCTCTACACTTAGGCTAGGAGGATAGCCCTACACTTAGAGAGTAACACTCTTCTAGATCTCAGGCCAAAAGCCCTACCTCAAATTCACAAATCAATCCTACCTCAGGCACACAGGCTCTACCTCAGATCCACAGAGAGATCCTACTACTCAGCCTTTATATTTCAGGCTTGCAGCTCAGATCAGGATTGATCCTATAGAGAGAATAAGTGTGTTGTTATTGATCTGGCTCAGGGAAAGTGTTCTCGGAGCCTGCTTGCTGAATTGAGAAAACTCGGCTCTTCCTTCTTCACAACACCAGGAATATATCTTCAAGGTTGTTTTGCCTGTGCTGAGAAGTAACTACAGAGTATTGTATCTTCTTACTGAGAAAGAAAACCTTTCTGACCTTGCTGTTGGATGATTTGGTCTTCAGTAAAATTTTTCTTCAACAACTGAACATTGTCCGTGATTCAAAGACTAACTTCATGGCAAGTTCTTCGTAAGCTTCAACTTTGTCGAAGGAAGAAGAAGACCAGCAACTCTTTTTTTGAAAAAGAACACCTTTTAATTTCTCGGGACTCTGCTTTTATAATTCGCTGCTCAATGTCTCTTTGCGCAGTATGGACTGACCGGAAATAGCAACTGCTCATTTAATTTTGCATTTACAACTGTACTAAAGGCATACAGTTCCTTTTATCATCTAGCGCGCTGATTTCGCACTATTTGAATTTTTGATGACATCATCATAAGTTAGTACTTATGGACTTAGTAGAATTCAGACAATCTGCATACGCATTGAGTGAAGCCTTGTCACTTAATGCAGAAACACTTAGCTGAATTCTGCATCTTCAGGCGTTGAGTGCATTGATTGAGCCTTCAATACTCAACGCATATAAACTTTTATATTCTAACAGCTTAGGCGTCGAGTGAGCCTTCATCACTTGATGCTTCTAGACTTAGTAGAATTTCTCTGTATGAAGGCGTTGAGTGAAGCTTTTTCACTCAATGCTTCTATCATTTGTTTAGCTTCCAGATGAGGCGTTGAGTGTCCTATCTTCACTCAACGCTTCTGTACTTAGACAGATCTTCGGTTGAGTAGGCATTGAGTGAATTGCCTTCACTCAATGCTTTTTTACTTAGACAGATTCCTTGACAGCAACACTGCGGCTTTGACTATTATGCATTCTGTCGAAACTTTTGCTTCTTGGCGTTGAGTTAACTACCTTCACTCAATGCTTTTGGAGTTTGCCAGATTTATTTGATAGCAACTCTGAGGCTTTGACTGCTTGGTCTTCTGTCAATGCTTTAGCCTCTTGCCGTTGAGTGAAGTGACTTCACTCAACGCTTCTGGACTTTGCCAGATTTCTGCTTTGCCAACATTCTTCCTAGAGTCCAACTAGTATTGTGACCCTAAATACCTCTAAAATTAGTGCAACATAAAATAACTTGCATACATTTAACTTAGAGTATGCATCAGATATAATCATGTGTATACCATTGTATTATGGGACTTCTTCAAATCTAGGACATTGTGATCAATGGATCCAACAATCTTGCCTTATTTGAAGAAGTTAGAACCCTAAACAATGATATACACTACCATATATAGAAGATAAACATTCACATAATTTTTGAGAATAGAAAATAAAGCACACACACAAACATATGAATATGATTATATGCAATAATCATAGATATACAGTGTGCTTAATATAAAGTTTCACTTTTCTACAGCCCTTAAGGAAAATACAAAACATATTATGTTTCTGGTCCCTTAATCACAATCCCCTTGCTGGGTTTCTTAGAAGCCTTTTCCTTATCTTCATCCTTATTCTCCTTTTATCTCACAAAATAGCTGTAGGGCTTAGGGAAGTACTTGCTGGGCTCCACAGCATCTAGTTGCAGTGCACCTGACTTTTTATCTCCTCTGAACTTTCTCCTGGATTCCTCATTTCTTTCTAACTTTGCCCATTCTAAGGAGCTATAAAGATTTCTCCTCTTAGTTCTCTTTTCATTGACCTGATCCCAGGCAGATAAGATGATGGTCCATGATTGAGGACTCCACTTCTCAAAGTCTAGCCTGGTCTTCATCTCCTCTCTGTATCTTTTCTTGCTGTGCCTGATTTCTTCTTCTTCAGCAACTGACTTTCCTCTGGCTCTAGTTATCTGGTCAATAGTTGGACTAAATGCAATAGTTTTAGTAGTATTTGAAGGTTCAGCCCTCTGAGCAGAACTTTGATCATCATATTGATTCTGATCACCATACGGTCCTTCAGGAATAGGAGTAGGGAAACTGCAATCATATGAATATTACTCAAGCCCCAATGAACCTCTGATTACATTGGTAACCCAAACAACATTCTCAGTGTTAGCCTTGATTATTGCCTTCTCACCCTTTATGACTTCTTCAGATACAGCTTTTGTAAGGGAGTCCTTTGAAATGGAGAGTCTCTCATCCAAGAAATGTATTCCTTTTGTTACATGATTTTTGACCTGAAGCATATGGTCATCCAGAATTTGAGTATAGACATCCATCAATCTTTTAAGAGTTGTCATGTGTCCTTGCATCATATTTTGATGTACATTGTGAATCACTTCCATATTGCTTGCTATTTGGTTCGGATTTTCCAGGATATCATTCTGAGTTTGTCTTATTTCAGCTCGCTTAGTTTCAATAAAGGTTATAGTAGGAGCAGCCCACATGAATAATGCAACTATGTTAGCTTTCAGCAAGTTGACTTCAAACCTGACTGACTTGATCTCAGTGGAAAGATCCTGCTTAACATCCTTGAGAGAGTTATCAATGTAGTGCTCCAACTGTCTCCTTTGATCATTGAGCAGACCCTTCAGTTGATCAAGGAAGATAGGTGACATCTGTTTAGCTTGATGAGATGTTCCTGCTTCACAGACATCTTCATCCCTGACCCTGGCAGAAACTATTTCTTCTGAGTCAGCCATCATATACTCTGAAGAATGTGCATTAGCATGTACATAAGCAGTAGCATTGCCCTTGTTAGATACAGAGGATTCAATGTTTTACACTGTACCTATAGCAGGGAGTTCAGAGTGAATCTCCCCCTCAACCTCAGCATTGTCCTTAGGTACATTCTGTCCTTCGATAGGAATGTTCTGAACATTTTCTTTCTCTAGGGCAGGAGCTAAGTCATCCTCAACAGGAGAATTGGAAACTTGTCATAGAGGCACATCAGGAATTTGAGTGTCTAGATAAGAGTCAAGCTTTTCCTGAATATCAGACTAAACTTGCTCCCCCTCAACAGAAGCATCTCTCTTCTCAGTCTCCCCCTCAATGTTGGCATAGATGTTTTCCACAACTTGTCCAGTCAATATTTCTAGAGCTTCTGTTGGAATCTCTTCAGACTGAGTTCCACTCAATTAGATCCTTGTTGTAGGTTCATAGGCAATTGAGACCTGAGCACTTATATCCCTTCTTATCTTCTCTATTGATTCATATAGTTGGGGATCATATGGCACTTCTCTACTCTTCTCAAAAGAACTACTTTCAGTACTGTCCTTGGTCACTAGGATAGCCTTCTTTTTCTTCTTTTTAGCTGTCTATTGGTGTGGCAGTAGAACTCTTTCCCACTTATCAAATATTTTGGAGTCCACTCTCCTCATGTGATGGATCTTTGTCCCTAGCCACATGTTGAGGATCCCTGGAATAGTACAATACATATATAGAGATAAGATCCTTCTTATGTTAGGTTCTAAGATGCATTCCACTATTCTATCAAACAACACTTTTCCTCAGTCTATCTTCTTAGATAGAATAATCTGGGTCATGAGTTCAAACATTTTCCTTGATATCTTATCATATGAACCAGTCTTGCAAAGCAGATCTTTTCCCATTGTGTCTGCTGGGAACTTTCCTCTCAGGTTCATTTCATCCTTAATACAGAACCAGTGGTATGCTTAAAGAGACCACACCACTTGAGGGCTGTCTTGACATCATCTTGAAATAAGTCTGTATCGTCATCAGACTCTTCACCTTGGGTAGATGCAATGCTTTGCATAATCATTCAGGAGTATCTTGATCTTATGCCCACTGATTGAAGATTTGATTTTGTTTGAAGCTGAGTTTACAGTGACATTTGAGTATAGTTCAAGAACTTCTCTCTTCCAAATCAAGACTAACCCGGATAGAACAAAACCTATATCAGCAACCTCCAGTAAGTGTAGAACTTGCATAACCTCCTCGGGAGCATCCGAAACCATTTCGTACAAGTTCAAAGCCCTCGAACAGGAAATCCATTCCTTTCAGCGCCATGAATTCTCTAAATTTCTGAAGATTTGTCGAGCTTTTGTCGTAGGGAGACAGCAGGTCATAAGGGCTAGGAATAGTGTTTCTTATTCTAAGCACACTAAGTTCTATTTATACTTTCTTCTAAGTAGAGAATGTGGAGAGGGACATACCTATTGAGATAATCATGAAGCGATCAATGGCTGAGATTAATCCCGCGAGATAGCCATAATCTGAAGTCCCTGGAAGTATGCGTTGAGTTGACTCGATGCACTCGACGGATTCAATGCACTCGACGTACTGGACGCTCTCGACGTTTTTGATGCACTCGATGCCTGGGAACTTAGACTCAGCCCATTCGATGTTTGGATACTTAGTCCATTTCATCTTTGTTATCCTATAGGAATTAATAGTACCTACAGCAAAAAATGCATGAAGAGCTACTGAAGCTATACTAAGTTCATCATACCTAATTTAAATTTGAAGGTGTTGAACTTGCCTTCATCTAGTTATTTGGTGAAGATATCATCCACTTGCTTATCAGTGGGGAGAAACTCAAGACTGATATCCTCACATTGCACATGCTTTCTAATGAAATGATACCTAATCTCTATGTGCTTAGTCCTGCTATGAGAAACAAGATTCCTAGCAATAGAGATTGCACTAGTAGAATCACAAAACATTGGAGTTCTACATAGCTTGAGATTGTAGTCCTAGAGTTGATGTTGAATCCATAGTAGCTATACACAGCAGCTGCCATCTGAGATGTACTCTGATTCAGCTATTGAGATAGCAACACTCATTTGCTTCTTGCTGCTTTAAGAGACCAATCTTCCTCCTAGAAACTGATAGGTGCCAGAGGTGATTTTCTTGTCTTCTCTACAACCTGTAAAGTCTGTATCTGAATACTAAGTTACTTTAAAGTCATTATTCCTAGGGTACTACAGACAAAAATCAGGTGTGCCCTTGAGATACCTAAAAATTCTTTTAGTTGTAGAATAATACGATTCTTTAGGGCAAGCCTGGTACCTAGCACAAACATATATAATATACATAGTATCTGGTCTACTAGCAGTAAGGTATAGGAGGGAGCCAATAATGCCCTATGCAAGGTTTCATCACCAAGTTTCCCAGTTTCATCCTTGTCTATTGACAGACTTGACCTCATAGGAGTTTTTATTATAGAGGCACTCTCCATTCAAATTTTTTTAATAAACTACTTGGTGAACTTAGACTAAGAGATGGATAGTCCATACTCTGATTGTCTAACATAGAGGCCCAAGAAATACTTGAGTTTACCCATACTGCTCATCTCAAACTTCCCCTATATAAGTTTAGCAATCTTTTTTTGCAGAGGCCATCATCAGTAGACCCAAATATTATGGCATCTACATAAATTTAGACTAGAATGATCTTACCCTTTACTTTTCTTAAGAATAATATCTTGTCTATCTTTCCCTTTGAGAATTTGTTATCAATGAGAAAGCTAGATATGGTTTCATACCATGCCCTAGGGGCTTGCTTCAACCCATATAAAGCTTTTCAAAGCTTAAAAATATAATCAGGAAAGTTAGAGTTAACAAAACCCGAGGGTTGCTCAACATAGACCTCTTCTTTTAGGTCACCATTTAGTAAAGCTGACTTTATATCCATTTGGTAGACCTTGAATCCTTTATGTGCAGCATATTCAAGGAACGGTCTTATAGCTTCCAATCTAGCTATTGGTGAGAAGGTTTGATCAAAATCAATACCTTCCTCTTGCTTATATCCCTTAGCAACCATTCTATCTTTATTCTTGATTATAACACCATTTTCATCAAGTTTATTTCTGTATATTCACTTGGTTCCAATGATGTTATGTCTTTGTGGTCTGGGAACCATCTTCCAGACCATGCATCTCTTGAACTAGTTCAGTTCTTCTTACATAACCACAATCCAAAATGGGTCTATGTTTGCATCTTAAAACCTTTTAGGTTCAACTTGAGACAGAAAGCTGGAGTATATGGTAATGGTGAGGCTTCTGCTCCTTGTTGTAACCCCTTGGCAAGAATCTCCTATGATCTGATTTCTGGGATAATCCCTCAAATGCCTGATAGTAGGAGGCATTCTTTCTTCAGCATCATGAACCTTAGTGTTTGGATCCTGCTAGTCTTCACCCATATCCTATGTACTTTGTCCTTATTCAGGAATGCATACACCCCCATCTTATTCTTGGGTAGTAGGAGAAGTGTCCTTGATGGTTAGTTTATCTATCTTAATCTCTACACCGACAGATCATAAACATTGGTGACTCCTCTGTCTGAACCTCCAAAGATCACCTTAGGTCCATTCTTCACAGGAGTATATTCCTTCAGGTTGCTCCTTATTCCAGTCATATGTCTAGAACATCCGCTGTCCAAGTACCATATTGGTTCATGGGTACTTGGACTATCCTGCAAACACAATTTTGTTTACCTTAGGACACCAAAAGGGATTGGGTCCTTGGTTATTTTTAGCTTGAAACTGAACATGTCTACATGCAGCTCTTCTGACATGAAGACTCACACTTGCCCTTGGCACACTAGGATTGTGCCAACAATCTACATAAAAGTGACTCACTTTACCACAACACCAATATTCATTAATGTTGTATCTCCTCTTCTGAGTATCACTTGTGGAGTCCTGAAAAGTTCATATTTGAAGTCAAGAGGAGATTATGCAATCAGCCACTTAGAAATTTCAAGAGAATTCAAGTAAGCAAGCATTCAGATAAATTCTAACTCAGAATTGAACTTCTCGGAAACTTAATAGATTTCTTGAGAACTATACTAATTTCTCGAAAACTACACTTATTTCTCGAGAAATGAACCTGTTTCTCGAGAAATGAACTTGTTTCTCGAAAAATATACTTGACCTCTCGAGAAATATTGGACTTCTCGGAAATTACTGGACTTCTCGAGAAATATCAGATTTCTCAGAAAACATATTTATATTTCTCGTGAAATATTGGACTTCTCAGAAAATTTCATTATCTTTCTCGGAAAATTCATAGGCTTCTCGAGAAATCAGCCACATGAATTTTAAAGAAGAATTCGAACCGCCATTCCCAGGTACGTCTTTATTTAGTCTCCAAAAATTTTAATTTTATATAAATAGAAGAATCCATAGAATATACAAATCCACAAATTCGAAAAAGCTTTCCCGAGAAAGACACTTCAGTTCTGCAGAAGGTCTCCGCTGCTCTATTCGCAAACTCCATCGTTCTTCTCCGAAAAGTCAAAAATTTCTCATCCTCTTTAATCAATGGCTCCTACTACAAAGATTGGCATCGAAAGTCAGTTCGTTCGCTCAGGTATCGAAGAAACTTCTGATGATTTCCGGAATGTTATTCTACTTCTTGAATCCGCCGACCTCACCTTCATCCTGGAGCATCCTTGCAAAGTCCTGATTCCAGAGGTAGAAGAGTTCTTCAGAAATGCCAAACTTAAAAGGTCTGGGAAATTATTGAAAAGTTCTGTCAAAGACTTGAAGATCAAGATGAAGCCATCCACCTTAACATAATTTTTGAGATTACCTTCTATTGATGAGGAAGACTATTTGAAAGAACCAGATTACTCCAGAGCTCTATCATTTTGTGGTCTCTCCCAATCAACTACTTCCATTCGCAGACAGAATATGAATGATGAAAGCAAACTGCTGGTCGACATTCTAGGGAAGGTTCTCCTCTTCAAAACAGGTTATATTGGATATATATCCTCTGATGTCTTCTGCATATTAACTGTTGTAGTGTATGGAAAAGGTTCTAATGGGGACATATTATTTGACAAGATTAAGGAGAGCATGAATGCACCAAATTTTGCTAGAATCATCTCTCTTTATCTGAATCAAATGCACCCAGAAATATTTTACTTGTCCAAAGGTGTGTCCATTCACCACCTAAAGAAAGTCACACTCTCCTCCATCAAAAGATGGGAGATTAGAATCCCAAAGCCAGGCCAATCTATAGCATCTCCAAGGACAGTAGTTGTTGAGGACAGGACCCCATCTCCCATTAATATTGATACAGTTTGCACATCTGGTGCAGCTGTTGAGGGGGAGATAGCTCCTTTAGTTCATGAAGCAGTTCAGCAAGCTGAGGTACCAGAGACAGAATATCAGCCAAATGTTATTGCAGATCAGGTGACATAAAAAGTTCCTACTGATGATGTGGTTGAAAAATAAAGCACAGCTTAGTTTGATGTTGAGAAGAGCACCTTTGTTCATGATGGTGGCTCTTGTATGGACATTGACTACTCCTCTGATCAAGATAATCTTGATGATGCTCAAATGGATACTACTGCAGCTGACATTGACAGAATGATAGAAAATCTAAATTCAGATGATCCCCTATTCATCTCTCCTGAAAAGACTCCTGAAAAGTCTCCTAAAAAGATTTCTGAAAAGATTAATGAAGAGATCCCTGAACAGACTCCTGAAGAGATCCTAGTAGATTCTCAGCCTAAGGCACAAAGTGAGGGGGAGAATGTGTTGTTACTTTCCGATGAGTATGCAGTTACTCCAGAATCTGTAGACCCTCCTCCCAAGAACTTAGATTTCTCTATGCCTGTTATTCTTGGTGAGGAAGGGGATATAATGACTTCTTCCCAAAGAGGCAAAAAATCAGTTATAATTGAAGAACTATCTGTCTGGATAGCTCCAGCACTACCTCATCCATCTCCACTAGCCCTAGTCATTCCTGATGATACCCTATTGGGTAAAATTGAGTTTATGATGACTAAGCAGTGAGAGTACTTTGACAAGTCTCTCAAAGAAGTAACTGATAAAGTCACTGCTCTTGAAAAAGAAATGAGCAGAGGATTTGCTGAAATTCAAAATAATACAGATGAATTCAAACAACTACTAAATATTGGTGGCAAGGCCTTGTACCATAATATTATTCGTGTTGGTGAAGTCCTGAATCAAACAGTCATTGTAGTCAACAATCAGATCCAATTGCTTAAGAAAACTGAACAATAAAACTTCAAGACTAGTGAAGAAGTTGGGAAATTCAAGGAAGATGTTATAGAGACCCTAACTGTAGAAGTCAGAAAGGGGGAGGATAAAGTAAAAGAAAATCTATAAAAGAAAGTTCAAGAAATGAAGTCTCAGTGGGACAATCAATTGAAAGAGATTAATACAAGTGTAGAAAAGCATATTAAGGGTGTAAACATCTATACTTTTGAGACCGCTGTGTGGATGCACAATTAGATCTTTCCTGACTTTCAAGTTGATCCCAATGAAGCTCCACCTCCTCATCTAGATCCAAATGTCTGCAAGCCTACCTTTTCTCCAAGACCTGAATGGTATGGAATTCCTCCTGAGCATTATTCTCAAGTATCAACTTCTGGACAGCCAGAGATACATCAAGATCTACCTCCTAAATTAATGCCAGTGCACAAGAAAAGAAAATATGGTGATGGTGCTTCATCTAGATGATCCATCCCAAGCCAAGCAACTGCCCAAAGGATAGAAAAAGAATTTGCTGAAGTTTGGAGTCCAACTTCCAAGTCCTTAATTCTTGACACTCTGAAATTTGTTGTGGAATTTAATGAAAATCAGGATAATCATTACAGTCACGAGGAGTGGGAGCTATATGAGAAATCTTTGACAAAAAGAAGGATCTATGATCGTGAATATGGACGTAATAATCCTAATGCTCCTCCTCGTCCTCAAAAGTATTATCAAAAGCCCTTCAGTTATCAAAAAAGGCAATAAGAGAAGAAGGAACGACAACACCAACAACAATACCAATGATTTGAGATTATCAATGTTATAGAATTTTTTGGGCCTGGATATATTCTTATGGACAAATTCTATATATATAAAATTTTGAATTTTGATGATCTATTTATTTCTTATCTGTCATTGCATATATTGCTTTATTAGTTAGTTAATTCTTTGATTATCTTGATATAATTCACCTCAGTGTAGAGGATTTTGACTTCTACAAATAGGGGGAGATTGTTGGGTATTGTATCCACAATAACCTAGATTTGTGTGAAGTCATCCTTGAACTAAGATGAATTAAGTATGTATTTGATGATATTCTTTAGTTGAGTGCTTGCGGGTCATTATTGGTAAGTGTAAACCAATGTCAGTTTATAATGAGTCACTAAACACAGGACCATGCAATATAATCTCTCATTGTGTGATCCATGGTGTTGACTCATGTGTAACCTCTCTATTGGGATGTACTTCATTTTAAAGTACTAAGGATATGGAAGAAAGGAAGGGTTGCTGGTCTTCAACAAAGAAGACTTAATTTTTCAAAGAAACATTTCTAAGTCCATTTCTTGAGAAAGGAAGTCCATTTCTCTAGAATTCTAAGTATATTTCTCGAGAAAGCCAAGCTGTTCTCGAGAAACCTCAAAGACTTCTCGTAAGATGGTCAGAAACTTTCTTAAGTCCTTTTCTCGAGAAAAAACCCTGAAGATTTCTCGAGAAACTAAGTTCATTTATCGAGAAAGCAAAGTAGTTCTCGAGAAGTCGAATCTATTTCTCGAGAAGCTAAGTCCTTTTCTCGAGAAACCAAATATTTCTCAAGAAATAAATACTTCAGTTCAAAGAATTTGGGTTAAGCAAATTTCTCGTGAAAGCCACGACATTTCTCGAGAAAGCAAATCATTTCTCGAGAAATCAAGTCCTTCTCGAGAAATAAGTTCTTCAGTTCAAAATTGGCGCTAAGTATTTGTTCTCGAGAAATCACATCCTTCTCGAGAAATCTGTTCCTCTATTTAAAGATTTTTCTTAAAGTACTTTTCTCAAGAAAGCCATGTCATTTCTCGAAGAAAGCATATCCTTCTCGAGAAATTACAAGTCTTCTCGAGAAATGAAGTTGCAGAAAAATTTCTTTTCAATTTGTCTGACGGGATTTCAAAATATTCTAAGTTCTTCATGATTGGTCCACGTGGATAATTCCTTAATGATTTCAAACCTTTAGACGATGTTCTACATAAAGTCTTGTTAGAAGAATCGCTAACCCTAATTCAATAGTAATCTGAATCGCACCGAAACTTCAAATCGGGAAAAGCCGTCGTCATCATCGTTCCATATCATCGCTCCACTCTTGATCCAGTGATTCAAGAAGAAAAGATTCGACAGATTATAGATTCAAGATTCTTCAAGCATTTACTTGATCGTGCCGGATCCTAAGGTTTTCAAATCAAGTTTTCTCAAAATCTCTTCCTCAACATCTTCACCGAGACTTTCAGTTTTCATGAAGGAAGACCTTTGAAGATCTCAGATCTGGAAGTATATAATTTTTATTGTTGTTGTAAACATTTACTTTAACTCTTGTAGGAGCTTTGTCTCCAAGATTGTAGGAAGTTTGTTCTTCCGAGTGTAGATCCCATTTTGTGGGATCGAGTTTGTAGGAGTGTATTATTTTAGAGTAATAGGAGCATTGCTTTGAGGTGTAGGATTGTTGCAATCCAAGATATAGTGAAGTAGCCGAGGCTAGCCATGATGTTAGATAGGAAAGGTGGAGAGTGGACATACCCAAGATTGGGTAACCATTATAAATTCCTTATGTCGTCTGGATTGTGCTTGATTTGTTTCTGTGTTGTCCTCTCTCAATTTTTTTTATTCCGCAAAAGACACAGAACTCACCTATTCACCCCCCTCTAGGTTATTTAGTTAGGCAACTTGATACTTTCACTAGCACTATTCTCCAAATAGTTCAAGAAGATGTTGAGCAGGAGAAGACAGGGAAAAAATAGGGTCTCTTTAAGCTCTTCATCAAGAAAGCCCTACTCCAGCAAAGACAAATCCAGAAATGACCCCTCTGGGCAAAGGTATGAAACCAAACAAAACAAACATGTTAAGTCTAATGTTGTTTGCTACTATTATAAGAGTGGACATGTTATTGTTGACTGTCCAGTTAAGAGGAAGGAGCAGATGAAGTTTGAAGGAAAAAAAGCACCACATGGACAATAAGACTTAAAAGAGATTCTTGGCCAAGAAGAAAGTAAGGTTATCAGACAGTGATTCTGAATCTTCAGAATCAAAGGAAGAGGATGCCTACATTGGTCTCATGGACCTTAAAGAAGAGGCTGATATCTAGCTGTCCCATTAAGAATAAGGGCTCCACTAACATCTGTTTACAGTGGTTATGAATAGGATGAGGAATTCAGTCTCATGACTCTATCAGAAGAAATTCAGGATAATGTTATTCCTGAGGAGGTACATTCTATCCCTAGCTTTCCTTCTATCTGTGAGTCTGGCTCAGACTCTGAAGCATCCACTTCCTAAAGTAGGGATGATGAATCAGATTCTAAAGAGGATGTCAATTAATTGATTGACAAGTATGGTGCGATGCTCTGAAGAAGAGCAAAAGACTTGTCAAGAGACAAGCTGAGGAGATTGTCTCCCTATAGCAAGTTGCATCCCTGTAATCTGAGTTAGCACCCTTGCTAGCTCAGATGAGGAGGGATATTAGCCAACTAAAGATAATCTCAATAATACAAATTGGGACCATCAGCCAGAAGAACAAGGTCATTTTGGATCTTTAAGAGAAACTCCTTAAGGAGAGAAAGATTGTGGCTGAATTCTCAAAGCCCAAGACTGTGTTGCCATTGATTGACTTCTTTACCTCTCAAAATAATAAGAGAGGTTTGGGGTTAAGTGGAACTCTAAAACTACCCATTCTAATAGGAAAGGCAAAGCTCCTATAAAGCCCCGGACCACCTTTCACAAGGTATTCCTCCATTCCAACAGGTATGACCAGAACAACATGTATGGTCACTAGAAGAATGGGAAGTCTTCCTATAAGAAGATAAAGGTATCTTATAATGGAGGGAGAAAGGATATGTGTGTCAGTGCACTGAAGGCTCCCCATGAGGAAATTCAAATGACCCATTATGGACCATATGTGTTTGGTGCTCAAGCCCCCACACTCAAGAATACGGTAGTGGTCTACTCTCATGTTCCTACAGTAGACACCCCTAAGGGTAAGTAAGTCAGTAAGCCACACCTGGCAGTTTCTAAAGTCATCAAATCCATGTTAGCTACAAAGATGACATCTGTTGGTGCTACTCAAAATATGTTATGTGCACCAACTAGCAGACTAACTTTCAGTTAGATACTTACTGAAAGAAAAAAGAAAAAGGCCAATATTATCCCCTTTGGACAGATAGCTATTGATAGCTTGTAATCTCCTAAGACTGTCCAGAAGAGGAGATATAACATTCATGAGTATTGATGTTGTGGTAAAGTGGGTCACTTTACCATAGATTGTTGGCACAACCCTAGTGTGCCAATGGCAAGAGTGATTCTTTCTATCAGAAGTACTACAAGTACACATGTGTATTTTCAAGCTAACAAGAACCAAGGACCCAATTCTATTTGGGGTTCTAAGGTAAACTAAATTGTGTTTGTAAGATAGTCCAAGTACCCATGCTCCAATATGATACTTGGACAGTGGATGTTCCAGACACATGACTGGAACAAGGAGCCACATTAAGAACTACACTTTTATGAAGAATAGACCTAAGGTAATCTTTGGAGGTTCAGATAAAGGAATCACTAAGGGTTATGGAATGATCACTAATGACATATTCTCCATCACAAGAGTAGCTTATGTGGAAGGATTGCAATACAATCTGATTAGCATAAGCCAACTATGTGGCATTGGCTATATCATTGTCTTCCATAAGGATGAATGTCTGATTAAAAGGTCAAGTGACCAAGAGATCATCTTGACAGGCATTAGGAGTGGAAATATATACTGTTTAAACTTCTTATGTTTAAGTACAGACTCACCAGTGTGTCTGGTAGCAAATGAGAAAGTCTCTTATTGTGTATAATGGCACAAGAGGCTTGCTCACTTGAACTATAAGACAGTTAGCACGCTCATCAGTGAAGGGATAGCCAGAAATGAACCCAATATATGCTGCACAAAGTACGACATTTGATCTGCATATTAAAAGAGCAAGCAGACAAAAGCATCCTTCAAAAGCATTGGGGCCAAAGATTCAGAGAGTTTCTTGTCTCTCTTGCATATGGACTTGTTTAGTCCCATGTCAATTCATAGTCTAGGTAGGAAAGTATACACACTTGTGATAGTTAATGACTTTTTCAGGTTTGCTTGGGTGTTCTTTCTAAAGAAAAAGTCTGAAACCTTTGGAACTTTTATAACCTTTGTCAGGCAAATTCAGAATAAAAAGGACAGTTCTATGGTCAAAATCAAAAGTGACCATGGTATTGAATTTCAGTCTGAAGGGATGACAAAGTTCTGTGAAGAGCAAGGGATTCACCAGGAATTTTCTTCTCCTAGAACACCCCAGCAAAATGGGATAGCTGAGAGGAAAAACATGACTCTCATAGAGGCTAGCAGGACACTACTCAGTGACACTTCTCTCCCAGAATACTTCTGAGCTGAGATAGCGAACACTGTATGTCATGTCCTGAATAAAACCTCTATGAACAAGTATCACCGGAAGATTCCCTATGAGATTATGAAAGGCAGAAACCAAATCTAACCTATCTCAGGATATTTGGTTGCAAGTGCTTTGTGATTAATAATGGGAAGTCCTACTTGACTAAGTTTGCTGCTAAATCCTATGAAGTAATTTTTGTTGGGTACAATAACCATAGCAAATCCTATAGAGTCTACAGCTTGAAAAATCAAGTTGTAGAAGAGTCTATTAATGTAGTCTTTGATGAATCTTCTATGATTAATAGTGAGCTTCCTAGATCCTCTAGATCTTTAGGTGTAGAGTTGGAGATGGATAAACTAACCATCAAGGACACTGCTCCAACTACCTAAGAAGAAGATGATGGTGTTGCATTCCTGAATAACGATAAGATACACGGGATATGGGTGAAGACCAGCAAGATCCATCCACTGAGGTTCATGATGCTGAAGAAAGAATGCCTCCTACTGTCATGCATTTGAGGGATCAACCCAGAAATCAGATCATAAGATATGTTACCTAAGGGGTTACAACAAGGAGCAGAAGCCTCAACATTGCAATGTACTCCAGCTTTCTGTCTCAAGTTGAACATAAAAGGTTTGATGATGCCAACATAGACCCATTTTGAATTGTGGTTATGCAAGAAGAACTGAATAAGTTTAAGAGATGCAAGGTTTGGAAGCTGGTTCCCATACCATAATGACATAACATCATTGAAACCAAGGTTATCTACATGAATAAACTTGATGAGGACGGTGTTATAATCAAGAATAAGGCTAGACTGGTTGTTAAGGGATACAGATAAGTGGAAGGTATTGATTTTGAGAAAATCTTTGCACTAGTAGCTAGATTAAAAGCTATAAGACTATTCCATGCATATGCTGCACATAAAGGATTCAAGGTCTATCAAATGGATATAAAGTCAGCTTTCCTAAATGGTGACCAAAAGATGAGGTCTATGTTGAGTAACTCTCAAGTTTTGTTAACTCTAACTTTCCTGAATATGTATTTTAGCTTATAAAGGCTTTATATAGGTTGAAGAAAGCCCCAAGGGCATGGTATGAAACCTTATCTAGCTTTCTCATTAAGAACAAATTCTCAAGAAAAAAGATAGACAAGACATTATTGAAAAATATCTAAGTTGTCTACCTAAATCACCTAGAGGGGGGGTGAATAGGTGAATCGTACGTCTTTTTGCGGAATAAAAACTTTACAGATCTAGAGCACAAGAAAACAACAAGCAATCACAGAGAACACCAAGAATTATAGTTGTTCCCCAATCTTGGGTACATCCACTTTCCACTCACCGATCTAGCAAAGCACTAGACTCGGTTACTCCACTAAACTCGGATCAAAATGATCCTACTACTCAGAATAACGTTCCTACAATCTCGATCCAAATCGGATCTACACTTGGAAGGAAAAAAAACTTCCTACAACTCGGAGAACAAATTTCCTACACTCATAGAATAATCTCCTACAAGAATAAAAAAGATTGTAGAAATACAAACATTAACTTTTCTCAGATTTAAAAATCTTTCTAGGTCTTCCTTCTTTAACTTGCGGCTCTTTCAGAATATTGTAGAAGAAGACTTTGATCGATCTTGTTCTGAGAAGCTTCTAACTCACACGATCAAGGATTAGAATGAGAATGATTAATCCATTGATCTATAAATCTCTGGATCGAAGGTTACCTTGAAGATCTTAAAAGAGAGCGGCGACTTTCTGTAGACGATGATGAAATTTTCGGCCGATCCAGAACTTAGATTATACACGCTTAGGGTTTGTCAGGAAGATATGACCTTTTATAAGATCTCTCTAACGGTAATAATCATTATTAATGAGGTCTACGTGGACCAATCATGTCACGACATTCAAAAATTAGATCTGACAAGACTTAAGAATTTTTCTGAAAATTGTTCAGCATTTCTTGAGTAAGAAGTAAACTACTCTAGTGCTAAGACTAGCACTCGAGTGGTTGGCTCTGACTACTTGAGAAGAGCTGATTCTAGAAATTTGATTGGCCTTACTCGAGTGAAGAATAAGTTACTCTAGTACTAAAACTGGTTCTCAAGTGTTGTACTTTGATTACTCGAGAAGAGGCAATTCTGGAAAATCTGAACGATGAAGTAAATCACTCGAGAAGTTAATGGATCACTCGAGTGCTATACTTACTTCTCGAGAGGTAGACAGAACTTCTCGAGAGTTTGGACTTGAAGAAAAATTCTGGATAAGAATTTGATCACTCGAGTGTTGAAGCTGAACTACTCGAGTAATAAACAAACTACTCGAGTATAAATAAATTTCACTCGAGTGGTCTGAGAATTTCTCGAGAACTGACTTCTGACACTCGACTAAATCTTCTCAACTACTCGAGTACTCAGCTAGACTACTCGAGTACTTGACTTAGAAAATTTTCTGAGACATAAATAACATCACTCGAGAAAGAGGGCTTATCTACTCGAGTACTGGACTTGGTTTCTCGAGTGCAAGATAAGAACTACTCGAGAACCACTTCCATACTCGAGATGTAGACTGAATCTTCTCGGGTGCTGCTAAGTCTTCTACTCGAGTACAAAAAGGACTACTCGAGTATAATACTTAGAATTTTCTCAGCTTTATGGATTTTGACTTCTTCATCCCAAACAACATCCAATCTTCAACCATTAGTCCATGTGCTTGAATATGAAGTGTATCTTAATAGAGAGGCTACACATGAGTCAACACCTTGGATCACTCAATGAGGAATTACATTGCATGGTCCTGTGTTTGATGACCCACTATAGACTGACATTGGTCTACACTTAGCAATAAGTCCTGCAAATACATAACTAGAATAGAGATCAATTACAAACTAATTCATCTTATTTCAAGGGCGACTTCATAGAAATCTAGGTGATTGTGGATACAATACCCAACAATCTCCCCCTATTTGTAGAAGTCAGAACCCACTACACTAAGGTGAATTATACTAAAATAGAAAGAACTAGATATAAAGGGTAAGCATAAAATAAAATGCAGTAAACTAATAAATAAAGAGATAATCATCAAAATTAAAGATTATATAATAAGAATTGTTTCTATATTTCAATGCTACATGAATTCAGTCCTCGTTCTCAAAGACATATGGCCTTTCCTAGCTCTGATGCTGTTGTTGTTATTGCCTGTGCTTCTTCTCTTGTTGTCTTCTTTGGTAGCTAAATAGCTTGGGGGTAGTACTTAGGAGGTCTAGGAAGAGCATTGACATTGTTACTCCCATATTCTCTGTCATAGATTCTCCTTTTAGTCAATGATTTTTCATACAATTCCCATTCAGAATAGCTATAATGAAGGTTTCTACTTTCATTATAGTCCATGATAAGCTTCAGTGTATCATGTATCAGGGCTTTGGAAGTTGGACTCCATATATCAGCAAACTCCTGAGCTTTTCACTTTTTTGCCTCAGGATTTGGAATGGATCTACTAGCAGAGGGTCCTTCTCCATATTTCCTTCTTTTGGGGATCTGTATTTCTGGTAAGTCTTTAGGGATGTCAGATTCCCATACCTGAGAATAGGATTCTGGAGGTTGAGTTTCATCTTCAGGCTTGGGAGAGAAGGTAGGCATTTGAGCTGGCATCTAAGTTGGCTGGCCTTCAGCAAGTGGATTTAGATGGTGAGGAATAATATTTGGATCAGCTTGAAATTCTGGGAAAATTTGATTATGCATCCATACAGTAGTATCATAAGTATAAAACTTTTCTGACTGTATCTGAGCTAGCACATCTTTATTAATTTCCTTTATTTTCTCAGTCCAGAGGGTCTGGACATTAGTGTCATATTTTTCAACATGTTCTTTCACTAAATTCTCCCCCTTTCTTAATTCACACATAGTTTCTCTATGGTATCATCCTTGAAGGTGCTCATTTCTTCACAGACTTTCATGACATGCTCTTGGGCTTTCTTCTCAATTTCAATTTGATTGTTTGCCAGTGTGACAGATTGGTTCATGACCTCACCAACACTAGTAATAGTGTGGTCCAAGGCTTTTGCCACCTATTTTGAAAAGGTGCTTCAGCTGATCTGTATTGTGCTGTATCTCAGCAAATCCTCTACTCATTTCTTTCTCTAGAATAGAGACCTTATCTTGAACTATTTTCAGAGAATCATCAAAGTATTTTCTTTGTTCTAACAACATTTGCTCAATCTTACCAAGAATATCTGAAGAAGTCAGTGTATCTAAAACAGTATCAGTAGCAGTAGAAGGAACAAGAGCTAGAGGAGGAGGGGCTGTCCATGGAGCAATTTCTTCAACTACTACTGAGCTCTGAGCTCTGGTAGTATGGACAAAAACATCTCCTTCCTCACCAGTGAAGGTGGGAAGATAAAAAACTAATCTCCTCAAAGGATCTTCAACAGGCTCTAGAGATGTTACATTCTTATCTGATAGCAGAATGGTATCTTGTTCTTTATCATCAGCTGGGGATGGATCAAAGGGTGACCTTTGAGATAGTGCAGGAGATGGAGAAGATGCTGGAGTTGCTTCTTTGGATGGTACATTGACATTTTCTTGATGGAGGGGAGGTAGAGGCTCACCTGAGCTGAGTTCCTCCACCATTTTATTGATGTCATCAGTAGTGGAGAGGATTGTTTCTAGTACCTGGGCATCTGAATGAAGTTTTTCTGAAGTAGCTGGCTGGAAGGAAGTATCTGGGGGAGGAGTAGGAATTATATCTGGCTGCACAGAGGAGGTAGGATCCCCCTCAGCTGCTGCACCAGATGTGCCAAAAGCATGATGGAGAGGGGAAGATGAGTTCCTTTCCTCTGTAACAGAGTGCTTATGGGCCTTAGCTGCCTGGACTGGATTTACCAATTTCAACTCCCATCTTTGAATAGAGGAAACAGAGACTTTCTTCATATGATGTACGATGGAGCCTTTGGAGAGATCAAATATTGTAGAATTAATTTCATGTAACATTAAAGAAATTATCTTGGCATAACTTGGAGCCTTAATGATGTCCCTGATTTTTTCCAAGATCAACATTCCAAATTGAATCCTTTTTCTGCAGATGATTGATGTCATGCTGTCAAAGAGGTCATTGGTTATAAAGCTAATGGAGCTTGTCCTACACAAGAGTATCTTTCCAATGATATCCACTAGTAACTTGCTTTCTGGGTTTAGGTCTGGCCTTCTGATGGAAGTAACTTTAGTTGAGATGCCACAAAAATTACATGTTCTGTCATTGTCTTCATTTGTGATCTCATCTTCCTCATCGACTATACACATTTTCAAAAGTTTAGAAATAGAGGTCTTGGAGAGTTTTACCTTGATGCCCTTAACTTTAGATTTCAAAACTTTGTCATTTCCCCTGACTTTGACATTCTTGAAGAACTCTTCAACTTCTGGAAACAAGATTCTGCACGGTTCCTGGAGAACAAAACTTAAACCTGCTGTGTCGCGAAGGATTGGCAGATTTCTGAAGTCGTCTGAGAGCTCTGCCATTCTGGAGACTACTAACTCACTGCCCACCCCTATCTTCGATGGCGGTGCCATTATCTTCACTGAATGGCGAGAGATTGATTGGAAGAGGAAGGAGACTGCGGCGAGCTCTGTAGAAGCGGCGGAAGGCGAAGAGTCTTTCGAGAGAGTGAAGGATTGAACTCGAGTAGATTCTTGAAATCCGAAAATTTCTATTTATATAACCCTAGTAATGATGATTAGGAGTCTAATGATGCTAAGTTATACCTTAGTTAGCGGCGGATAGAACTCGGTTTATGAAATTGAAAAATTTGAAATGAAATGAAAACTTACTGGTCATTTCTCGAGTGGAGCTTCAGTACTCGAGAGGTGGAATGGAGGTACTCGAGAAGTGGTATGACGGTACTCGAGTGGTCTTAGTCGGCTTCTCGAGATGAAGTATAGTACTCGAGTGATTGCACTCTAAAGACTTACGGAGTTCTCGAGAAGTAAGAAAGGTACTCGAGTAGTCAAGTTATAGTTCTCGAGTAGTCATTCTTTAACTCGAGAAATGAAGTCCACTTAGAGAAATTTCTAACCTTTTTGACTTATCCATAAATTTTGACCTGTGAAAAGATTCCATCTTGTCTATCCTTCTTTGTTGAGCATACCATGCTCAGTTTTGAAGAAACTGAACTTGGTCTCGTCCAGTGGCTTTGTGAAAATATCTGCAACTTGCATATCTGTTGGAACATACTACAGATCTATGTCCCTATGCTCCACATTCTCCTGAATGAAATGGTATCTCAACTCTATGTGCTTTGTCCAGCTGTGTGAGACGGGATTGTTTGCAATTGCTATTGCACTGGATGAGTCACAAAACTGAGGGATGTTTTTGACTTTCATGTTGTAATCTTCCAATTGATTCTTGATCACAAGAAATTGTGCACAACAACTATCGGCAGAAATATATTCTGACTCGGCCATTTAGATTGCGACACAATTCTTCTTTTTGTTACTCCAGGAAATGAGCCTTCTTCCTAGGAATTGGCAAGTCCCGGAAGTGCTCTTCCTGTCATCTTTGCTACCTACAAAATCTGCATCTGAAATACCAATTAGTTCGTTATCATTACTTCTTGGGTACCATAAGCCAAGATTCGGTGTACCATTAAGGTATCTCAAAATCCATTTTGCAGCAGCATAGTGAGATTTCTTATAGTTAACTTGGAATCTAGCACAGACACATGTAGAGAATATTATGTCTGGTCTACTAGCAGTAAGGTAGAGCAAGGATCCAACTATGCTTCTATACTTTGTTTCATCAAAAGGTTTCCCTTTCTCATCCTTGTCCAGAGACACAGCTGAGCCCATTGGAGTCCTCATAGAGGTTGCATTCTCCATTCCGAATTTCTTAATTAACTCCTTGGTAAACTTAGTCTGTGAGATGAAAATTCCATCTTCAGATTGTTTCACCTGAAGTCCTAAGAAATACTTCAGCTCTCCCATATAGCTCATTTCAAACTTCCCTTGCATAAGTTTATAAAATTTCTTGTAGATTTTGTCGTCTCTAAATCCAAAAGTAATGTCGTCAATATAGATTTGCACTAGCAAAATCTTTCTTTTTATTTCCCTAAGAAATAATGTCTTATCTATCTTTCCCCTTGTGAACTTGTTCTCAAGAAGAAAGCTAGACAGCATCTCATACCAAGCTCTAGGAGCTTATTTCAAACCATATAAAGCTTTAGATAAAAGATAAACATAATTAGGAAAGTTAGAATCAACGAAACCTGGGTGTTATTCCACATACACTTCTTCATTTATGTCACCATTAAGGAAGGAGGACTTCACGTCCATCTGATAGACGGTGAAGCCCTTGAGTGCAGCATATGCTAGGAACAACCTGATTGCCTCTAGCCTTGTCACTGGAGAATAAGCTTGGTCAAATTCGATTCCTTCTTCTTGCCTGTATCCTTTGGCGATGAGTCTGACCTTGTTCTTTATGATCGTCCCATCTTCATCCATCTTGTTCCTGTAGACCCACTTCGTTTTGATGACGTTCTTGCCTTTGGGTCTTGGAATAAGTGTCCATACTTTGCAGTGCTTAAACTGATATAGCTCTTCTTCCATGGCCATAATCCATGATGCGTCTGAGTTTGCTTCCTCAAACTTCTTTTGGTTCAACCTGTGAGAGAAAACTCAAATATAGATTTTCATTAGTAGTACCTCTACGAGTTCTGACACCATCCCGGGGATCTCCGATGATTTGATCAATTAGGTGATCCTTTAGATGTCTGAGCTCTAGGTTCCTTGCATCTAGAGCTTCTTCAATCACAGGAGTGACTTCATCAACTTGGATGATTTCTTCATCTTGATCATCAACTTCTCCAATCGGGGTTGGAGTGGTGATCTTGATGAACTTTTCAAATTTCTCCTCAGTCTCCTCATCCAAGTTATGTTCTTTCAACCTTAAATCTACATATTCAATGAACACATTAGAAGAGTTGCTTTGCAGTAAGCTCGTCTCATCAAATACAACATGTATAGATTCTTCAACCAGTTGTCTTAATAAATACCCTATATGTCTTACTATAGCTACTATATCCTACGAAAATACCTTCAAAACTCTTTTCACTAAATTTAGTATTATGATACTTACCGTTGTTAAGAACGAAACATTTGCATCCAAAGATTCTAAAGTATGTTACAGTCGGCTTTCTGGCCTTTAGAAGTTCATAAGGTGTCTTATTGTGGTTCTTGTTTATGAGTGCTCGATTTTGCACGTGGCACGAAGTGTTGACGGCTTCAGCCCAGAAGTACTCTGGTAGTGAGGCATCACTCAACATAGTCCTACAGGCCTTTATGAGTGTTCTATTCCTTCTCTCAGCTACTCCATTTTGCTGAGGAGTTCGAGGAGAGGAAAACTCATGAAAGATACCTAGGCTTTCACAAAATTCTATCATGGCCCCAGAATTGAATTCAGTTCCATTGTCACCTCTTGATTTTTACTACGGAATAACTGTATTCATTCTGGATCTGGCTAACAAAATTTGTAAAGACATCGAAGGTATCTGACTTTTGTTTCAGAAGGAACACCCACGCAAAGCGCGAGTAGACATCAACAATAACCAACGTATAATCCTTACCTCCAAAACTTCTAACTTGCAGTGGACCGAACAAGTCTATATGAAGTAGGTGTAAACACCTATTAGAGTCTTTGCCTATAATGCTTTTAAAAGTAGCACTTGTTTGCTTGCGTTTCACACTTGCATGACAAGGTCTATCCTTAGCGCAATTAACATTTGGGGCATCGCGTACAAAGTTCAGGGAAAATAATTTATTAATAGTTTTAAAATTAATATGTGATAATATCTTGTGCCATTGGTCACCAAGAGACGCACTATCTTCTGCAAAAGACATACTTGTGTAGAAGAGTCTATACAAACAAAATTTAAACAAAATATATTTCTACTACGAGTACCTGATAAAATTGTTTCCAAATTATCAACGGACTTTATCAAGCACTTATCAGCATGAAATTCAACTATGTATCCTTTATCGCATAGTTGGCTTATGCTTATAAGATTGTTTTCCAATCCTTCAATATAAGCCACATCCGAAAAGGATACACTACCGTTAGTAATCATACCATAGACTTTCGTAATTCCTCAGTCAGAACCTCCAAAGATGACCTTTGGTCCGTTCACGACTGATGAGTAATTCAAGAGAAGGCTTCTAGTCCCGGTCATATGCTGAGAGCATCCGCTGTCCAAATACCAAATGATATTTCTGGTGGCCTTTGGACATACCTGTAACTACAAATCAGTTTGCCTTAGGAACCCATACTAGCTTGGGTCCTTAGTCTCTAGTTAGCTTGCTCCCACTACATGTATTAGCATTATGAGCGTTCTTTCTCATATTATTAATCTGAGGGGTAACATAGTTTCTGGGATTAAACCAGCAATCGATGGCAATGTGACTAATTCTGGCACAACACCAATAGTCAAACCTATTGTATCTTTGCCTGACTCCCTCCTGCTTGACTTTTGGAGAGTCTAGTCTAGCAGGGGCAGTATTATTAGAGGTATAAGCTTCATGGTGAAGGCAATCACATAATTTCTTCTCCTTCATAGGCTTTTCAACAATAGGCTTTACTTTTGGAGCCTTCTTGATGTTATGACCATGATCAAAATGGCCATAGCTCTGAAGAGTGATCTCTTCATAAGGTGCCTTAAAGACGCTTTCACCAAAGTTTTGAGGGCGAGTCCATCCTCGTTACTTTGACTTGGGCTCTACATAAGTAGGCCTAGTGAAGTGACCGTAGGAGGAGTCAAGATCAAACTTATTTGTAGAAAAAATAACCTTCTTAAATGTAGTCTGATATTGTGGAGCTTTCCCTTTTTCCTTAACCAAAGCCTTTTTGGCCGCCTTATTTCTCCTTTGGGCTTTATTTCTCCTAGAAGATTTACTAGGAGTACCCACATGGCCTAAGCCGACACCCTTGGTCTGAGCAGAGAACTCAGCAACAAGAGGAAGAACTACTTGGGCTTAGAGAAACCTTCAACAAGTTTCTTTTCAGCTTCAAGTTGCTATTCCAATCCCTTGATGATTTCTTCTTTCAGATCGAGGTGCTTGAGAGCCTTATTGTACTCATCAACTGCAGTATCTAAGTCTTCTCTGAGTGAGTCCACCTTAATAACTTCCTCTCTAAGAGATCTTTCTATGGCCTTTAGAGACTTAATCTCTTTAGCCTGAGTTTTCACGACCCTTCGACATTTGTCATAGGCCATGATCAACTCCTTATACTGGGCCATGAGTTCAGACTCATCGTCAAAAGAGCTATCCTCATGATCATGATCAGAGACATCAGACTTAGAGAGGGGTGTGTGAGATTTTACCTCCCTAGTGAACTGGGGCTCTTCTTCTTCGTCAGTATGTATCATGAGCCCAATGTATGCTTCCTCTTCATCACTTGACTCATATGAGTTAGTGTCGCTGAGGGTTTTGCCCTTTTTAGCTACAAGGCTTCTGTCTGTCTTCTTCTTATGATAAGAAGACTTATTCTCTTCTCTTTGTCCACCCTCTTTCTTCTTATGGGGGGCAATCAGCAATTACATGACTTGGCTTATTACAACAGTAACAAACTATGTCATTATAAATATGTTTGCTCGGTTTAGACTTATACCTGTCATGGCTACTTGAGCCCTTCTGTTGTCGATCACCATCATGTCGTGATCTTCTGTATGAGGCATCTTGCCTCTCCATTACTTTTTCTTGTTCAAAAATTTCTTGAACTATCTTGAGAGCAACGAGAACTCTCCTTCAGATAGCTCTGAGCCTGAAGTATTTGGCTCAGATGATTCTTCTTCACTTTCTACTTGAGCAGGGGCAGGTTAAGCAGCTTTGCCCTTTCTTGAGTTGTCTGCCTTCAGAGAGACAGACTTCTCCTTGGGAGTGAATCAACTCTTGTCTTCTTCAGCTTTTTTGGAATTAATTTGTAGTTCATAGGACATCAGCTTTCCAAAGAGGTTTTGAGGATCAGTCTCAGCCAACTTGCCAAATTCTCTGATGGCACAGACTTTGTTATCCCATTCCTTGGTTAGGGAGCTCAAAAACTTGTTGTTCAGCTCTCCATTTGTGAAAACTCGGCCATATACTCTTATGCCGTTGAATATCTTGAAGAAGTTCTCAAAAGTGTCTGCAATAGTGTCCTTGGGTCCTTGCCGGAAGGCTTTATACTTTTGATTCAGAAGGGATCTTCTATCATCCCTTACTTCTTCAGTACCTTCCATCAAGATGATCAGAGACTGCTACATCTCCTTAGCATATTGGCAGTGAATCAAATTCTGCAACATTGAATCATCGACTGCACTTGCTATAATATTTTTGTCCTTCTTGTCTAAAGAGACAAGTGCAATCTCATCTTTGTTGAGATCCATTAACTTCTTAGGAACTTGCTTTGCAGCATTTATAGTGGAGACGGTCATGGGAACATAAGGACCTTCTTCAACAATCATGAAGATCCTTGGATCCACAACTTCCATAAAAAATTTTATTCTTTCTTTCCGCATCGCAAAATTATTATTTGTGCATAAGGGAAGCTTGACAAATCCTTGGCTCTATCCATGCTTGAATAACTCAAAGATAACTTGGTGCAGATCTGATCAAGGTGTTAACCTTCAAATGATCAACCTCCCTCTAATACCAATTGAAAAATGTCTAAGTTGTCTACCTAAATCACCTAGAGGGGGGTGAATAGGTGAATCGTGTGTCTTTTTGCGGAATAAAAACTTTACAGATCTAGAGCACAAGAAAACAACAAGCAATCATAGAGAACACCAAGAATTATAGTAGTTCTCCAATCTTGGGTACGTCCACTTTCCACTCACCGATCTAGTAAAGCACTAGACTCGACTACACTAATCTCGGATCAAAATGATCCTACCACTCGGAATAACGTTCCTACAATCTCGATCCAAACCGGATCTACACTCGGAAGAAAAAAAACTTCCTACAACTCGGAGAACAAATTTCCTACACTTGGAGAATAATCTCCTACAAGATTAAAAAAGATTTGTAGAAATACAAACAATAAATTTTCTCAGATCTGAAAATCTCTTTAGGTCTTCCTTCTTGAACTTGCGGCTCTTTCAGAATATTGTAGAAGAAGATTTGGATCAATCTTGTTCTGAGAAGCTTCTGACTCACACGATCAAGGAGTAGAATGAGAATGATTAATCCTTTGATCTGTAAATCTCTGGATCGAAAGTTGCCTTGAAGATCTTCAAAGAGAGCGGCGACTTTTTGTAGACGATGATGAAATTTTCGGCCGATCTAGAACTTAGATTATACATGCTTAGGGTTTGTTAGGAAGATGTGACCTTTTATAAGATCTCTATAATGGTAATAATCGTCATTAATGAGGGCCACGTGGACCAATCACATCACGACATTAAAAAATTAGATCTGACAAGACTTAAGAATTTTTCTGAAAATTGTTCAGCATTTCTCGAGTAAGAAGTAAACTACTCGAGTGCTAAGACTAGCTCTCGAGTGGTTGGCTCTGACTACTCGAGAAGAGCTGATTCTGGAAATTTGATCGGCCTTACTCGAGTGAAGAATAAGTTACTCGAGTAATAAATCTGGTTCTCGAGTCCTGTATTTAGATTACTCGAGAAGAGGCAATTCTGGAAAATTTGAACGATGAAGTAAATCACTCGAGAAGTTAATGGATCACTCGAGTGCTATACTTACTTCTCGAGAGGTAGACAGAACTTCTCGAGAGTTTGGACTTGAAGAAGAATTCTGGATAAGAATTTGATCACTCGAGTGCTGAAGCTGAACTACTCGAGTAATAAACAAACTACTCGAGTACAAATAAATTTCACTCGAGTGGTCTTAGAATTTCTCGAGAACTAACTTTTGACACTCGACTAATCTTCTCAACTACTCGAGTACTCAGCTAGACTACTCGATTACTTGACTTAGAAAATTTTCTGAGACATAAATAACATCACTCGAGAAAGAGGGCTTATCTACTCGAGTACTGGACTTGGTTTCTTGAGTGCAAGATAAGAACTACTCGAGAACCACTTCCATACTCGAGATGTAGATTGAATCTTCTCGAGTGCTGCTAAGTCTTCTACTCGAGTACAAAAAGGACTACTCGAGTATAATACTTAGAATTTTCTCAGCTTTAGGGCACGCCTGATCTTGGTCTATGGTACCCTATGAATAATGACTTTGAACTAATTGAGTATTCAGATACAGACTTTGCAGGTTGTAGACAAGACATGAAAAGAACCTCGGATGCCTGTCAGTTTCTAAGAGGAAGGTTGGTCTCTTGGAGCAGCAAGAAGCAAACAAGTGTTACCATCTCAATAGCTGAATTAGAATATATCTCAGCTGGCAGTTGGTGTGCACAGCTACTATTGATCCAGCATCAGATCTAGGACTATAATATCAAGCTAAGTATAACTCCAATGTTTTGTGATTCTACTAGTGCAATCTCTATTACTAGGAATCCTGTATCTAATAGTAGGACTAAGTATATAGAGATTAGGTATCATTTCATTAGAGAGCATGTGAAAAGTGAGGACATTAGTCTTGAGTTTGTCTCTACAGACAAGCAAGTGGATGATATCTTCACCAAGACACTAGATGAAGCCAAGTTCAACACCTTCAAATTTGAATTGGGTATGATGAACTTAGTATAGCTTCAATAACTATTTATGCATTTTAGTTGCAGGAAGTATTAATCCCTGTAGGATAACAAAGGAGTAATGGACTAAGTGTCAAAGCATCGAGTGCACTGAGTCTATGGGCTCAGGCATCGACAGTGTTGAGATAACATCAGGCATCAAGTGCGATGTGTTCAAGTGTCTAGGAATCGAGTGTGTCGAGAGAACTTCAAGCATCGAAAGCGTTGAGTGCGTCGAGTACGTCGATACCACTCAATGAATTCTCCCAGGGACTTCAGATTGTAGCTATCTCGCGGGATTAATCTCAGCCGTTGATTTCTTTGTGATTTTCACTTCAGGTACACGCCTCTCCATATTTTCTATTAAGAGGCAAGTATAAATAGAACTGTGTGTTCTTAGAATAAGAAACATTATTCTTAACCCTTGCGACCTGCTGTCTCCTTGCGATGAAATCTCAACAAACCTTTAGAAACTAAGAAAATTAATGGCACCGAAAGGAATGGATTTCCTGTTCGAGGGCTCAGAACTCGTGCGAAACAGTTTCATGGATGCTCCCGAGGAAGTTCTGCTAGTTCTACTCTTACTGGAGGTCGCTGACCTAAGTTTCATTCTATCTGAGCATGTCTTGATATGGAAGAGAGAAGTTTTGGAACTATGCTCCAATGCCACTGTGGACGGATCCTCAAATAAAATAAAATCCTCCATCATTGGGCATAAGTTAAAAATTACTCCCAAGAGATTGTGCAAAGCACTGCAACTATCCAAGGTCAAGCAGTCCGATGATAATATCGACTTATATAAAGATGATGTGAAGACAACCCTAAAGTGGTGTGGGCTCTCAAAGCATACCACTAGTTCCGTGTTAAGGAAGGAACTGAATCTAAGAGGAATTTTTTTAGATAATATGGTTTGAAAAGCTTTGATTTGCAAGAATGGTTCTCATGATAAGATATCTAGAAAGATGTTTGAACTCATGACCAGGATAATTCTATCCAATTAAATAGACTTAGGACAGGTACTGTTTGATAAAATAGTGGAATGCATCCCAGAACCTAACCTGGGAAGCATTTTATCTTTGTATCTGCATAGTATTGTTCCAGGGAACCTCAACATGATGCTAGGAACAAAGATCTATCACTTGTGGAGAATAGACTCCAAGATGTTTGATAGGTGGGAAAGAGTTCTACTGCCACATCAATAGAGTGTTGAGAAGAAGAAAAAGATAGTTGTGCCAGTCCCTAAGGAAAGCACATAAAACAGTTCTTCTGATAAACATGAGGAAGAGCCGCATGATCCCCAGCTATCTGAGTCTAGTGAGAAGACAAGAAGGGATATAAGTGCTCAGGTTTCAATTTCCTTTGAACCTGTAGTAAGAAATCAACTGGGTGGATCTCAGTATGAAGAGATTCCAACTGAAGCTCTAGAAATTCTGACTGTTCAAGTAATGGAAAACATCTATGTAAATATTGAGGGGGAGACTGAGAAGATAGATACTCCTATTGAGGGGGAGCAAGTTCAGTCTAATATTCAGGACAAGCTTGAATCTTATCTAGAGACTCTCCAGAATAAAATAAATCTGATTCCTGATGTGCCTCTGTGGCATGTTTCAAATACTCCTGTTGAGGATAAACAAGCTCCTACAATAGTGGAATAAAATGTTCATAACATTATTATAGAAGACCAAAATGTCCCTAAGGGCATTGTTGAGGTTGAGGGGGGAGATTCACTCTAAACTCCCTGCTCCAGAAACAGTGTATAACATTGACTCCTCTGAGTCTAATAATGATACTGCTACTGATGTCCATGTTGATGCTCATTCTTTAGAGTACATGATGACTGAATGAGATGAAAGAGATATTTCCAGGGACAAGGATGAAGATATCTGTGAACAAGTTACATCTCATCAAGCTGAACAAATGTCACCTACGTTCCTAGCTCAACTGAAGGGTCTGCTTGATGATCAAAGAAGATAGTTGGAGTACTACATTGATAATTCCATCAAGGAAGTAAGACAGGATCTTTCAACTAAAATCAAGTCCATTAGGTTTAAAGTCAACTTGCTGAACGCCAAAACAATAACATTTTTCATAAGGGTTGCTCCTGATGTAACCTTTATTGAAAGCAAGGTGGCACAAAGAGTAATTGGACGGCGGGATACAAAAGCAGAGTCCCGAGAAAGAAGATAGAGATTTTGATAGACAGAGTTTTGGTTGGTCATCTTCTTCCTCTCGACAAAGTAGAAGTGTTCCAAAAACTTGGTCTACAGTTAGTCTGTAGAACACAAACAATGTTAGCAGTTGAATAAACATTTCACTGAAGATTAAATCTATTTTCAACTGCAAGGTCTGAAGGTTTTCCTTCTGAGTTATAAGAAGAAGTAGAGGAAAGCCAAGTCACTGTTCATCTTCAAGGCCAACACATTCCACCATTACATCAAAGGCTAAAAGGTACAGGTCTCTGCAGTTACTTCTCAGCACAAGCAGAACAACCTTGAAGATATATTCTTGGCACTGTGAAGAAGATAGGGCTAAGTTTATTCAATTCAGGAGGATGGCTCAGAGGGCACTTTCTCTGGAGCAAATAAAAAAACAAACATTAGAAATAGATACAAGAAATATTTTGAGGTAGAAAACACAAAAAGGATGAAAAACCACGTGGTTGAATCTGTGCCGAGCCAAAATCCACTATTTTAGTTAATAGACAAGGTACAAAATTGACGAAAAGGAGACTAAGTACCCAAAGCCTTGATGGTAGTGCTCTTGCTGAAGCAGAGCCTTGTGGGAGCACTCTTGCGGAGATGAACATCGTGTCTTGGAAGTTTGATGGAACCTTAAAGTTCTAAGTTGTCTACCTAAATCACCTAGAGGGGGGTGAATAGGTGATATGTGCGTCTAATGCGGAATAAAAAATTTAGCAACTAGCACAAATAAGTAAGCAAGCAATCACACATACGACAAGAGATTTATAGTGGTTCCCCGATCTTGGGTACGTTCACTTTCCTCACCGATCTAGCAAATCACTAGACTAGGCTTCTCCACTATCTCAGATTGCAAACCAATCCTACACCTTGGAACCACGTTCCTACAAAACTCGATCCCAAATGGATCTACACTCGGAAGATAGAACTTCCTACCACTCAGAGATAAATCTCCTACAAGGAAAATTGTTTGAAGAAAAATACAAACAACAAATAGAACATATCTGGATCTTTGGCTTTGTCTTCTTCGTTGAGAGCTTTTGGCTTGGACAGAAATTGTTGAAGAAGACTTGACAGAAATCCACGGATCTGAAATCTAGAATCACCACGATCGAGTGGATATTTCAGAGATCGATGAAGCACGGATTGATCGGATGATTCTTCTTGAGTCTGGATCGCTAGAAGGTTATAGATCGGCAGCAACGGCTGTGAGAACGACGATCCAAAGTCTCTTTCCGAAACCAGTAATGGCGGCCGACGAAAAATTAGGTTTTCAGAATTTCCTTTCTTAAAACAAATAATCTCTGTATTCTTTTATGATTGTTATTGTTTGGTCAAATCAGAATGGACCTATTTATAGGCGATCTACAACGGTCATAATAATCTTTAATGATGACACGTGGACCAATCAGAAAAGACTATTTCAAAATACCCGTTGAAACTGGACTTAGAAATATTCCAGGAAATTTTAACCAGTATACTCGAGAGAAGAAATATACTCGAGTATAAGATATCTGCTACTCGAGTAGATAAGAGAGTAATATACTCGAGTATAAAGAAAGAAACCACTCGAGTATCTTAGAGGAACTACTCGAGTACAATAGAAGACAACTACTCGAGTATAAGATAAATCTACTCGAGTCAAAAGACTTAGAAAACAAATCTGAGAGGAGAAACCAAAACTACTCGAGTATAAGATAAATCTACTCGAGTACTAAGTCACTTCCTCGAGTATATAAAAGGACTCGAGTATGTGGACTTAGACAATTTCAGACTGATCACAGAGGGATCTACTCGAGTATAAAACGTAACCTACTCGAGTGACTAACCATCTACTCGAGTATGAGATATCGCTCACTCGAGTAAAAGAAAATCTACTCGAGTATAAGCTTACATACTCGAGTATACAGAGTCTTCTCGAGTATGTTGAATTAACTACTCGAGTACTAAGTCACTTACTCGAGTATATGAGGGATACTACTCAAGTAGGTGGACTTAGAAAAAAAATCTTCTGAAATAATCTTCAATACTCCAGTCCATAAGTCGAAATACATGTAGATGAAGTGTATCCCAATAGAGAGGCTATACATGAGTCAACACCTTGGATCACACAATAAGGAATTACATTGTATGGTCCTGTGTTTGGTGACCCATTATAGGCTGACATTGGTCTGCACTTTGCAATAGGATCCTGCATACATACAACTCAAACATAGTATCAAATACAACTTACTTCATCTTAGTTCAAGGTCTGACTTCCTACAAATCTGAGGTATTGTGGAGACAAATCCCAACAATCTCCCCCTATTTGTAGAAGTCAGCACCCTCTATACTAAGGTGAATTACTTAGAGTAAGAAGAACAATGATAGCATATATCAATGAAAAGTAAAGAAGTAAATTACTTAGCAAAGAAATAATAATAAAGGATAACCATAATCTTAATTATATATATAATAGAAATGTTTTTAAAATAGAAATTTCCAGTTCCACATCATCATTCTCTCAAAGGTAAGCTTCTCTATGCAATCTTTCTCTTTTTAGCTCTTGCCTCTCAAAGTAGCTGAAGGGTTTAGGAAAGTAAGTTTTGGTCCTTGGAGGAGCAGCTGGATTATTGTATCCCCATCACTTGTCATGCAATCTGATCTTGATCTTGGATACATCATAGGCTTTCCATTCTGAGAAACTGTAGAATTGATCTTTGTTTTCTCCAAAATCTGTCACTAGCTTCAAGGTATCAAAAATTAGATATTTGGAGGAAGGACTCCAGACTTCTGCATGCAATACTTCAGTTCTTTCCTCTGGAGCAGAAGTTGGCTCTCTCCTAGGTGTAGAACGGCTAGCAGAAGCGCCATCACCATACTTCCTTTTCTTGCTGGGAGCATCCTGATCAGCAGGTCTTCTAGAAGAGGAAGCACCTTGATCAAAGTTTCCCTAAGAGCTGGGAGGAATATCATCTTTCCAAACATTAGAATAAGATAGAGGAGGCTCAGACATCTCATCAGCGGGTCTGGGAGAGAAGACTGACACAGCCTCTGGAATGTTAACATGAACTTGAGCATCTGAAGGAGGATTTTCCTCAAGAGGATCTAGACTTTTGGGAATGATGGTAGGATTAAGCTGGAAATCTGGGAAATTCTTGTTGTGCACCCAGACTGCAGTATCATATATATAGAATTTAACTGACTGAAGTTGGGCCAGAATGTCTGCTTTCATTGCTTTAACTATGTCATCCACAGTAGCTTTAGACTAGGCAGAGAACTGGGCAAATATTTGTTCAACTTGTTCTTTCACTATTTCCCCCCCCCCCCCTTGCTGATTTCTACAGATAGCTTAGCAATAGCTTCATCTCTGAAAGTTCCAACTTCTTCACAAACCTTCATAACATTTGCTTCAGCCCTTTTGTCCAACTGAAGTTGATTGTGAGCCACTATTTCAGCTTGGTCCCTCACTGCACCCATACTAGTGATAGTATGGTCTATTGCTTTTCCACCCAACTGAAATAGTTTTCTTAACTCATCAGTATTTGCTTGAATTTCTACAAAGCCTCTAATCATCTCAGATTCAAGAGTAGAGACCTTGTTATGTACTGATTTCAAAGAATCATCAAAGTAATTTCTCTGTTCTAGGAGCATCTGCTCAATCTTACTGATAATATCTGAAGAAATGGAGGGAGCAGAGGCTGGAGCAGAGTATGAAATAGGGGCTTGAGGAACAGGGGCTATCCGAGGAGGGGTTTCTGTAATCACAACTGAGCTTACAACTCTCTTTGAAGGTACGATCTCAACTGAATCTTCTGGATTGATGAAAGAAGATAGAGAGAAATCCAGGGTCCTCAGAGGTGGATCAACATGCTCTGGGGACATGTCCTCATCATCGGACAGGAGGATATTCTCATGCTGATTTGGGTCTTTAGCAGGAGACTGGGCAGGGGAGGGAGATGGATCCTTTGCAGGAATCTGATCTTCAGGTGGTTGATGCTTAGGAGAGAGAGTAACTGAATCTTCTGGAAACAAGGGTTCATCGGATCTTAGCTCATCAATGAATCTGTCAATATCTGCAGCAGTTTTGAGGATGTCCTCTTGAGCTTGTACATCTAAGAGAATATCTTCTGGAGGAGGAGGGGATGGTTCTCTGATCTGAGGTTGCTGAGATGGAATGTCTGAATCTGGATGCTGAATGCTAGATGAGGCAGGCTCCCCCTCAACTATTGCACCCAAGGGGTCAATAGTTTGATGTAAAGGAAGAGATGGAATCCTGTCATTGGAGACATTGGGTTCTCTGGGGATGTCTTCTTTGATAACAGCAGCTTTGGATGCTTCAGCAGAGTTCTGAAGCTTGATCTCATACCTTTGGATAGAAGAAATGGAGACCTTTTTCATGTGGTGGAGGGGAGTTCCTTTAGATAAATCAAAAACCTCGGGATTAATCTCATGGAGAAGTAGAGAAATAATCCTAGCATTATTTGGGTGTTTCAGACTGTCCTTGATCTTGTCCAGTAGCATCATTCCAAACTAGAACTTTTTTCGACAGACTATAACTTGCATAATGTCAAAAAAATTGAGGGATATCTCACGGATTGAGTAGGTCTTGTACAGAAGTACTTTACAAATAACATCCACCAGGAATTTACCTTCTGAATTGAAATCTGCTCTGGTATAGTTAATGGCTTCAGGATCTACTCCACAGAATAGGCATGTTCTGTCAGAATCTTCAGGACCTAAATCATCCTCTTCATCTACCACCGGCAGTCTTAATAGAGTAGCTATGGAGGTCTTGTCCAGACGGATTTTTATCCCTTGCACCTTGGACTTGAGGACCGTCCCATTTCTCTTGATCTTCAGATTTTTGTAAAATTCCTCAACAGCAGGAAAAAGGATCTTACACGGAGTCTGCAGGAGGAAGGTGAGTCCAGCGGAATCGAACAGAATTAGTAGATTTTGGAAATCATCTGAGAGGTCTGATATCCCTTCAGGAGAAAGCTCCGAGCCGATTCCAATCTTCGAGGAGGGAGACATTTCGGAATTTCTGTAGAACTGAAGCGGGGAAGAAGAAGATGCTCTGCGGGCTCTAGGAGACGAAGCGTCGACGGCTTACTCGAGAGAATGGAAAGTGGGAAAAAGGAGTTTCCGAATTTTTGTTTTCTATGTATATATATAACCCTAATTAGGTTTAAGGAGGTATTTTAAACTGAAATCATACCTGCGAGGGAGCGGCAGATGTCTCGGTGTGCGAAAAGAGAAAAATAAAATTTTCAAAGTTCTGGAATTCCGTATACTCGAGTATATTTCGTCATACATGAGTATGTTTGGAGCATACACGAGTGGGTTAAGGACATACACGAGGAGGTTTTAAAAACTACTTCAGTAGTTCCTGATGTACTCGAGTATGTTTCCATGTACTCGAGTAAGTAAAATTTTCTACTCGAGTATATTTTCATTTACACGAGTATGTAAGTTTATCTACTCGGGTAAATTACCAAGTACTCGAGTATGTAAAAGCACTTACTCGAGTATAGCACTTTGAAAATTATTTTTCTTGGAGAAATTTTTTTTTACCTTCACCGATTGCTTTAACTCTGAGCCTTGAATGAATCCACCATCACTATTCTTCTTTGTTGAGCATCCCAAGTTCCGTTTTGAAGAACGAGAACTTGGTCTCATCCAGTGGTTTAGTGAATATATCTGCAACTTGCCTGTCTATGGAGACATATAGTAGATCTATGTCTCCATTCTCTACATGCTCTCGGATGAAATGGTATCGAAGCTCTATGTGCTTTGTCTGGCTATGGGAGATTGGGTTGTTGGCGATCGCTATTGCACTGGACGAGTCGCAAAACAGAAGAATGTTCTGGAACTTCATGTTGTAGTCTTCAAATTGATTATTGATCCACAAAAGTTGTGCACAACAGCTGCCTGCAGAGATATACTCTGATTCAGCCGTTGAGATGGCTACACAGTTCTGCTTCTTACTGCTCCAGGAAATAAGTCTGCTTCCTAGGAATTGGCAAGTCCCGGAAGTGCTTTTCCCGTCGTCTTTACTTCCTACAAAATCTGCATCTAAAAATCAAATCAGTTCAGTATCATTACTTCTTGGGTACCATAAGCCAAGATTTGGTGTACCTTTAAGGTATCTCAAAATTCGCTTTGCAGCAATATAGTGAGATTCCTTAGAGTTCACATATAATCTAGCGCATACACATGTTGAAACATGATATCTGGTCTACTTGCGGTAAGGTAGAGCAAAGACCAAATTATGTTTCTATACTTTGTTTCATCAAAAGGTTTCCCTTTCTCATCCTTGTCCAGTGACATAGCTGAGGCCATTGGAGTCCGCATAGAGGTTGCATTCTCCATTCCGAATTTCTTAAGTAGCTCTTTGGTGAACTTGGTCTGTGAGATGAAAATTCCATCCTCAGATTGTTTCACCTGAAGCCCTAAGAAATACTAAAGCTCGCCCATACTGCTCATTTCAAACTTCCCTTGCATAAGTTTAGAGAACTTTTTGCAGAGGTTGTTATCCGTAGAGACAAAAATAATGTCATCGACATAGATTTGCACTAGCAAAATCTTGCCATTTATTTCTTTAAGTAATAATGTCTTGTCTATCTTTCCTCTTGTGAACTTGTTCTCAAGAAGAAAGCTAGACAGCGTCTCATACCAAGCTCGAGGAGCTTGTTTAAGACCATATAAAGCTTTCTGCAGTAAATAAACATGATTAGGGAAAGTTGAGTCAACGAAACCTGGCGGTTGCTATACATATACTTCTTCCTTTATGTCACCATTCAGGAAGGCGGACTTTACATCAATATGATAGACGGTAAAGCCCTTAAATGCAGCATAAGCAAGGAATAACCTGATCGTCTCCAGTCTTGCCACTAAAGCATACGTTTGATCGAAGTCAATTCCTTCTTCTTGACGATAGCCCTTGGCAATGAGTTTGGCTTTATTCTTTATAATAGTTCCATCTTCGTCCATCTTGTTCTGATAGACCCATTTTGTCCCAATGACATTCTTGCTCTTGGGTCTAGGAACAAGTGTCCAAACTTTGCAACATTTGAACTAATTTAACTCCTCTTCCATTGCTAGAATCCAGGATGTATCCGAGTTTGCTTCCTCGAACTTCTTAGGTTCAACCTGTGATAGAAAACTTAAGAATAAATTCTCGTTAGTTGTACCTCTCCGAGTCCTGACACCATCCCGGGGATCTCCTATTATTTGGTCCAAGGGATGATCCTTCAGGTGTGTGAGCTCTAGAGTCCTTGCATCTGGGATCTCTTCAGCCACTAGAGTTGCATCTTCAGCTGGAATGAGTTCTTCATCTTGATCATCTACCTCTCCAATCGGGGTTGTAGAGGTGATCTTTATGAACTTTTCATCTTTATCTTCAGTAGGTTCATCTAGGCTGAGTTCCTTTATCTTTGTACCTGCATCTTCAATGAGCACACTAGAAGAGTTGCTTTGCAGCAAACTCGTCTCATCAAATACAATGTGTATTGATTCTTATACCACCAGAGTTTTTCTATTAAATACTCTATAGGCCTTACTATGGCTACTATAACCTACAAAAATACCTTCGAAGCTTTTCTCGCTAAACTTGGTAGTGTGATACTTGTCGTTGTTAAGTACGAAGCACTTACAGCCAAAGATTCTAAAATATAAAATGGTTGGTTTCCTGCCTTTTATAAGTTCGTAAGGAGTCTTATCATGGTTCTTGTTGATGAGTGCTCGATTTTGCACGTGACAAGCGGTGTTGACGGCTTCAGCCCAAGAAATACTCTAGAAGTGAGCATCACTCAACATGGTCCGGCAAGCCTCTATGAGTGTTTTGTTCCTTCTCTCAGCTACTCCATTTTGCTGTGGAGTGCGAGAAGTGGAAAACTCATGAAAGATACCTTGACTTTCACAGTATTCTGTCATGGCCCTAGACTTTAATTTCGTTCCATTGTCACTTCTGATTTTGACTACGGAGCAGTTGTATTCATTCTGGACTTGCCTAACAAAATTAGTGAAAATGTTGAAGGTATCTGACTTGTGTTTCAGAAAAAACACCCACGCAAAGCGCGAGTAATCATCCACAATAACCAATATATATTCCTTACCTCCCAAACTTCTAACTTGCAGTGGACCAAACAAGTCCATATGAAGAAGCTGTAAGCTTCTATCAGAATCTTTGCCTATAATGCTTTTAAATGAACTCCTTGTTTGCTTGCCTTTTATACAGGCATGACAAGGGCTGTCCTTAATACACTTGACGTTAGGGGCATCACGCACTAAGTTCTGAGAGAATAGTTTATTAATAGTTTTGAAATTAATATGTGCTAGTATCTTGTGTCATTGGTCAACAAGAGATGCACTACTTTTTGCTAAAAGACATACTGGTGTAGATAAGTCAATACAGATGAAATTTAAACAGAAAATATTTCTGCTTCGAGTGCCTGATAAGATAGTTTCCATGTTGTCAACCGATTTTATCAAACCCTTATCAGCATAAAATTCAACCACGTATCCTTTGTCGCATAGTTGGCTTATGTTGATGAGATTGTGTTCCAATCCTTCAACATAGGCTACATCCGAAAAGATACGTTACCGTTAGTAATCATTCCGTAGCCTTTGGTGATTCCTAAGTCTGAACCTCCAAAGATGACCTTTGGTCCGTTCAACACCGGTGAAAAGTTCTGAAGTAGGCTCCTTGTCCCAGTCATATGCCGAGAACATCCACTGTCCAAATACCAGATTTGCGTTTTAATGGCCTTTGGACGTACCTGCAATTACAATCACTTAGCCTTAGGAACCCAAACACGTTTGGGTCCTTGGTCTCGAGTTAGAATACTCCCCCTACGAGTATTAGCCTCATGAGTGGTCATTCTCACGTTGCCAACTTGAGGAGTTGCAGCATTTCTACAATTAAACCAACAATCTATGGCAAAGTGACCAACTCTACCACAGCACCAACAGTCGAATCGGTTGTATCTTTGCCTTCCAAACTCCTGCTTGACCTTCTTGGGAGGAGGTCCAGCCGGGTTAGCATTCTTGGAGGAAGAAGCTTTATTATGATGGAAGCTACATGAAGTCTTCTCCTTCAAAGGCTTTTCCACCATAGGTTTTACCTTTGGTGTCTTCTTGATGTTATGACCATGAGCATATGGTCCATAGCTCTGAAGTTGAATCTCTTCATAAGGTGCCTTGAAGACACTTTCGCCAAAGTTATGGGGGCGGGTCCAACCTTGGTACCTCAACTTGGGCTTCTCCGGGATCGGTTTAGAGAAGTGTCCATGGGTGGACTCATAGTCGAATTCGTTCGTAGGAAAGATAACTTTCTTGAACAATACTGGCTCCAAAGGAGCTTTCCCTTTTTCCTCGGCTAAGGCCTTCTTGGCATTCTTATTCTTTATCTTGGCCTTGTTTCTCCTAGAGGATTTACTAGGAGTACCTTTGTGACCTAGACCAGCACCCTTGGCCTCAGCTGAGAATTCAGCAATCAGAGGAAGTACAGTCTTAGGCTTAGAGAAACCTTCTACAAGTTTCTTTTCCGCCGAGAGTTGTTCTTCCAACTCCTTGATGATTTTCTCTTTATGGTCAAGGTGCTCAAGAGCCTTGTTATATTATTCAATAGATTTATTGAAGTCTTCCTTGAGAGAGTCAGTCTTAGAGACTTCTTCTCTTAAGGTGCTCTCTGCAGCTTTTAGAGATTTTATCTCTATAGCTTGAGTTTTCACGACTCGGTGACATTTGTCGTAAGCCTTAAGTAACTCCTTATATTATCCCATGAGTTCAGATTCATCCTTAGAGGGATATCCCTCTTGCTCATTATCATCATCAGAATCTGAAAGAGGAGTGTGAGATTTTACCACCCCAGTGAACTAGAGGACTTGTTCATCATCAGTTAGAGTCATTAGCCCAAAGTAGGCTTCTTCCTCTTCTGCACTCGACTCAAATGAGTCGGAGTCACTGAGAGTTCTGCCCCTCTTGGCTAACAGGATCTTTTTTGTCCTCTTTTTATTGTAGGACTTCTTCACTTCTCTTTTGCCACCCACTTTCTTCTCTTGGGGGCAGTCCGCGATGACGTGACCTGGCTTATTACAGCAGTAACAAATAATGTCAGTCGAATACTGTTTATTCGGTTTAGAACCATACCTGTCGTGACTGCATGAGCCTTTTCTATGGCGATCACCATCATTGCGTGATCTTTTATAGGAGGCATCCTTGTCTTTCCATTGTTTCTTTTTGTTCAGGAATTTCTTGAACTGCCTTGAGAGTAAGGAGAACTCTCCATCAGATAGCTCTGAGCCAGAGGAGCTTGGCTCAGATGATTCTTCTTCATCAGCTTCAGGAGCTGGGGAAGGAGAGCTATCCTTTGTCTTTCTTGAGCTATCTGCCTTCAGAGCGACAAACTTCTCCTTGGATGCAGACCTGCTCATCTCTTCTTCTGCTTTTCTTGAGTTTATTTGAAGCTCGTAAGACATAAGCTTTCAGAACAGATTCTGCGGGTCCGTCTCGGCTAACCTTCTGAACTCCCGAATGGTGCATACCTTATTATCCCATTCCTTGGTCAGGGATCTTAAGAATTTGTCATTCAGTTCCCCATTTGTGAAGACTCGGCCATAAACTCTTAGGCCATTGACTATCTTGAAGAAGTTCTCAAAGGTATCAGCTATGGCTTCTTTGTGACCGTGTCTGAAGGCTTAATACTTCTGATTTAGAAGGGATCTCCGATCATCCCTAACTTCTTCAGTGCCTTCCATCAGAGTCACCAAGGATTGCCACATCTCTTTGGCAGATTGGCAATGAATCAGATTTTGCAGCATCGAGTCATCGACTGCACTTGCTATAATATTTTTAGCTTTCTTGTCCAGGGAGACAAGTGCAATCTCGTCCTTATCCAAATCCATCAACTTCTTTGGGATCTTTTTGGTTGGATCTATTGTGGATGCAATCATAGGAACATACAGACCTTCTTCAATAATCATGAAGATACGAGGATCCACAGCTTCCATGAATAGTTTAACTCTTTCCTTCCACATAGGAAAATTATTCTAGGTGCATATAGGGAGCTTAGCAAAATCCTTGGTCTTACTCATTCTTGATACTTTACTAAAGACAACTTGGGAAGGATTAGATCAAGGTGTTAACCTTTTAACGATAAACCTCCCTCTGATACCAATTGAAAGTTCTAAGTTTTCTACCTAAATCACCTAGAGGGGGGTGAATAGGTGATATGTGCGTCTAATGCAGAATAAAAAATTTAGCAACTAGCACAAATAAGTAAGCAAGCAATCACGCAGACGACAAGAGATTTATAGTGGTTCCCCGATCTTGGGTACGTCCACTTTCCTCACCGATCCAGCAAATCACTAGACTCGGCTACTCAACTATCTCGGATTGCAAACAGATCCTACACCTCAGAACCACGTTCCTACAAAACTCGATACCAAATGGATCTACACTCGGAAGATAGAACTTCCTACCACTCGGAGATAAATCTCCTACAAGGAAAATTGTTTGAAGAAAAATACAAACAACAAATAGCACAGATCTGGATCTTTGGCTTTGTCTTCTTCGTTGAGAGCTTTCAGCTTGGACAAAAATTGTTGAAGAAGACTTGACAGAAATCCACGGATCTGAAATCTGGAATCACCACGATCGAGTGGATATTTCAGAGATCTATGAAGCACGGATTGATCGGATGATTCTTCTTGAGTCTAGATCGCTAGAAGGTTAGAGATCGGCAGCAGCGGCTGTGAGAACGACGATCCAAAGTCTCTTTCCGAAACCAGTAATAGCGGCCGACGAAAAATTAGGTTTTCGGAATTTCCTTTCTTAAAACAAATAATCTCTGTATTCTTTTATGATTGTTGTTGTTTGGTCAAATCGGAATGGACCTATTTATAGACGATCTACAACGGTCATAATAATCTTTAATGATGACACGTGGACCAATCAGAAAAGACTATTTCAAAATACCCATTGAAACTGGACTTAGAAATATTCCAAGAAATCTGAACCAGTATACTCGAGAGAAGAAATATACTCGAGTATAAGAGATCTGCTACTCGAGTAGATAAGAGAGGAATATACTCGAGTACAAAGAAATAAACTACTCAAGTATCTTAGAGGAACTACTCGAGTACAACATAAGACAACCACTCGAGTATAAGATAAATCTACTCGAGTCAAAAGACTTAGAAAAAAAATCTGAGAGGAGAAACCAGAACTACTCGAGTATAAGATAAATCTACTCGAGTACTAAGTCACTTAATCGAGTATATAAAAGAAGGACTCGAGTATGTGGACTTAGACAATTTCAGACTGATCACAGAGGGATCTACTCGAGTATAAAACGTAACCTACTCGAGTGACTAACCATCTACTCGAGTATGAGATATCGCTCACTCGAGTAAAAGAAAATCTACTCGAGTATAAGCTTACATACTCGAGTATACAGAGTCTTCTCGAGTATGTTGAATTAACTACTCGAGTACTAAGTCACTTACTCGAGTATATGAGGGATAATACTCAAGTAGGTGGACTTAGAAAAAAAATCTTCTGAAATAATCTTCAATACTCCAGTCAATAAGTCCAAATGCATGTAGATGAAGTGTATCCCAATAGAGAGGATATACATGAGTCAATACCTTGGATCACACAATGAGGAATTACATTGTATGGTCCTGTGTTTGGTGACCCATTATAGACTGACATTGGTCTACACTTGGCAATAGGATCCTGCATACATACAACTCAAACATAGTATCAAATACAACTTAATTCATCTTAGTTCAAGGTCTGACTTCCTACAAATCTGAGGTATTGTGGAGACAAATCCCAACAGAATCTTTGTGCCAGAAGGGGAGCGGAGCAAATTCCTGAGCGGAGGATAGGCCTAAGTCCACGACCTCACTTTAAAACCTTAGAGCACTTTCCTTCCTCTAGAAATTCTTGTCTTAAGACGAATTCCTAGGGGCCTATTTATAGTTTTCCGGAGGGTCACGTCGATAATTTCGTCAGGGCGTGATTTGTGTTGGTGAATAACGACGTTCTATTTCGGTCACCTAGATTACCAAATTTAGTGAAATGACGAAAGTGACCCCCCCCAGCGGTCGGGGCAGGTCGGGTAGGGTGCCCGTTGGCGGTGGTGGTGCAGGCCGCCGGCACGCCCCTACGCGGGGAGCGCGCGATGCGCTAGGAGGGTTGGACAGGCGGGGAAAGCGGGATGCGTAGGGAACATACACAGGTGATGCAAAGGGAGCGCGCGCATGCTCGTGCGCTGTGCTTGTGCGTCCATATCTAGCTGCGTCCTTTCCTTCAGGGTGGTTCTTCCTGCACAGCTGCTTGGGTCTCTCGGCCTGACTCAGAGATTTAGAGAAGGGGCCCCATAAGATAATTATGTTGCTTGCATTCCCATCGATCCCAGTGATTTATTTGTCGCTCAATCTCCTATCTTGCTCGGTGGGAGTGGGAGTGGTAGGAGTACTAGCATCCACGACAGAACCTCATCGATTTCAAAGGCGCAGTCGGGATCATACTAGGGCTTACTCGTGTTTAAGGGAAAAAGAATTTACAACAAAATTAAATCGTTTTTTTATTTGTTAAGAGTGGAATAAAATTTGCTAGTTAATGACAGCCATTATTTAAGTTTCAGGGCCCAACCCTTTGTTTAATTATTTATAATCGTATAGGAAGTTACCCATCGCTTCTACAACTCATCTTTTTGGTTGAGATAAAAATGAAAAATATTAGACAAAAACCTGAATGGGTGTGAGTTACTCGCAGGAGAGTACGTTTGTCCCTCAGGGTCTCCATGCACAATAATGATGATATATTTTCTGCTAAGTATGGAAAGAGGTAAGCCACCATTAACCGTGCTTTTCAAATGTGTTTCATGACGAGTGTGAAAATCAGTAAATGCCTTTGACATTTAAACCAACATGTGCAAAGCAGGCGAGATCATGTATGGATCGAGTAAGAAAAGATTTGTAATTGTCAATTATTTTCATACATTTTTTGTGACGGCTTTCTGGTTTGTAATATTATGTAGTGCAAAGCTGGCAGTTATTTGCCATCTGTACCACTCATTATTGTGGGGGTGCTTAGGATAGGCAATGATGACACCACTAAAGTCATTGTAATAGGATACATGCACATACAAATGGGCACTGGAGGATTGTTGATCCTAAGAGATGTGCAGCACATAGATGACATCTGTTTCAACCTAGTTTTAGTTGGTAAGCTAGGTAATGAGGGACACTTAAGTGTCTTTGGTGAAGATTTTTGGAAGTTAATCAAGGTTTCGCAAATAGTAGCTAGAGGTTATAGAGATACTGGTCTATACTACATGGAGTTGGCCTTGAAGCTTCTCAAGTCAACACTGTTAGAGATGGCGTATCTGTAACGACCCGATTCGCGCTAGGCCCCTTATGCACACTTTTGAAGTCAGGAGAGCTGACTTAGGCTCAGGGGGTGCATGCGATCAGGCGTGCACTTGTGGGGAAAAGAAAATAAGTTGAGTACCTGTGTTGAGTATGACACTGGTAGGGATACGGGCGTGTCCCTACCCGTGTTCCGTGGCATTAAGTGAACGTGGCATTGAGTGATTTTGGCGTGGCGTTGAGTGGCTTGTCCCGAGAAGGACACGGCTAGTGATATAACATCCCAATGTTACTTCTAGACCCTTAACTTAGATTGGGTTAGGCATGGGGTGGGTGTTAGGGTTATAAGCTAGGTTTGACCCTAAGTAGTGGATTGTAGCCATGTGGGGCCCACCATGGGGCCAAAGTCAAATTAGGTCAAACTAGCCTAAACAGGAACCCTAGCCACACCATGACCCCACCATGATGCCCTAACCCTAAATACAATCTAAGTGGACCCTAAGGTAGGCCATGGGGTCAACCAGTTGACCCATGATGAGTCAAGTCAACACCTTTGACCTAAATAGTGAAAATGGTGCCCTAGCCCAATTCACTGGGTTGGGTCCACCCAAATCAACCCAAACTCATTAGGTGGGTCTAAAGTGACCCTATACCCCCCTAGGGAAGAGAAAAATAGGGGCATGCAATAGTAATTTTGGGAAATTACCTAGGAGAGAGAAAAGAGGAGGAATAGGAGAGAGAAAATGTTAAGGAGTTATTTTGGGCCACTTGGGCTCATCCCACCAACCCACAATGGGTTGGCTGACCATGTAGGGGTATTAGGAGGAGAGGGGACCCACCATGCAACCTTGGGTCAAGCCCAAGCCCAAACCCGAGCCTACCTAGCCCATTCCATGTATGTGAGCCAACTTCCCCCTTCTCTCCTCTCACCAACCCAGCTCCACCTTAGAACCCGACCCATTAGGGGTTAACTGACCCAGCAAGTGCAGTGGGGCCCACTCACAAACCACCAGCCAGCTCAACCAGCCCAACCGAGCCCACCTTGGTGAAATCGCCCCTCCTCCCTTGGTGAAATCGCCTCCCCCTCTTAACTCAGCCCCCAAACCGATCCACACCATCATTCCCACTCATTCCACCCCAGAGAGAGAGAGAGAGAACGAGGAACAGCAGCTGCCATGGCCAACAGAGGAGGAGCTCACCGGAATTTGCATGCCATGGGAAACCGCCGCCACCCTCAGCCACAACCGCCGCCGTTGGTCCGTATCCCTTCCTCTCTTACTGTGCTAGTATCCTCGATCTTCTAGGCTAGACGTCGAGCTCAAACGAGCTCGACAGTAGGATTCAAAAGCTTGAAAAATCCTGTAAAAATGGCGCTTTTCTGGAGTTTTGGCTTGGTTGCGCCGCCGCCGTCCGCTGTTCTCCGCCGCCCAGCCGCCGGCCAGCTCAAGCCCCGACCACCGTGAGGCCGGGGAATGACTTGGCCGGAGGTCCCGCCGCCGGTGATGGCCGGGAACCGCCCCGCAAAAGTGCCCTGCGTCGGTTGGCCATGCATGCATGCATGGGGAAGAAAAGCAGCGGCCGTCCGATTGCTTCAAGATTCGTGCGGCCGGTTTAAGTTATTATGAATAAATCTGTTATTATTAAAATGTATGAATAGTGATAAATTCTGTCACACTTTAGCAGTCACTTTGCATGTCATTTTTAGGGTACCTAGAGACCTCACCATAGGTTGACCCCTGAATAAAAATTGTAGGTGGATGTGTTAACTTTAAGTTGCCACCCTAAATTCAAGATTTGGTCCAGTAGTTTGTCCTGTAGGGCTGTTTTGCTGGGACTGCTACTAAACTAGGGCAGAAATTAAAATTGATGCCCAAGCCAAACCAAGTATCATCATGACCTGAAATTTTGGTCATGAGTGTAATTAGGGCATGTCTAGGCCCTGCCAAAAATTTGGAATTTTTGGAATAAATTTTCCTATAGTTTTTGCCACTATATCAAAAAGTAAATTAAGGGTATAACTGTAATTATATGCACCCAAATGGCCCCAAATTTTGGTGGCATGTCCTTAGGGACATTATGGGTGTCTGGTAGATATTTCAGAGCAATTGGACCACTGAATGTTCGGTTAACCCACTTGCATGTGTTGGCTAAATATAGCCTTGGGGTGCACTTAGCAAGAAATGATATTTTGTGTATTTAGCCTAGTTGAGGCATCCAAAAAAATTGTGGAATTTGTTCCAGGGATTAATTTGAGTAAAGTTCACCCCTAGAATTTATTATGGAATTTTTGGGATTAAAAATCCTATTATTTGGTATTTCCAAAATAAAAGCCTTTTTGGAAAATAAATTGTAGGAATAGATTTTGATCAAGGAAAGATTCCCAAATTCAGTCAAGTCAAAGAATGATGTTTTATTTGACATAGGAAAATTTTATACCTCTGTTTGAGAATTATTGGAGCAAATACCTTGAATTTACCATTCTACCCTTTTTGCAAATATTTAAGATTTGGTATAAATACTTGTTGGAAAATTATGAAATTAATCCTAGAGTTGCATGACTGTCTTACTAGCCTTGTAGAATTTTGTCAGAATTATGGGTACACTGTTAAATTATTTATTAGCATAATGGCATTTTTGGTAAATAATTAGGAATGAATTTTGGTAGACCATTACACTGTGGAAATAAATGAAACTCTGCCATTAGTCATAAAATAGTAATAGAAATGCTTAGTAATTTTCCTGGAATTTTGGTGAATATATTTCTTGTACTTCATTTGGAAAATGACACTTGTGTAGAAATTTTATTAATTATGGGATAAAAAGATATATTAAAAGGAAAATTATAAAATCTTGTAGACAGTAATATTTTATTCATATGCAACTCAGGAAAATTCCCTTAGGACAGAAGATTTTAATTGATAATACTTCTTGTGTAAAATGACCTAGGGAATAATTTAAATGATTTAATTAAAAGCCTTAATGACCTAGGAAAATTATGAAAATCAACACACTCATTTCATTAGTCCATACCACCCTAGGATAAATATTTGGGGTCAGTTGGACCAAGAATTTAGAAGTTCGATTTCAGGGTGGTGTTAGGTCATGGGGTGCGCATAGTAAGAGTAGGCTAGACTATAGGCCGCCAGGGGATGAATCAACAACTGAGTTAGAGTCTAAGTTCAAAAGTATAACCCTGGGTGGCAGATGCCTTCTAGAGACGAGAGTAACAGTGCAACATTAGTCTTGCCTAGATAGAGTTGACGGAAAACCGTCACTCCTTAATCCATACCTTAAATCACTAGGTCACTCTATGTAATAGGAGAGAGAAAAAGGGGTTCGGGGTAGGCAACAACTAAAGTAAATATCCTTGAGAAAGAGAGCTTTGGGATTCAGCCCATCGTAGCTCCTAGTGCCCCTGAGAGCCCTTCACCGGGAATACCTTTGGCAGTCCTGGGATTAACCTTAAGATTCTAAGTATGATACACTGTAGACAAGAGTAGTCTATTAGGTTAGGTGAACTGGACATGTGCTCACTCGTGCCGGGTTGGAGGGACTTGGAGTCTTTTGACTACTTGCTCACCCGTGCAGAGTTGGAGAAAGGGATTGGTTATATATACACTCACCCAGGCAGGGTTGGAGGTTTTGTAGCACATACTCACCCGTGACGGGTTGGAGAGATTTGGGGACTGGATAGTCCATCGAGCTGGAGACTCAATATACTATACTTGCATGTGCATATACTAGTGGCGGGCCATGCGGTACTGGCCGGTCGTCACACCGACGGCAGTACGGTGGACCAGGCGGGTGCGAGGGTTAGAAGGACCAGTAGGATGTTTATACTGGAGTCTGGAGGACTTTTCCTAATAACGCGCACCCGGCCCAACAAGACTGACAGGTAGTCAGCAAAGTGGTACGCAGAGACTCTAGAGTACACTTGTTTCATGTACAGAGGCGTACAAGAGAGGTCTAGGCCTGGTAGTGTGTATACCCGCCTAGAAGGCGGAGATGCCCGCTCCGCTGCTGCCGTAGCCACAACGGTAGTACCTGAGAGTGATGCTAGCTCTCGAAAAGTGGGAACTAAAGGTCTGTGATCACGGAGTCGTGTGTGTGTGTTGCACTGCATGTTCATATCATACCCACCATATAAATGCATATCATTAACTTTCATAACAACTTAAGACACCTAATGTATAAGTGGTATGGGACGCTTATACATTAGGGCCTGCTATACGATCCCTTAGCCTATAAGCTTGAGTGGGTTTGTTTATAGGTTGAGGTTACTTTTCTTTTATATATATATATGCTTGTGACACCTGACACCCCGTTGTATAAAATGGTATGGGACATTTTATACAATGGGAGCCCTGTAGAAGACCCCTTGCTTATGCGTACCCGCATAAGTGAAGGTTACATTTCATTACTTACTTGATTACATATTTTTCTTAATTTCCTGTCACCTGCTCCGCCTTTGTCACCCCTTGTTTGTCCTCCACTTCGTCCTCCCGCACGGTGCCTAGGAGTTGCAGGAGGAGGTGCTGAGGATACGACTTAGTCTTTTTGACTAATGGTCGGTGACCATACTATTTTTAGGAGCTCGAGGAGATGGACCAGCACAACGAGGAGGCAGGACTTGAGGAGCAGATGCCGACTACTACTACTACTACTACTACTACTATTACTGCAGCGCGTTCTCAGAAGGGACGAGATGTCCGTGATAGTTTAGACTTCCGCTATTTGCTTTGTGAGGAGAGATTCAGTGATATAATGTAATGGGCATAAGCCCTTATTTCTCTCTTTGTTGTACTCATTGTGGACTATATTTATGTACTCTGTGGCTGTGGACTTGTGTAGTTTTGTTTACTATATACTTGCTTCTGTTTCTCATATTGGCCGAACAGGTTATGATCGTACTAGCCGGCAGGATCGGCGTCTTGCGGTGTCGACTAACCCGTGAGTTAGTGTCACCGTAAGGCGGCGGTCCTGGGCATAAGATCAGGGCTCCCTTGGTAAGGGGGAGGATCTTACAAACTGGTATCACTTGAACACACGATCATATGAGAAAGAAGTCCACAACACTGGAACACCCCGCTCGAGCATTAGTTTGCGGACAAACTATGCAGCGGAAGCAATGGTGTGCCCATGTGTAAAAAGTCACATTAACAAGTCCATTAAGCAATGAGTTAGGCCAATCCAACTAGGACATCACCCTAGTTTGACTTACCAAGAAGATTGTGTATCGTACCTTAGGCCAAAGATCGACTTCAGATGCAGATTAATTACGGTACGGGGATAACCAAGTTGATTTAAGAAAGATCTAAATGCCAGAGTCCCTACTTAAGGCTTAAACCTCGGTGTTCCTAAGTCGTAGATCTAATGATATTACCAATTCTTACTCAAACTGATAAGGACCACCTCGAGAAGAATTGATGCATAAGCTTAATAGTGGATTAGTAGGGTACTCGTAAGCTTAATCCTAGTACCGATGACTTGATAACGTCAAGACAACCACGATGATAAGTATCCAAGGTTGAATTAGAGCTCAGATTTTAGAAGAGACACTTCCTAGTTTGGTCACATGTTGACCTTGAACAGATTGTCGTACGATAACCTTGAAGGCCTAAGGTAGATAACATATCAATTGAATTGGAAATCCATGCCAAGGATGATTAGCTCTAAGGATTATGGCATGTACAGGATGACTGCATTGTGAAAGTCAAAGGAAAATTAACCAAAATATATGGGGGCTTAACCTTTTATTTATAGGGCTATTTGATAACAACTCGATTTTTCCTAAGCCTCCTCATTAAGAGTGTGTCGCAAGCATAGTGATCTAAAAACTTGGATTATTTAAAGATCGCTCAAGTAAAGATGAGAATTGTATGTACATGACCAGTATGATGATCAATCGTCCCCGGAAGGTTAGGACTCTCAAAGATCTTCACCCTATTTATTAATCTTAAGTAGCATAGACTACTGACGACAAGATAGGAACGCAATAAATTCACAAGTGAAATAGGAAAGTAGAATCTTTCGAGAATGACCTCACTTTCATAAGTACTCCAAGACCGTTGGAGTAAGTGAACAAGTAGAACAGTGAAATTGGTTCCGTGAAAGTTGCATAAATGCTGGCTTGGTGATAAATACATATGACCTTGAAACTAGAGAAGACCGTATAAGACTTCAAGAGGTTTTCCCCAAATTCGAGGTTAAGGAAGTAAGTACCCACTTAAATCGTAGTCTAACGAACACTCGTGATTTCCTTAATACAGACACGGTATACATCATTTACGTATGGTTAAGGGACTCAGATGTACTGCAAGGGAAACCAATGTGAAATGAGAATCCGAAATATCTGAATAATTACGTCTACGACAATGGGTGCACCATAACCCTAGAAAAATTTGAATCAAGAAAGAATCATCTAAATTTGAAAGAAGCATAACATGATGACTGATCACCACCACCCATGCCTACGTGACGTACACTGGTCATCAATTGGAAACATACCGATTGTGACAAAGTAACGACAAGATAAATCTCAACTGTTATTTGAGAGTCCATGAAGTGGAAATGCTGGAATATCTAAACGATTACATCCATAACAAGGAGAGTATAGTGACCCCAGCAAGCATAAAATCAGGTGAAGAAACATACTAGATTGGAAGATGTATACTCTAGGCATAATCTTGTGGAGGTGACTCAGATGATCTCAGGAATCAAAATGAGAATACTTGATGAAATAATAATCGCCCTCAAAGGGTTCGGGATTTCGATATCAACCCATGATTATGGATATATTATTATCTTTAGAACCGATGTTATAACAATTCGGAAGACTTGATCGTGAGAAGACAATACCAGCATATCCTGCGCACAAGGAAAACGAATAAGTTTCAACATTACCTATGTTAGATAATGCGAGGTGTGTACTTTTGGGAATATATGAGTGAGGAAAACTCATGAACTCAAAGATATGATAGTCTCTACCATGACATAATAATTTTGAGGATTAAATTTACACATGCTTGAGCAAACCTCATTAGTATAATAACTCTAGATAATATTCACCCATGCTTGTCAATTAAGATGGTCGTATGAACATGTATAAGAGAATTACTAAGAGCGTACCGAGTTGAAACTTCAAGCACGTAATGGGTTAAAATTGCCAAGGCATGACATTTACAAAGGTAACGACTCAACAAATTGGAATATGGTCAATGATAAGTTGTAGCATATGCATAGGAATGATCTCTTGGTTGCGGTTACATCAAGAACCAAGACACGAATGTTGATAACATCATGATCACCATAGGAAAATTCATGACAACAAAGTAATCAATGTTAGATTGTTACCACGGATACGGTGAAATACTCGAGAACAAATGGACATTTATTAAGATTCGATCGATGAAGAAATCAAAGTACTTCAATTTTGGAAAATGTGCACTTATAATTTATGGGTTAGACTGAACATTAAAAACGACTGAGGGTCAAAAACTCGTTACCAACGTTCATATTAATAGTAAATGTTTCAGTTATAGAACGAGTCAAGGTTGTACACGTATATATGACCCTTGAGCATGATAGCATTAAGAACCAGGATACACACGTGGTAACATTATAATCGCCAATAGGAGATTTCATGACAATGATATATAGATCTTGACTATCAGAGGCATATACAAAGGTAATCGGTGCTCAATGAGATTTCCTTTTTGCTAAACGAAAGGTGTATCAGATCTCACCATACCTGAAAAGTTACGCTCATAAATTCATGGATTAGACTATATGTGAAAAGTGATCGAGAGTCGCTGGTACGAACATCAATATCCATAATGATCACTTGATGTATGCTCGAAAAGTGAACACACTGCGAACCATATATAATTGCTTGGATAGAGATGTGATGAGTCTTGAAGTTGGGAGAAATAAAATGATGATCTTTTCGTCACATCAGGATCTCGGAAGTTGATTTACTGCTATACAATAATAATGTTGATCTAATGTATATGATATCTTGGGGTGACTGTAAGTTCACGTTGAATTATAAGTAAAAACCTAGGGATCTGATGCTGGAGCGCCATCCGGAACTATTTACATCAGGTACTCTCTATGATATCTTTTTAAAAGTTCCTTTAAATTTTCTGCAATTGGAACCCGTAGACCCAAACTTAAATTTCGGGGACGAAATTATTTCTTTTGTTTATAGGATTTGTAACATCCCAATGTTACTTCTAGACCCTTAACTTAGATTGGGTTAGGCATGGGGTGGGTGTTAGGGTTATAAGCTAGGTTTGACCCTAGGTAGTGGATTGTAGCCATGTGGGGCCCACCATGGGGCCAAAGTCAAATTAGGTCAAACTAGCCTAAACAGGAACCCTAGCCACACCATGACCCCACCATGATGCCCTAACCCTAAATACAATCTAAGTGGACCCTAAGGTAGGCCATGGGGTCAACCAGTTGACCCATGATGAGTCAAGTCAACACCTTTGACCTAAATAGTGAAAATGGTGCCCTAGCCCAATTCACTGGGTTGGGTCCACCCAAATCAACCCAAACTCATTAGGTGGGTCTAAAGTGACCCTATACCCCCCTAGGGAAGAGAAAAATAGGGGCATGCAATAGTAATTTTGGGAAATTACCTAGGAGAGAGAAAAGAGGAGGAATAGGAGAGAGAAAATGTTAAGGAGTTATTTTGGGCCACTTGGGCTCATCCCACCAACCCACAATGGGTTGGCTGACCATGTAGGGGTATTAGGAGGAGAGGGGACCCACCATGCAACCTTGGGTCAAGCCCAAGCCCAAACCCGAGCCTACCTAGCCCATTCCATGTATGTGAGCCAACTTCCCCCTTCTCTCCTCTCACCAACCCAGCTCCACCTTAGAACCCGACCCATTAGGGGTTAACTGACCCAGCAAGTGCAGTGGGGCCCACTCACAAACCACCAGCCAGCTCAACCAGCCCAACCGAGCCCACCTTGGTGAAATCGCCCCCCCTCCCTTGGTGAAATCGCCTCCCCCTCTTAACTCAGCCCCCAAACCGATCCACACCCTCATTCCCACTCATTCCACCCCAGAGAGAGAGAGAGAACGAGGAACAGCAGCTGCCATGGCCAACAGAGGAGGAGCTCGCCGGAATTTGCATGCCATGGGAAACCGCCGCAACCCTCAGCCACAACCGCCGCCGTTGGTCTGTATCCCTTCCTCTCTTACTGTGCTAGTATCCTAGATCTTCTAGGCTAGACGTCGAGCTCAAACGAGCTCGACAGTAGGATTCAAAAGCTTGAAAAATCCTGTAAAAATGGCGCTTTTCTGGAGTTTTGGCTTGGTTGCGCCGCCGCCGTCCGCCGTTCTCCGCCGCCCAGCCGCCGCCCAGCTCAAGCCCCGACCACCGTGAGGCCGGGGAATGACTTGGCCGGAGGTCCCGCCGCCGGTGATGGCCGGGAACCGCCCCGCAAAAGTGCCCTGCGTCGGTTGGCCATGCATGCATGCATGGGGAAGAAAAGCAGCGGCCGTCCGATTTCTTCAAGATTCGTGCGGCCGGTTTAAGTTATTATGAATAAATCTGTTATTATTAAAATATATGAATAGTGATAAATTCTGTCACACTTTAGAAGTCACTTTGCATGTCATTTTTAGGGTACCTAGAGACCTCATCATAGGTTGACCCCTGAATAAAAATTGTAGGTGGATGTGTTAACTTTAAGTTGCCACCCTAAATTCAAGATTTGGTCCAGTAGTTTGTCATGTAGGGCTGTTTTGCTGGGACTGCTCCTAAACTAGGGCAGAAATTAAAATTGATGCCCAAGCCAAACCAAGTATCATCATGACCTGAAATTTTGGTCATGAGTGTAATTAGGGCATGTCTAGGCCCTGCCAAAAATTTGGAATTTTTGGAATAAATTTTCCTATAGTTTTTGCCACTATATCAAAAAGTAAATTAAGGGTATAACTGTAATTATATGCACCCAAATGGCCCCAAATTTTGTTGGCATGTCCTTAGGGACATAATGGGTGTCTGGTAGATATTTCAGAGCAATTGGACCACTGCATGTTGGGTTAACCCACTTGCATGTGTTGGCTAAATATAGCCTTGGGGTGCACTTAGCAAGAAATGATATTTTGTGTATTTAGCCTAGTTGAGGCATCCAAAAAAATTGTGGAATTTGTTCCAGGGATTAATTTGAGTAAAGTTCACCCCTAGAATTTATTATGGAATTTTTGGGATTAAAAATCCTATTATTTGGTATTTCCAAAATAAAAGCCTTTTTGAAAAATAAATTGTAGGAATAGATTTTGATCAAGGCAAGATTCCCAAATTCAGTCAAGTCAAAGAATGATGTTTTATTTGACATAGGAAAATTTTATACCTCTGTTTGAGAATTATTGGAGCAAATACCTTGAATTTACCATTCTACCCTTTTTGCAAATATTTAAGATTTGGTATAAATACTTGTTGGAAAATTATGAAATTAATCCTAGAGTTGCATGACTGTCTTACTAGCCTTGTAGAATTTTGTCAGAATTATGGGTACACTGTTAAATTATTTATTAGCATAATGGCATTTTTGGTAAATAATTAGGAATGAATTTTGGTAGACCATTACACTGTGGAAATAAATGAAACTCTTCCATTAGTCATAAAATAGTAATAGGAATGCTTAGTAATTTTCCTGGAATTTTGGTGAATATATTTCTTGTACTTCATTTGGAAAATGACACTTGTGTAGAAATTTTATTAATTATGGGATAAAAAGATATATTAAAAGGAAAATTATAAAATCTTGTAGACAGTAATATTTTATTCATATGCAACTCAGGAAAATTCCCTTAGGACAGAAGATTTTAATTGATAATACTTCTTGTGTAAAATGACCTAGGGAATAATTTAAATGATTTAATTAAAAGCCTTAATGACCTAGGAAAATTATGAAAATCAACACACTCATTTCATTAGTCCATACCACCCTAGGATAAATATTTGGGGTCAGTTGGACCAAGAATTTAGAAGTTCGATTTCAGGGTGGTGTTAGGTCATGGGGTGCGCATAGTAAAAGTAGGCTAGACTATAGGCCGCTAGGGGATGAATCAACAACTGAGTTAGAGTCTAAGTTCGAAAGTATAACCCTGGGTGGCAGATGCCTTCTAGAGACGAGAGTAACAGTGCAACATTAGTCTTGCCTAGATAGAGTTGACGGAAAACCGTCACTCCTTAATCCATACCTTAAATCACTAGGTCACTCTATGTAACAGGAGAGAGAAAAAGGGGTTCGGGGTAGGCAACAACTAAAGTAAATATCCTTGAGAAAGAGAGCTTTGGGATTCAGCCCATCGTAGCTCCTAGTGCCCCTGAGAGCCCTTCACCGGGAATACCTTGGGCAGTCCTGGGATTAACCTTAAGATTTTAAGTATGATACACTGTAGACAAGAGTAGTCTATTAGGTTAGGTGAACTGGACATGTGCTCACTCGTGCCGGGTTGGAGGGACTTGGAGTCTTTTGACTACTTGCTCACCCGTGCAGAGTTGGAGAAAGGGATTGGTTATATATACACTCACCCAGGCAGGGTTGGAGGTTTTGTAGCACATACTCACCCGTGATGGGTTGGAGAGATTTGGGGACTGGATAGTCCATCGAGCTGGAGACTCAATATACTATACTTGCATGTGCATATACTAGTGGCGGGCCATGCGGTACTGGCCGGTCGTCACACCGACAGCAGTACGGTGGACCAGGCGGGTGCGAGGGTTAGAAGGACCAGTAGGATGTTTATACTGGAGTCTGGAGGACTTTTCCTAATAACGCGCACCCGGCCCAACAAGACTGACAGGTAGTCAGCAAAGTGGTACGCAGAGACTCTAGAGTACACTTGTTTCATGTACAGAGGCGTACAAGAGAGGTCTAGGCCTGGTAGTGTGTATACCCGCCTAGAAGGCGGAGATGCCCGCTCCGCTGCTGCCGTAGCCACAACGGTAGTACCTGAGAGTGATGCTAGCTCTCGAAAAGTGGGAACTAAAGGTCTGTGATCACGGAGTCGTGTGTGTGTGTTGCACTGCATGTTCATATCATACCCACCATATAAATGCATATCATTAACTTTCATAACAACTTAAGACACCTAATGTATAAGTGGTATGGGACGCTTATACATTAGGGCCTGCTATACGATCCCTTAGCCTATAAGCTTGAGTGGGCTTGTTTATAGGTTGAGGTTACTTTTCTTTTATATATATATATGCTTGTGACACCTGACACCCCGTTGTATAAAATGGTATGGGATATTTTATACAATGGGAGCCCTGCAGAAGACCCCTTGCTTATGCGTACCCGCATAAGTGAAGGTTACATTTCATTACTTACTTGATTACATATTCTGCTTAATTTCCTGTCACCTGCTCCGCCTTTGTCACCCCTTGTTTGTCCTCCACTTCGTCCTCCCGCACAGTGCCTAGGAGTTGCAGGAGGAGGTGCTGAGGATACGACTTAGTCTTTTTGACTAATGGTCGGTGACCATACTATTTTTAGGAGCTCGAGGAGATGGACCAGCACGATGAGGAGGCAGGACTTGAGGAGCAGATGCCGACTACTACTACTACTACTACTACTACTACTACTGCAGCGCGTTCTCAGAAGGGACGAGATGTCCGTGATAGTTTAGATTTCCGCTATTTGCTTTGTGAGGAGAGATTCAGTGATATAATGTAATGGGCATAAGCCCTTATTTCTCTCTTTGTTGTACTCATTGTGGACTATATTTATGTACTCTGTGGCTGTGGACTTGTGTAGTTTTGTTTACTATATACTTGCTTCTGTTTCTCATATTGGCCGAACAGGTTATGATCGTACTAGCCGGCAGGATCGGCGTCTTGCGGTGTCGACTAACCCGTGAGTTAGTGTCACCGTAAGGCGGCGGTCCTGGGCATAAGATCAGGGCTCCCTTGGTAAGGGGGAGGATCTTACAAGAGACACGGGCGTGTCCCTACCCGTGTGTCGTGGAGTTGAGTGTCATGGCTTTGAGTGTCATGGCTTTGAGTGGCAGACATAGTTGTCTAGAAAAAGACACGGGTAGAGAAATGGGCGTGTCCCTTCCCGTTTGCTCCAAGACAAGCAAGACAAGAAGTGTCCCGAGCAGGACACGGGTATCGACACGGCCAAAACCATGGTCGTGTCACCTGGACACGGGTACATACATGGGCGTGTCAGTATCTGTGTATGAGCACGAAATGCAAGTCAAACTGTTGATGACGTTTCGCCAGGGCAGAATACGGGTAAGGACACGGTCGTGTCCCTACCCGTGTCACTTCTGTATAAAAGATAAAAATGAAACCATAGCCGTCTCATTCTCTTCCAAACCCTATTTTCTAGAGAGGAACTTCTGAAGGAGATAGATCTTGCTGGAGCCAACCAACCCCGTGAGGAAACGCCACCGCCGTCAAGGGAAAAACGATGCCAACGAGAAGGATGACAAGATCCATGGCCGGAAATGGCGGAACCGCTGGAAATGAGGTGAGCTTCCTCCCCTCTCCCTTGGTGCTAGATCCATAGTTATTCTTTGGCGAGACATCAACTCAAATGAGTCTTGATGTGTGAGAAGAAGGTTTCTAGGAGGGCCTTTCTAGAACTTGTGTTCTAATGTTTAGTCATCTTCAACCTCCCCTTCTTCAAAGTGATGATGGGGGTGGATTCGTGAAAAGGAATGACCTTAAGAGGGTGAATAAGGGTGGAGGAACTTTTGGTCGCGATTTGGGAAGATCGACTCTAGGAGGAAGATGAACCGATGCCGTTCATTCCACTTCAAGATGCGTGTAGAAATCTGTGTTCTGCACGCAACGACTTCTTGGTTATATTCAGGCAATAAAATGTCAGATCTGGGCTTTTACCTAAACACAAAAGTTGTAGCCCTTGAAATTACCTTTCTAACGAGTGGTTACACGCCTTCAGGTAAATCCGATATCCACGGGAATGTCTGATCGAAGTAAGGGCTGTAGACTAAGCGTACAAAAATTGTATTTTGTACACTGCAGGCATTGGAACCAATTTCATGTAGGATACATTCTTATCTGGGTTGCGGACTGAACATGAAAGTTTTAGCCCATGGAAAGACCTTTCCATAGAGGTGTTACATGCACTCACAGGATTCCTGTAGCCATAGTAACCTTCTGTTGTAAGTTGCTGTGCAGCAGAATTCTGCACCTGAATTCCTGGGTTAGTTATATAAATGAATTAGGACTCGGAGGAGGTTTTGTAATAATCCGACATTAAGCTCTAGGCGAATCATTATATGTACATTGTGATAATTCAATGCATGATGAAATTATTGGAATAGACCCCAAGTAAAAAAATGGTGAAATGGTGTGTTGTTGAACGAGACAACTTAGTGGGGATTAGTGAACGACTACTATTTAATCATTAATGACAAGGATTACTAGAGCGTGGGAAATTGCACGGTGTTGATTGATATGAACATGTGTGTTAATAATAGGATGAGTAAATCATTAGATCACGAGTGATTGGTTTGGTAGAATACATGTTGTTAGTGTCATGAGAAGAGTCATAGATTGGACGGTTGGGCTTGGTCCTCGGTGTTCGTGTCCCGAGGATCCTTTCGTGCCAAATGGTCGGTTGAGCTTGGTCCTCGTGCTCGTTTCTGAGGATTCTTCCGCACCACGATGTGGTTGACTTGCATACAGTGTGAGTCGACACGCGGTGTCGTAATCCCGGGTTAAGGATAGTGTGGCAGGTATATGGGCTCGCCAATCGTTACACCGTTGGGAGTTGACAGCTAGACCTTGGGCGGTTGGGCTTGGCCCTCGGTGTTCACGTCCCGAGACTCCTTCCGTTCCAAGTGAACGGTTGGGCTTGGTCCTCTTGCTCATTTCCGAGGCTCCTTCCGTATCACACCTTAGGCCAGTCCGGGGCTAGGATCTCGGCGCACATCTACCTGAGACACCCGCTTGGTCGTAGTACGCATATGAGCTCTGTTGTTTTGTTCTTAGTGTTGAGGCATACAAAGGCCTAGGCAAGGTAGTGTGGAGACCAGCCTAGTAGTTGAGATGCCGGCTCCACTGTCACCGTCCGGCCACGATGGTTGACGCCTGAGACGTTTGCTACTTGCTCGAAAAGTGAGAACTACAAGTTTGTGTCGATATAGCGAGTGCATGTATGTGATAATGGGTGAGTCATTGCATTGCATACATGTCATTACACTTCATTGCATACACAAGATCCTTATCGTATAAGTTTGTATGGGCACTCCTATACAATGAGTTACTTACTGCTGAACGATCCTCAACTTATATGTTTGTATGGGCATTCATATAAGTTGAGTTACCTTCTGTTACATCATTACTCGTATGTTATTGTAGATGGTAGAAATGCTAGAACAACATGTAACTTTTTTATACGCTGCTTTACACATAGTGATACTCTACCTATACCACTTGCTTGTACTTATACATCATATATATATTGTACCCTGTTCCTTTCTCCTCCCGGTGCCGAGGAGTCGCCGGGGGAGCGGATGTGAAGCCACTTAGTCTTTATGACTAACGGTTGCTACGTCTTCCTTTTAGGAGGAAACCCCGCAGGTGGAGCAGTAGGTTATGCAGCCGGACAGCCAGACCAGGACGACTGGGCCTGAGGGGACGGTACCGTCGCTACTGTCAGTTGCAGATGTGAGTGTGTGAGGTTTTTGTTGTACCCTTTTTGGGATAACTGTTTCCGTACTCTGATATTAGAAGCTTGTTGTAGCTTCTTATTTTATGCTTTATATGGAATATATGCTTGGTGTGGATGTGACTTCATTATATTATATTCTGGTTAGGTCGGCGATGTATGATATTAGTTGTGGCCGACAGAATAGGCGTCTTGTGGTACAGGCTAGCCCGAGTGTTAGTGCTACCGCAAGGCGGCTGTTCTGGGCATAAGACCTCTCTCGTGCCGTGTTTTGTGTTCCAGGGGGGTGTCTTACAAATGATATCAGCTTGCTACAATCCTGAACTGACGAAGTCATTTAACAATGGTGCCACCCCCGTTCGATTAGTCAGTTTGGGGACAAACTGACTTCGCGGAAGCAGTGGTGTGCCTATATGTAATTCACACTAAGTTTGTCCATCTTTGACCTTAGATTAGCCGACCTAACCTTAAGTTTGTACCTTACGTGTAGATCTCAGTACATGTTAAGCCAGTAAGGGGCACCCCCGCCCCGTCCGTACCTACACAATTCCAACAATCAGAGCTGGGGCAGACGCTCACAGCTATCCTAGATGCCTTCAGGTCCCAATCCCAGCAAGCCAATGTACAACAACAGTGTCTGAGATCTACTTGGTTAAACACTTTCTGAGCTCTCTCCCCTCCCGCTTACCTTAGGACGGAGTCAGCAGTGCGAGCAGAAGAATGGCTCGACACTGTACAAGAACTGTTGGCAGGAATAAGTGATGTAGGCCCGCTCTTTCGAGCATTTTGGTGGCCGACAAATTAACGCGACGCTCTCGAATAATTCTCACGTTACACTCTAGCATTTAACGTCGCAACGGTTTAATTAATATAATTACTAAACAACAATTATGGAGGGTTCACAAAGCCCTTCAAGATAGTACCAAGGCGATAGGCCAAGGTCCTCTCAAGCGAAAAGAACCCACACGGTTCGATCGAGCGTGTTGTACCAAAAGAGAAACCACCGAAAACAAAAGATTCGGGCAAGGGTGGTTCTCTCCCAACAAAATACAAACGAGGGCCGCCACGCCTCACGAACTTAAACGAAAATACGATAAATAAGACAATAACTAAAATAAAATAAACCACGAACAAATCAAGCGTTACACAAAATGCGCAATTTGCCAAAGCCACAAGATTTATCTAAGGAAGAGAAACACGTTAAGTAGAGATTTTTGTTACCCAACCGGATTGGATGAATCCGGTTACGCTCAACTCGAATCGTTCCTCAACGGCACCACCAGAGATACGCTGGAGGGAGGGAAATTCATCGTCTTCTTCGTGTCACGCTGTATTTGGAAAAGTCCCGGCGGAATCTTCTAAATATGGAAACAAATATCTCCAAATAAGGCAGGAGAGATAAAAGGTGGTGGATTGAGAAATATTTAAGGAATGAAATATTTCTAGTATGGTAGGCTAAGAGCTTAATTTGGAAAGTGATATTTGGATTTAGGACGGGGATGAGGAAGGGGTCGGGCTTGTTGGTGTTGGTGGTTGGAGGCTAATATTTTGTGGTGGAGGGAGGGGCTCGGGTTGTTGGAGTTTGGTGGTGGCTGGTTTTGTGAGAGAGGAGGTGGCGGCTTGGAGGTTGGAGGAGGGGTCGGGTTTGCAAGGGAGTAGAGGAAAGGAAGAAGGAGGGAGACCGAGATTGAGAGGGGAGGAGAGGTGGCCGGCGGCCAAAGAGGAAGAAGAAGGAGGAGGGCCGAAACTTGCCTTGGAGAGGAGGGGGATTTCAATTCTTGAAATTGGTTTTCTTTTCATTGATTCACTAATTAAAACATGAAGGATACATGCCTATATATAGGCTACACCACTCAATCTCCCTCCAAACAAACTTCAAAATTCAAAATTCAAATTGAACATATGATGGTTATATGCACCCATCATAGTTCATGAAATGAAATAATTAAAATACTACATGATGGTTATACGCACCCATCATTACACATGAAATGGAAATTAAAAATATGAAATTAAATAACATTGCAAAAATAAAACAAAGCATAAAAATTAATTAATAATTAATAATTATTAATTATTATTAATATGTTGGCTTGCGTTCAGGACGGGTATTATGACGATGCTCCACATGAACATCCATAAGCACGCCATCGCCGTCTTTAAAATGTTGCGGGCCGTCGTCTCCATCAATCGGGTCACCATCATCATCAGAGGGAGGATGCTCCTTGGTGACATATCGTGGGGAGTCGGCTCCATCAATCGGGTCACCATCATCATCAGAGGGAGGACGCTCCTTGGCGACATATCGTGGGGAGTTAGCTCCATCAATCCTCCCCCTCTTAAAACGACTCATCACTGATGAGTATGCCTGCAAGTACTCGTCTGGGAGGTCATCGGCGGGGAAGAAGAACCTGTATGACACAAGGTGGTCTTGGAAGGACCTCAAATATGCATTAGCCAAAAAAGGAAAAAGAATTTCAACAACATCCACCAACATACCTCCGATGGAGACCGAGAAGGAGAACGATCCTAGAAAACTATCACCACCCAACCCAATAGAAAACATAGTGGAAAATATATACGGAGAGGTAGACATTTCAAGTGGCATTAAAGCATAAAACGTAAAATATGTAACGATGAAAATAGGAGCTATGCCCCAATCAGTGGAAAATTTTAATAGAAACGTCATGTCACCATATTTTCGTAAAATCCGTAAAAGGTAGACTAGCCGATTCGTTAATATTTCTAAGGTGCCCGGGGGCATCCGTTCGAGGGTGAGACAAACCAAAACCAAATCTTTCATATAGCGGTGGAAGATTATTTGATACAATATAGCAAGTAATTTAATGGACACATTTAGAAGGATCAAGAAATGAAAAATGCGCCTAATTAAATTAAAACCATGAGGGGAGAACCCATGTGCAACATGAATGGAATTAATAGTAGAAAATAACAGAATTAAGTCAGGTGGCACGGGCTCTTTCAATTCAAAAATCAAATCAGTGGAGCCTAATGTTATCGTTTTAAATTTGGTATTAAAATTAGATTTAAAAATATCATAATAATAGGCTTTCAGAAAACGCTCGTCATCAACTACGTTCACCCACATCTTTATAAGTAAGTCTAATGGGAAGACGGGAATAATAAACTTCTCTAAATATAGAGGGCTAAAAATGACGAACTCATCTACTCGATCTAAGGGTACCGGAGGGAGAGTCGACAGGGTTGACTCTGTAGGGGGAACCAAGTCACACTCAACGTCAAAACATGGATTAAGCGTCCAGGAGAACGCCTCCGGTTGAAAGGCATTAAAATCAAAAGTAAACTCGAATAGTGGATTCGTCCTCACTAAAAACTCATCCTCAGTTAACTTTTCACCACAGAATGAATCCACCAAATCAGCCGACATGTCTTCTAACGCATTAGATATTTTATTCAATTTAGCTTCAGTGATCATCCCTAAGGTAGGCAAATTTATATCCGATAAAACTTCTAAACTACCTTGGGCCTCAGGTAAAGGAGCTGTCATCATAGAAAAATTTATCGGGCCCTCAGTGCTACCGTCATCCAAAGATAATATTTCCTCGCGGGGTAAATCTACTACAGCTTCACATTCTATGTCGACCAATTCTTCCCATGAGGTGGGGACATCGTCTAAATCAGCAATAAGGGATGGGCAAATCGAATCCAGGGGAGTATAAAAATTAGCTCGAATCCCAAGCAGCGATGATAACGTCAAAGGACTAACTCCCGGATGTATAACACTAAGCTTATCCCAAACTGAACATCCATCCCAAGGTGACTCTTCCAATACCGTAGAAATATCTAATAAGCCTGGGTCAACCTTAATAATGTCGGGTCCTAGCAAGTCATCACCTAATTCAGTAACAGGTACGCTCTCAGCTTCGGATGACTCTACCGACTCTGCTGGAACGTCTTCTGAATCAGGGTCATCAGAAGACTCCATGACTAAAATATCATCGAAGGGGATTGGAGATGATTCCTCAGGGGAGAAATCCTCATCCAAATCATTGGGATATCCAGTATCCTCATCGTCACTAAAAGCGTCAAAGAAACTTGCCTTTTCCTCAGTGACAGGCTCAGTCCTAATCATATCCTCAGGTTCAACAGGAGAGTCAGACACTATCGTAAGTGAAGGAAGACTCTCACCTAGCTGATTAACTTCATCATCCAGAGATTCTATATCTACATAGGAATCCTCAGAGGTATCAGCCACTATATCAGAGGGCTTAGATGTCGAGGCTAACGAAGCAAACACCCTAATAGTAACCTCTTTCGAGTTCAAATTTTTGGGTCCAAATGGCTTATGTTCCCTATAGGTGGGACAAGACACACTTTGGGTATTACTACCTCTCTGGGGATATGATCTATCCTGAGGCGTAGGGTCACTCCTATAAGCAGATACGGGTCTAGTGCCGTAACTATTCGTACTAACGGGTGTGGGGCTATTAGTGCGCAGGTAGGCGTGATCAAATTGATCCGAGAGGAGGCAACGCATGTGCGGCCAAGCATAACGATAGCTACCAACACGACGCTCTTCGTTTAACCAAAATAATCGGGCTAGACCAACTAATCGCTCTCGGGCAAAGTTAACCTTCTCGTAGTCATCCCAAAAGTGACAATTAAAATAAAATTCTATACCCTTAAGCCAATCCCTAAAAATTTTAGGACACCCTAAACCGTCATACGTGGGGGTCCTACTAAACGTGGGAGGATAAGTGTGGGAATGAGTAGCATGTACGTCATAAGCCATCTTAGCGCGAACCGGGGAGAAAATTCACCCGGACTTAGTGCATGTGCAAGGAAAAGGGTACCAGGACAACTTAACTCTAACGAAGATGAAATTGTTCCCGCTTAACCACTAGGGTCTTAAATATGATAAAATAGGGTTTTTGCTGGAAAAATATGAGGATCATTAAAAAATTTTGCTGGATTTTTTTTACAGAGAAAATAAAAATCTAGGCTGTTATTGGCACACCAAATGCTAAATTTCAAATTTATTAATAAAAATAAATACTTAATGAAAAATAATTTTTTTTTATTTTCTTACTAATAATTAGATGGATAAATTCAAGAAATTTTAAATTTTAAGAAAATTAAAATTTTCTTAAGGTCTCTATTTGCAGACCAACTATTAAATTTTAAAAAAACTTAATAAAAAAAATGACTTAATGAAAAATAAATTTTTTTTATTTCTTATTAAAATAAGATAGAATTTCCAGAATTTTATTTTTTTAGATTTTGAGAAAAATTTTAAATTTTGAATTTGGAATTGGAAATTTGAAATTTGAAATTTGAAATTTGAAATTGAAAATTTTGAATTTGAATTTTAAATTTTGAAATTTGAAATTTTTAAATTTGAAATTTGAAATTTGAAATATGAAATTTTAAATTTTAAATTTTAAATTTTAAATTTGAATTTTGAATTTTGAGAGGGGTGGATTGCCAATTAGGAAATTGACGAGAACCTCCCTCTGATACCAAATTGATGTAGGCCCGCTCTTTCGAGCATTTTGGTGGCCGACAAATTAACGCGACGCTCTCAAATAATTCTCACGTTACACTCTAGCATTTAACATCGCAGCGGTTTAATAAATATAATTACTAAACAACAATTACGGAGGGTTCGCAAAGCCCTTCAAGATAGTACCAAGGCGATAGGCCAAGGTCCTCTCAAGCGAAAAAAACCCACACAGTTCGATCGAGCGTGTTGTAGCAAAAGAGAAACCACCGAAAACAAAAGATTCGGGCAAGGGTGGTTCTCTCCCAACAAAATACAAACGAGGGCCGCCACGCCTCACGAACTTAAACGAAAATACGATAAACAAGACAATAACTAAAATAAAATAAACCACAAAAAAATCAAGCGTTACACAAAATGCGCAATTTGCCAAAGCCACAAAATTTATCTAAGGAAGAGAAACACGTTAAGTAGAGATTTTCGTTACCCAACCAGATTGGATGAATTCAGTTACGCTCAACTAGAATCGTTCCTCAACGGCACCACCAGAGATACGCTGGAGGGAGAGAAATTCGTCGCCTTCTTCGTGTCACGCTGTATTTGGAAAAGTCCCGGCGGAATCTTCTAAATATGGAAACAAATATCTCCAAATAAGGCAGGAGAGAGAAAAGGTGGTGGATTGAGAAATATTTAAGGAATGAAATATTTCTAGTATGGTAGGCTAAGAGCTTAATTTGGAAAGTGATATTTGGATTTAGGACGGGGATGAGGAAGGGGTCGGGCTTGTTGGTGTTGGTGGTTGGCGGCTAATATTTTGTGGTGGAGGGAGGGGCTCGGGTTGTTGGAGTTTGGTGGTGGCCGGTTTTGTAAGAGAGGAGGTGGAGGCTTGGAGGTTGGAGGAGGGGTCGGTTTGCAAGGGAGTAGAGGAAAGGAAGAAGGAGGGAGGCCGAGATTGAGAGGGGAGGAGAGGTGGCCGGCGGCCAAAGAGGAAGAATGAGGAGGGCCGAAACTTGCCTTGGAGAGGAGGGGGATTTCAATTCTTGAAATTGGTTTTCTTTTCATTGATTCACTAATTAAAACATGAAGGATACATGCCTATATATAGGCTACGCCACTCAATCTCCCTCCAAACAAACTTCAAAATTCAAAATTCAAATTGAACATATGATGGTTATATGCACCCATCATAGTTCATGAAATGACATAATTAAAATACTACATGATGGTTATACGCACCCATCATTACACATGAAATGGAAATTAAAAACATGAAATTAAATAACATTGCAAAAATAAAACAAAGCATAAAAATTAATTAATAATTATAATTATTTATTATTAATAATTATTAATTATTATTAATATGTTGCTTGCGTTCAGGACGGGTATTATGACGATGCTCCACATGAACATCCATAAGCACGCCATCACCATCTTTAAAATGTTACGGGTCGTCGTCTCCATCAATCGGGTCACCATCATCATCAGAGGGAGGACGCTCCTTGGCGACATATCGTGGGGAGTCGGCTTCATCAATCGGGTCACCATCATCATCAGAGAGAGGACGCTCCTTGGCGATATATCGTGTGGAGTCAGCTCCATCAATAAGGTGCCCAAATAACATGGCGGTGACCCTTGTAGTGACACTCTTAAAGCTACACGCCAAAAGGTGGTGGAAGTCTCTCATGGGCTCCACTTTTCAAGGACGGGTGTACACGGATATTAGTTGGAGCGAATTCTCTGAAGCCTTTTTAGAGCATTTCATCCCCTCGGCCGCTCGGGATAATCTTGAAGAGAGGTTTTTGCAACTGAAGCAAGGGTCCAAGTCGATGACAGAATACCAACGGGAGTTTCAGCACTTGGCATGATTTGCTGACTCTTATGAGTTGGATGATAGAGGATACGCAAAACGATTCTAAAAAGGCTTGCGAGACCCCCTCAGGTAAGCCCTTTGTTTATAGCGAACTCCAGTCTAGCCGAGATTATTGACATGGCGAAGAGGTTGGAAGCGGACCACTTGGGAAGAAGTAAGAGGCCGGCTGAGGGCGTGATGGAAGCCGGCCCCAGCAATAGAAGGAGATTTGATAATAGAGGAGGAAGAGGATATCGAAGAGGTGGCAGGCATTTCCCCCAGAATTTTAGGATGGAGCGCCCGGTTCCGCAACCGCTAGTATTGCCTCCACCTCAATAATTTCAGTAACCCGGTGGGTGGCAGGAGCGAGTGTGCTTCGAATACAACCAATCGGGCCACATTCGACGCTACTGCCTGCAACTATTTGGAAATGCGCCTATCGCTTTCCCTCCAACAGCTCCTCGAGGGCGGGGGCACATGCGTGGTCGAGGACGAGGACCACGAGGAAGAAACCCCGGGCCCGCTCGAGATCAAATGTATGCGTTGGACATGACTCAAGATCGGAACCCTCAGGAAGTGATTGTATGTATGATTACACTTAGTCATTTTATTTTCATTAATACTCTCAAGTTGCTTAGGATATACTAGACGCCTAGCTTGAGAATTATTATTAACACTTAGGCACTGTGATGGTCGGCGGGAAACCAGCCTATACGTTATTCGACACCGGTGCCTCACACTCTTTTGTGTCTAAAGACTTCATCAAAGATATAGATGGAGTGCAATATTTCACTAGTACTGCTCGAAGGGTGTGCCTTCTAGATGGAAGGAAGATGACAACAACCACGAAGTGCGAGTTTGAGGTTCTCCTTGAAGGAAAGCTCTTTGACACCCCTGCCACAGTCTTGAGAATGCTAGAGTTCGACCTCATTCTGGGCATGGCATGGCTGGAGTGGCACTATGTGAAGATTGACTGTGCGCGGAAGAGGATCTCAGTTAGACAAGGAGACTTAGAGGTCATTTTTCAAGGTATTAACTTCGCGCCCTGTATGATGTTATCTTCAGTCCAGGATTTAAAAGCCCACATGAAGGGAGATGAAATTTCATGATTTACTTCGAGTTGAAGGAGTTGGCGTTGGATGTCAAGGATGTGCGGGTGGTGTGCGATTTCCCCGAAGTATTTCCGGAGAAATTGCAAGGATTACCCCCACACAGAGAAATAGATTTTAAAATCAAGTTAGTACCGGGTGCCAAGCCTGTCTCATGGACTCCTTACCAAATGGCCCCGAAGGAACTCGCCGAGTTTAGAGTTTAGTTGCAAGAGTTAGTAGAATCAGGGTTTGTTCGCCCCAGCTCATCACCATTGGGAGCCCCTGTTCTATACGTTAAGAAGAAAGATGGAACCCTGCGATTATGCATTGACTATCGGGAGCTCAATTGACTGACGGTACGGAACACCTATCTGTTACCTCGAATCGATGAGTTGTTCGATCAACTGGTGGGAGCATATTGGTTTTCCAAGCTAGATTTGCGCTCGGGGTATTATCAACTGAGAATACAAGAGTATGATATTCAGAAAATGGCTTTCAGCTCGAGGTACGGCTTGTATGAGTTCACAGTGATGCCGTTTGGGCTCACAAATGCCCCATCAGCTTTCATGAGCATGATGAACAAAGTGTTCGAGCCCTATCTAGATGTCTTCATCATTATTTTGATCGACGGCATCTTGGTCTACTCCAAGACGGAGGAAGAACATGTTGGGCATCCGGCCTTAGTACTGAAGAAGTTAAAGGAGCACGTCTTGTTCGCCAAGTTCAGCAAGTGTGAATTCTGGCTTAAGGAGGTTGCCTTCTTGGGTCACGTGATCAGCGGGGCTGGACTAGCTGTAGATCTGGCCAAAGTGCGTGCTGTGAAGGAGTGGTCGCCCTTGAAGTCAGCGGCTGACGTGCGGAGTTTCCTTGGACTTATCGGGTACTACCGCAAGTTCGTAAAGGGATTCTCAAAGATTACTCTTCCGCTTACTTCCCTAACGAAGAAAGGTGTGCTGTATGAGTGGACACCCCAATGTGAAGCTGCATTCCAAGAACTAAAGGACAGACTTACATCCGCACCCATTCTATCCCTTCCATCCATGAAGGAAGGATTTCAAGTTTACACGGACGCATCATATTAAGGAATGGGAGCGGTATTGATGCACCACGGACATGTGATCGCTTATGCTTCAAGACAACTGAAGAAGCATGAAATCAACTATCCAGCACATGATTTAGAGTTTGGAGCAGTGGTGTTCTCCTTGAAGATTTGGAGGCACTACCTATACGACTTACACTGCGAAATCTTCTCGGATCATAAGAACTTAAAGTACGTCCACACTCAGAAGGAGTTGAATCTAAGACAGCGGCGGTGGTTGGAGTTTTTGTGCGATTATGAATACACCCTGAACTACCACCCCGGAAAAGTAAATTCCGTAGCCGATGCTTTTGAGCAGGAAGGTAACGGAAACAAGCCCCGAGTCCCGGTTGATGCATATGGAGTTAGCTCGGATGCTTGAGGAGATGGAGCTCACTTTGGTGTATAAGGATCAACCGGACGGGTATACGGAGTACTTGGCCAAGATGAGCATAATTTGCGATGTTTGAGACCGAATTCAGGCGGAGCAAGGAAGGGATGAGGCTCTGGCCCCGATAATAAAGTCAATTGAAGATGGGACAACTAGCGAGTACTCTCTAAAGGACGGCTTTGTTCATTTCCGTGGCCGACTTTATATTCCCAAGGGCGGTAAAATTCGGGAAGATATCTTGAGAGATGCACACTTCTTTCAGTATTTTGTGCACCCTGGGATTGATAAGATGTACGCCGACTTGCGGAAGACCATGTGTTGGTCGGGGATGAAGAAAGACGTCAGGTATTTTGTTACGCATTGTGAGGCCTGTCAAAGAGTGAAGGAAGAATGCAGGAGCCCCGATGGATTATTGCAGTCATTGCCCATCCCCGAGTGGAAGTTCGAGGATGTCTCCATGGACTTCATCCACGGTTTGCCTCGCTCCCGCTCAGGGAATGATTCGATATGGGTAATCGTTGATCGCTTGACGAAGGTAGCCCGGTTCATACCTATGAAGAAAGAAGCACACGTGGATGTTTTGGTATGCCTTTTTATGGAACAATTCGTACGGTATCATGGTGTGCCAAAGACAATCATTTCTGACCGGGATGGTCGGTTTACCTCTAGGGAATGGAAGGCTGTGCAGGCATATTTGGGTTCGCACCTTACCTTCAGCACAACGTTTCACCCTCAGACCGACGGGCAATCTGAAAGGACTATCCGGACATTGGAAGACTTATTGAGGTTATATTTGTTGGATAGAGGAGAGCCGTGGGAAAGGCTCCTACCCTTGGTAGAATTCTCATACAACAACATCCATCAAGCTAGCATCGGGATGGCGCCCCATGAAGCCCTTTACGGAAGAAGTTGTAGAACACCCTTGTCTTGGGTGTAGGATGAAGATCTGAAGGCTTTGGGAGTTGAATACATAGATGATACTGATGCGGCTGTGAGACTAATACGGGACCGCATGCTCGAGACTCAAAGTCGTCAAGGAAAATACTATGATGCAAAGCACCGGATGGTGGAATTTCAAGTGGGAGACAAGGTATTTTTAAAGATCAGGCCGATGCATGGAGTATCTCAGGTACGTGGTGCAAAGAAGCTCAGCCCAAGGTACGTTGGGCCCTACGTCATATTGGAAAGGATTGGCCTATTGGAATATCGGTTGGAGTTACCGCCGGAGCTGGAGAATCTGCATGACGTGTTCCATGCGTCGTCACTCCAAAAGGCGTTGTTGCGGCCTGAACAATATGTCTCAACCACTGTTGGAACAGTTGCAACCGATAGGTCGGTGCGACTGGAGCCTGTGTGGATAGTGGAGAGCGAAACGAGGACCTTGCGCCGCAAAAGTGTTCCTCTAGTGAAAGTGTTGTGGTCCAATCATGGGAAAGAGGAGTGTACGTGGGAGCCGGTAGACTTGATGCAAAAGCGCTACCCGGAGCTATTTCATCAAGGTAACCTTTTAAAAGCATATTTTATTTTATGTCATGTCATATCTATTTTATGCTTTTCTCTCCCCGTAGCCTTAACCTGATTTCGGGGACAAAATCTTTTATTTTTTTATAGGATTTGTAACGACCCAATTCGCGCAAGACCCCTTGTGCGCGCTTTTGAAGTCAAAAGAGCTGATTTAGGCTCAGGGGGTGCAGGCGATCAGGTGCGCACTCGTGGGTAAAAGGAAATAAGTTGAGTACCTGTGTTGAGTATGACACGGGTGGGGACACAGGTGTTTCCCTACCCGTGTTCCGTAGCATTGAGTGACTGTGGCGTTGAGTGATTTTGGCATGGCGTTGAGTGGCTTGTACCGAGAAGGACACGGGTAGAGACACGGGCGTGTCCCTACCCGTGTGTCGTGGCGTTGAGTGTCATGGCTTTGAGTGGCATGGCTTTGAGTGGCAGACATGGCTATCCAGAAAAGGACACGGGCGTGTCCCTACCCGTGTGCTCCAAGGCAAGCAAGACGAGAAGTTTCCCGAGCAGGACACGGGTATTGACACGGCCAGAACCATGACCGTGTCTCCTGGACACAGGTACAGACACGGGCGTGTCAGTACCCGTGTATGAGCACGAAATGCCAGTAAAACCATTGACGACGTTTCGCCAGGGCAGAACACGGGTAAGGACACGGTCGTGTCCCTACCTGTGTCACTTCTGTATAAAAGAGAAAAATGAAACCCTAGCCGTCTCATTCTCTTCCAAACCCTATTTTCTGGAGAGAAACTTCTGAAGGAGATAGATCTTGCTGGAGCCAACCAACCCCATGAGGAAACGCCACCGCCGTCAAGGGAAAAACGATGCCAACGAGAAGGATTACAAGATCCATGGTCGGAAATGGCGGAACTGCTGGAAATGAGGTAAGCTTCCTCCCCTCTCCCTTGGTGCTAGATCCATAGTTATTCTTAGGCGAGACATCGACTCAAATGAGTCTTGATGTGTGAGAAGAAGTTTTCTAGGAGGGCCTTTCTAGAACTTGTGTTCTAATGTTTAGTCATCTTCAACCTCACCTTCTTAAAAGTGATGATGGGGGTGGATTCGTGAAGAGGATTGACCTTAAGAGGGTGAATAAGGGTGGAGGAACTTCTGGTTGCGATTTGGGAAGATCGGCTTGAGGAGGAAGATGAACTGATGTCGTTCATTCCGCTTCAAGATGCGTGCAGAAATCTATGTTTTGCACGCAGCGACCTTCTTGGCTATTTTCAGGCAAGAAAAAATCAGATTTGGGCTTCCGAATAAACATGAAAGTTATAGTCCTTGAATTTACCTTTTCAACGAGTGGTTACACGTATTCAGGTGAAGCCTATAGTTACGGGAATGTCTGATCGAAGTAAAGGCTATAAACTAAGCGTGCAGAAATTGTATTATGTACGTTGCAAGCTTTGGAGCCAATTTCATGTGGGATACAGTCCAATCTGGGTTGCGTACTTAACATGAAAGTTGTGGCCCATGGAAATACATTTCCATCGAGGTGTTACACGCACTCACCGTATTCTTGTAGCCACGGGAACCTTCGGTTGAAGTTGCTGTCCAGCAGGATTCTACACCTGAATTCCTGAGTTAGTTATATAAATGAATTGGGACTCGGAGGAGGTCTTGTAATATTCCGACATTAAGCTGTAGGCGAATCATTATATGTACATTGTGATAATTCAATGCATGATGAAATTATTGGAATAGACCCCACGTAAACAAATGGTGAAATGGTGTGTGGTTGAACAAAACAACTTAGTGGGGATTAGTGAACGAATGATATTTAATCATTAATGACAAGGATTACTAGAGCGTGGGAAATTGCTCAGTGTTGATTGATATGAACATGTGTGTTAATAATAGGATGAGTAACTCATGAGCTTACGAGTGATTGGTTTGGTAGAATAAATGTTGTTAGTGTCATGAGAAGAGTCATAGATTGGATGGTTGGGCTTGGTCCTCGGTGTTCGTGTCCCGAGGCTCCTTCTGTGCCAAGTGGTCGGTTGGGCTTGTTCATAGTGCTTTTTTCCGAGGCTCCTTCCGCACCACGATATGTTTGTATTGCATACGGTGTGAGTTGACACACGGTGTTGTAATCCCGGGTTAAGGATAGTGTGGCAGGTCTACGGGCTCGCCAATCATTACACCGATGGGAGTTGACAGCTAGACCTTGGGCGGTTGGGCTTGGTCCTCGGTGTTCACTTCCCGAGGATCCTTCCGTTGCAAGTGAACGATTGGGCTTGGTCTCGTGCTCATTTCCGAGGCTCCTTCCGTATCACACCTTAGGCCAGTTCGGGGCTAGGATCTCGGTACACATTTACCTGAGACACCTGCTGGGCCGTAGTACACATATGAGCTCCGCTGTTGTGTTCTTAGCGTTGAGGCGTACGAAGGCCTAGGCCAGGTAGTGTGGAGACCAGCCTAGTAGTGGAGATTCCCGCTCCACTGTCACCGTCCGGCCACGACGGTTGACGCCTGAGAGGTTAGCTACCTGCTCGAAAAGTGGGAACTACAAGTCTGTGTCGACATAGCGAGTGTATGTGCGTGATCATGGGTGAGTCATTGCATTGTATACATGTCATTACACTTTATGCATACACAAGATCCTCATCGTATAAGTTTGTATGAGCACTCATATACGATGAGTTACTTACTGCTGAACGATCCTCAACTTATATGTTTGTATGGGCATTCATATAAGTTGAGTTACCTTATGTTATACCATTACTCGTATGTTGTTGTAGATGGTAGAAATGCTAGAACAACATGTTACTTTTTTATACATTGCTTTACACATAGTGATACTCTACCTATACCACTTGCTTGTACTTATACATCATATATATATTGTACCCTATTCCTTTCTCCGCCCGGTGCCGAGGAGTCGTCGGGGGAGCGGATGTGAAGCCACTTAGTCTTTATGACTAATGGTTGCTACGTCTTCCTTTTAGGAGGAAACCCCGCAGGTGGAGTAGCAGGTTATGCAACCGGACAACCAGGCCAGGACGACAGGGCCTGAGGGGACGGCGCCGTCGCTACCGTCAGTTGCAGATGTGAGTGTGTGAGGTTTTTTTTGTACCCTTTTTAGGATAACTGTTTCCGTACTATAATATTAGAAGCTTGTTGTAGCTTCTTATTTTATGTTTTATATGGACTATATGCTTGGTGTGGATGTGACTTCATTATATTATATTCTAGTTAGGTCGACGATATATGATATTAGTTGTGGCCGACAGAATAGGCGTCTTGTGGTACAAGCTAGCCCGAGTGTTAGTGTTACCGGAAGGCGTCTTTTCTTGGCATAAGACCCCTCTTGTGCCGTGTTTTGTGTTCCGGGAGGGGGGTCTTACAATATCCACATTCCTATGGTATAGGAAACTGAGTCGCATTAGCCAAACAGGCCTAGGATGTCGTGTCAAGAAGAAGATGATATCTGATCTATCTGTGGATCAATTGGAGAAATGTGACAATTATATGGCTCAGAAGTATAATAAAAATCATTACAAAACCACACTTCCACTAGAAGATCTGAGCCGCTAAAGCTCGTATACATTGATGTTTGCGGGCCTTTGAAGGACCAGACAAAAATGAGGAGCATCTTACTTCATAACGCTCATTGATGATCATTCGAGGGAACTTTGGGTCTATGCGATACTCTAGAGAGTATTGACACGCGGTATCATTGGATACGTGATACTCTAGAGTAGAGAAAGTTGCATTTGCAGAAGGTGCACATGGGTGACAATGGTGTAGATATGTTTATGAAGACTGTGTCGAGAGGGAATTTCAAGAACTGTGTGAGGATCACCGGCATGATGGTTCCATCCAAATAAAGGTAAATTCAGGAGAATAAATTATTCGGTACAGTTCCCGTCATTTGTGGAGAAAAATGTTGTATTCGAGTCTTTCTAACACAAATTTGATGGAACTGAATCTATTGACCAAAGGTGTATGGAGACATGTTGATGGAGGATTTGGCAGGAGACAAGCCTGAGTTTTGAGGGAAGAATGTCAGAATTACATGTTTCTTCACTTAGTCGAAGATAGAGAGATTTGATGGGATATTTTCTCCTAAATCTGTAAAGAGGTCAGCCACTTTTGGTCATGTTTTTCAAGCATCTGTTTCATGACGAGTGTGAAAAGGAATAGCCGTCTGTGACCTTTAAATTAACATGTGCTCTTGAAGGAAGTTTCATGTCATTTGACATGCACTTTTGACAGAGGGAAGTTTTATCCACATGTCGTCTACCACCTTTATCTCCTTAGTTTTAGCCTTATAAATAGCATAAAGGAGAAGAGGTAAGACATTCACTTCTCTCTAAGCTCAAGCATTTGAAGACAGGCCTTTGTGGCAATCGTCTTTGTTTGGGAGAACTTTCGGACGTCGTTCTGTCACGTTGACGAGCAATACTTCACATGTACGGATTGAATTTAGAGCAGATTTGGGCAAGGATTCGAAATGACATCTTAAAGAAGATTTGTGTAATCTATCTCATCCATCACTGTCGGTAAATTGCAATTTTTTCTGTAACTATTTATTGTGTAATATTATGTACTGCGAAACTGGTGAAGATCTTGTATGGATCGAGGAGAGAATGCATTGTAATTGCATATTGTTTTCATATATTTTTAATGCCGGCTTTCCGGATTGGACTCCGATCGTCCCATGATTTTTACCTTATTGAGTTTTCCTGTTAAATCTGCATGCCACTTTTATTCTTGTTATTTTGCGCTGTTTTGTTTGTGTATCGTTATACCGTTATGCGGTCATGTAGATATTTGCTAAAACTAATTTGCAGATGCTCTGATCGGGCTTGCGTACTCTCTAGCCCAACAAATAAGACATTGAAAGTTATGTGAGCAAAGGTCATTCCCACACTATGCACGGGACCGAAGTGTGCTGTCGAGTAGGCAGCTAGGATTGAGAAACCCACAGTGAAAATGTCTCTCTATCAACTGTTCATCCTCTCAGGGTCAGAGTATATTTCTTAAAGGAAAATTGAAATTTAACAATTCAATTTTCAATATTATTTTGAAAAATCATTCCAATACCATAAATATTTTTTCTTTGGAATTATTTTTACAACATTTAGACTCTGTTTGGAGGGATTTATTTTCACCGATCAAGTTTGATTCATGCGATTGTAACCACTTGACCGGTAAAAACAATGTATAACCCCTTCCGGTCACTGGATGAGAACAATCTTTTGTCCCCAGCAAATTAAAAAATTGCTGATTGATATTTTTGTAAAAATATATTGGGCATTTGAAATCTTCAACGCCACCTTTGTTTTTGTTTGTTGATTGTCACCTGAAGTTAGAATCAATTTAATCTGTTTTTGTTTTATATATATTTAATATAAACAGCTGGCATGATCATTATAATTATGGAGTTTTATAAAGGGTCCTACTATCCTACCGTAGTTTTGGCTATTCGCAACCGCATTTTCTCCTAATTTTTCGTGATTTTTGAAAACACGGCTTGTACATGCATTTTTAGGAAAAGTGTTCAACAAGAAAGTTGTAGATCTCGACGAGATCTACAACTTTCGTGTTAAACATTTTTCCTAAAAAATGCATGTACAAGACGTAATTCCAAAAGGCACGAAACATGAACGTATTTTTAAAGTACACCTTGTACATGCATTTTTAGGAAAAGTGTTCAACACGAAAGTTGTAGATCTCGTCGAGATCTACAACTTTTGTGTTGAACAATTTTCCTAAAAATGCATGTAAAAGACATGTTTCTAAAAAGCACGAAAAATTATGAGAAAGTACGGTGCGAATAGCCAAAACTGCAGTGCGGATAACAACACTCTTTATAAATTGCGAACTCATCTCGTGCGCAATCAGCACTACAAATGGAGAAATCTTGCAAATAATTATAAATAGATATTTATTAGTATATATGCTAAAACAATCGTTATTTTCAATGCAAGAAAAATTATATAAAAGCATCTGCTATCTTTCAGGGACTCCGCAACTCCTCTCAACTCATAATCATGGGTTTCTCTACCTATTTGTTGGTTTCTTATTTGGCCACCCTCCTAATCTTCATGACCATGGTTCAGACAGAGGCATTCTTCGAGGACATTATCCGGATCCCGGGAGCTAGCACTGATCGAACTTGTAAAACTGCGGGATCTTTTGCCGTGCAAGAGTACAAACGCCGCGAAGGAGCACAGATTTTCTTTTGCTGGGTGGTGCAAGGTGGCAAGAAAGGAGTAGATAGGGGGATAGAATCTTACATGCTTTACATCGCAATTCGGACTATGGGTCATAGGCTTAGCATGGCTTCCACAGTGGTAATTGTTCGGAATGACGGGAGAATGGTATACAATTCGTTTACTCATTACCCAAAGTGGAACCCGGGGAGAGCTCCACGGCAGTCGCTCTGTTGATTAATGGCTCCTGCCATATGCAACAAAAGTTTGTCGCTCAACTGCTATTGGCAGCATATCATGGTATTGAACTATTTTAAGTGTTCTATTTTGGATCCCAAGCTATTTTGTTGTTTAAGATTTTCAGAATGATTTGGAGTTGAATAAATGGATTATGTATTTGATGATTTTGAGTTGTGAAACTTGCAATGGAAATTAAATTTTTAGAAATAAGTTTCTTTTGTATGAATCATTCTTTGTCTTCTTAGAATTATGGGTGGACCCAAGGATGGATACACCCTGGCACGCGGCCGGGTGCGTTTTTTATCGAATCTCACCTGGGGTGCATTAGGGCTGTTGTGGGTCACCCAGTCTTTCTCTGATCCAGAGAAATCAGACCGCCTTAGCTCGGAATTAGACCGGGCGCGCAAACAATCAAAGTAAACCGCACCAAATTACACAAGGTTTTTTTACGTGGAAAACTCGGAAAGGGTGAAAAAACCATGTGGCTGGATCTGTGTCGAGCCAAAATTCACTAGTTTTTTTTTGAGTTTACAAGGATTGAGATTTGATCTCGCATGTCGACAGGCCGCTTCTCCGTTACAATAATAAAGTTTAAGAATGAAGGAATGAAACTAAATTCTTGGAGCCTCGATAGGAGCGCCCAAGCCTTGGAAATTTGGCTAAGTCCACGGAAGCTCGATGGAAGCTTTCCGGCCTGGAAATTTGGCTAAATTCACGGAACTTGGGTTGAAGCGTTCTGCACGGACAATTTGGCTAAGTCCACAGAACCTGGGTAGAAGCGCTCCGACCTTGAAAATTTGGCTAAGTCCACGGAACCTTTGTGGAAGCGTTCCAGCTTGGAAAATTTCTAAGTTCTCGGAGTATTTGCGCAAGAAGAGGAGTGTAGTGAATTCCTAAGCAGAGGATCAACCTAAGTCCACGATCTCGCCGGAAAACCTCAGATCTCTCTCTTGCCTCTGGAGTTACTTGTCTTCAAAAGAAGGCATCAAGACATATTTATTATTTTTTGAAGCAATACGTCAGTAACTGTATCGGGCGTAATTTTTGTTGGTGAATGACGTCGCTCAATTTCGATCACCTGAATTACCAATTTTAGCCAAATGACGGTAGTGCCCCCCGGGCGGTCCGGGCGGCTCGGGCAGGGTGCCCGGAGGCGGTGCAACGGTGCCGGGTGTGCGGTACTGGCACTCGTAGAGCCAGATGCGTGTCGTGAGCACACGCGCGCGGTGCTCGTGGACGCGCCCTTGCGCTGCAAGTTTCAGCTTTGTCCTCTTTTGGTGCATTTATGGGTCGTTGGGGTGAGCGCGGCTTGGCGCGCACAGCTCGTTTGGCCGGTTTGGATTTTGTGTCCTTAGTTGATATGCTCCTGTTTGACTCGAGAATTTCAGGGGGAACCCCATCAAGGGCATCGCGTGTTTGGCGTCAGGGAATTCATTCTCATTATCGCCTGGCCCTCTGCCTACACAACTTTCTCTTTTTTGTCGCCTTAACATTTTTTGGCACAAAGAATAAAAAAAGTTGCAAATCGATAATAGCAACTCATTGGCTATTGGCAGCTGATCGATTAAAGCTCTAATTTTTAATTTTGATCGCCGAAACTGCTCGCAAACACTATCAAGCTTTCCCAAATGCACTTCAACAACTCTTTATCTTGAAATATATTGACGTGCATGCAAAAACACTGCATGAATCTTGACTCCCATATTCAAGTTTTTAGGCAATGGAATTCTACTGCTGTCCAATTTGATCTGGCTCATCATCCGTTGTTGAGTCACCGGCCTGCCTCGCTGATAGAACCATGTCTAAAGTCTGGTCGGGAACCTTGACTCCAGCGGTTTCCATGTCAGCGACAATGGCAATGGCCGCGTCCACTTCTCCGAGATCTAGGCAGAGCAAGATGACTTCTTCGTACAATGGGGTGGGACGGAGTAGAAGATAAGATTTAGTACACCAAATTCATTAAAAGGAAAAACATTGAACTTACCAGCGATTTCAAATGGCAATCTCAGAATTTCAAATCTCAACTTGAAGAAAAAATTTCACGGGGTGTTAACTGTTTCGTAGTGCAGCTCGAAGACTCCATGACTGCTGCAAGCACAAGAATATCAAGTCCCCTGAAATGCGGGTAGATTCCTCCACCAGGAGATAACGCAGTTTATTCATAGGGATGCACGGATTATGGTCTTCCGAGTCATATTATATGAGTCCTCTCATTCTTTAACTAATGGATCTATAACTTGTTTCATTTCGATCACCTGGATCACCAATTTTAGCCAAATGACGGTAGTGTCCCCCGGGCGGTCCGGGCGGCTCAGGCAGGGTGCCCGGAGGCGGTGCAACGGTGCTGGGTGTGCGGTACTGGCACGCGTAACGCCAGATGCGTGTCGTGCGCACGCGCGCGCGGTGCTCGTGGGAGCGCCCTTGCGCTGCGTGTTTCAGCTTTGTCCTCTTTCCGGGTATTTCCGGGCCGTTGGGGTGAGTGTGGCTTGACGCGCGCGACTCGTTTGGATGGTTTGAATTTTGTGTCCTTAGTTGATATGCTCCTGTTTGACTCGAGGTTTTCAGGGGGAATCCCATCAAGGGCATCGCGTGTTCGGCGGCAATGTATTCATTCTCATTCTCGCCCGGCCCTTTGCCTACGTAAATTTCTCTTTTTTGTCGCCTTAAGTTTTTTTGGCACAAAGAATAAAAAAAGAAATTGCAAGAATGAAAACACATTTTTTATAATTAAACAAAAGCATATATGTTGTTGTCTAATTCGGAGCTCCTAATCCGCTCTGGATTTGACTGTCTTAGCCCGGGAGCGGCCGAGCGCGCAATCAGTCACACAGTAAGAAAACAAGTGCACTGGGCGATTTTAACGTGAAAAAACCCCTCAACCGGATAAAAAATCACGTGATCGGGTCTGTGCCGGTCAAACTCTACTATCAGCTTCGGGTTACAACTTGTTTATAGAATCGAGGGCGACAGGCCGTTTCTCGTTACACTTTGGAGGTAAGAGAGAATCTTTGGCGCTCGGCGGACAACAGGCTGCTCCACGCGAGGCTTAACTTTCACAATCTTAGTGCGAGGAAGGGCGTGGAATGCGCGGAATGAGATTGGAGCGAGCTTGCTAAAGGTTGTACGCGAATGAGGCTTTCTTCTTACAACGGGCAGAACGACTTCTTTGTGGTTATGTTGCGGACATAGCCGAATTTTTGGTGGAGTGGCGGTGGCTTGTAGGAGAATTCTGGTGGAGGAGCGGTCGTTCGTAGGAGAATTCTGGTAGAGGAGCGGTGGCTCGTAGAAGAATGTCAGCAGAGCTCTGGTCGGAGGAAGAAGAAAGCATTGAGGAGAAAAACTGAGAAATGAGGTATGAGGGTCTCTTTAAAGGATTCAGGGATTGTTATGACAGTTATCCAGCTATCCGACTATTCACACACCATAACTTTCCCCAAATCGCTATTTGCAGACCACCAGACGCATAGTTCGGGGCGAACATAATCACATAATGTTTACTGAATGTAGCACTAAGATAATGGTCCCCTCACTAATGACAGTGGTTTCCCGCACATTGGACGGTCGTGAAAGGGGTAGAACGATCGCGCGGTGGCGCAGCCGACGGGAAGCACCGCTTGGGGCGAGGGAGGCGCCTGACCCCCACTCTACGGGCGGATGGTCTCGACATCAGTCGCCGGCTCAACGCTAGCCAGCAAAGAAGGGGAGGGGGCACCCAGCCACTGCCGGCAGGGGCGGCCGGCCTGTCGCGTTCAGTCGGAGTGCGGGGCGCGACGCCAGCCTAGGCCATGAGGCTGGCACCGGTCGGGAGGCTTACACAAGCTGGCCCCTAGGTGTTGTCGACCGGAGCCCGTAGGCACGGGGGGCGGCCCACCAACGGTTCCCGGGAAGAGGGCTTTGCACGGCCGGCCGCAACCCGCGACTACAATGACGACCGCGAGAGGGGTGGTCCCGCCGGTCGAAGCGACCGGTGGGAACGCTGTGCTGTGTTGCTGTCAAACGCGGCCTCGTCGGCCGGCCAAAAGCTGGGCCCACTTGTAAGACCCCCTTTTTTTCTTTTTAAACACTGGAGTCTTAGGCCCAGTACCGCCGCTTTGCGCTTACACCTTCACGCCTGGGAAGGTCATCACTACAAAACGTCGATCCTGCCGGCCGATTTGATCACAAAACAGTAGCAAAATAATAAAAGGCAATTCCACAGAAATAACATATATAGTAAATAATCTCCACGAAGGGAGAGTCCACAGAAATAACAAGGTACAGAAAATAGGGCTCATGCCCGGTACATCAATATCCTTACTATAAATCACTTAGCGCGAAAGCAAAAGCTAAACATCTACTAAAGATCGGGACTCACATTCTCAGCTGTCTGAACTCCGGTGCTAGACTGTCCCATCTCCAAGCGTGCCGACCTCCGGGGCTGCTCCTCCATGCTGGGCTCCACGGTCCCCTAAAATGATGTGGTTCGAAAACAGTTAGTCTAAAAGACTAAGTCATATCATCCCCCACCCCTTCCCCCATGGAACCTAGGCACCGTGCGAGTAGGAGGAAAGGAGAGGAAATGAAGGTGGAGAATAACAAAGTAACAGGTGATGGCGGAACTGAACTAGCAAGTTTAAGTGTACATGCGATAGTAATGGAAGTATGAGAGACTGAATATATAATATGTAACCTTAGCTTATATGGAGACACATAGCTAGGTGATCTTCTACAAGGCTCCCATCATATAAAAAGTCTCATACCAATTTATGTGATAGGGTGTCGGTTTTCTAGCAAACATGTATATATCTACAGTATAAAAACCTTAACTTATAAGCATGCTCATACGAGCTTATAATCCAAGTGGTCGTTTTGCAGGGCCTATTGTATAAAGCGTCCCATACCACTTATACATAATGTGTTAAGGGTTAAATATAATGGTTATGCTATGACATGCAAGTATGCCATGATGTGAACATGCGAGTGCAACTCACCCACCCGACTCTGTGCATACAGACCTTTAGTTCCCCCTTTCTGGAGCCTAACCTCCCAGGATACCTCCGTAGTGGCAAACGGAAGCGGTGGGTTGGGCCTCGCCCACCTCTAAACCGGTAATTGCACTACCAGTCAGACCTATCATATGCCTCGACGCTGGTGCACTAAGCAGAGCTCCTGCATACTCTTGCCGACTGACACACCGGACTTTACTTGGCGAAGTGCTAAACCACACTTGCCGAGTCGACGTATTGGCATCGGTGCATTGACCCTCTAATACCGAAGACCCACCACCTTATACTTATGCACATGCAACCTTATGTATCAGCTTCCGAGCCAAAGCTCCCCGGACCATCCCATCCGTCACAACCAACAACCGAGCCTAAGCTCGTCGGGCCAACCTGCCCATAACCAAACCACCGAGCCTACTGCCCGTGTGACCCAACCTAACATCCCGAGACATCGAGGTGAGTGAAAGTGAATCCCTAGTTATGTTATTTACTCTTGTAGTTTAGTTTGCCTACAGTTTAGGTTAGCCCAGGACTGCCCCCGGCATACCCCGTAAAGGGCTCTCAAAAGGCACTAGGAACTACGATGAGCTGAAAGCCAAAGTTCCCTTTTGCAAGACACTTACTATTATTAGTTGATACCCGCTTCATGATCCCTTTAGTATTACACTAGTTTTAACCCTAAAGTGTTTTGACTTTCTCCCTCCCTTCACAGGATAGACGATTTTTCGTCGATCCCGGGTACCACCTAAACTTAGACAACTCTACTACCTACTCTCCCTAACTTCAATGGTATACTCCAATCCACATATCAAAATCAGTAAACACAAATCCCATCTCCCTACGACCATTCCCCATGTTAACACGATTTCCACATTTTTACTAAACGCAGTCCATCCTAAGATATATGATGTATACAATGGGAGGTACTCCAAATTATCATCCAATATCCCAATAATAATTATTGGGAGTCTACCCTGACATGTTTAGCCTAAATCCATAATTTCATAATTTTCCTAATTTACTTGATAACTTATTTAATTTTCTAAGAAATCCAAATACCTTAGTTTGAACATGAAGTACCTTTTTCAGGCATGCAAAATGCTCCATAAATTTATAATAAATACAAGATGACTATTTAATAGTAAATTCAAAGTCTCCCAATTTTCAGTAAGGTTTGGACCTTGATCCATAATTTTAAACATAATCACATAATTAACAGCTAATGAAATAAATATTGTAAATAAGCTTCTAAAAATTATAATAATATTCAAACATGGCTAATATGTCCTAAAAACACTTCTGACAAAATTTCCAAACTTCTCAGTTAATAATGAGCTCACATTTTAATTTAAAACAATAATCCTCATTCTTACATTATTGAAACAACTACTGTAAATATTTACCTAAAAATTATGGTAAAATTTCCTCAAGTGTATATTGACCTAAGTACACTTTTAAATGAGTTCCATAATTTTCAAACCATTATTGAGCTCTAAATCTAATTTTGAATATCATTTCATTCTTAAAAGCTTGTGAAGAAAGTACTCAAAATACACATCTAAAAATTATAATAAAATTCAAGTATGAGTATATTAACCTAAAACACGCTCTTAAAAATTTTCATAACTTCCTATTAAACAGTGTGATCATAATAATTAAAAGATTATCAAGGGCAATTCCAAGCACAATAAAGGAGGTACTAAATGTATTGTTTCAAAATTGTCATTAAAATCACCAGAGGCTTTAATTAATCCCTATGACCATACTACCTAAGTTTCATGGAGTTTCATGAAATTATTTTTACAACACAGGCTCTGTTTGGAGGGACTTATTTTCACCGATCAAGTTTGATTCATGCGATCGTAACCATTTGACCGGTAAAAACAATGTATAACCCCTTCTGATCACTGGATGAGAACAATCTTTTGTCCCCAACAAATTAAAAAATTGCTGATTTATTTTTTTTGTAAAAATATATTGGGCGTTTGAAATCTTCAACGCCACCTTTGTTTTTGTTTGCTGATTGTCACCTGAAGTTAGAATCAATTTAGGCTCCGTTTTGGGGGACTTATTTTCACCGGTCAAGCGGTCACGACCGCATGAACCGGGACTTAATTAAGGTCCAGTACATGCGATCGTGACCGCTTGACCGGTGAAAATAAGTCCCCCCAAACAAAGCCTTAATCTGTTTTTGTTTTATATGTATTTAATATAAACAGCTGGCATGATCATTATAATTATGGAGTTTTATAAATTGCGAACTCATCTCGTGCGCAATCAGCAGTCAACACTATAAATGGAGAAATCTTGCGAATAATTATAAATAGATATTTATTATTATATATGCTAAAACAATCGTTATTTTCAATGCAAGAAAAATTATATAAAAGCATCTGCTATCTTTCAGGGACTCCGCATCTCCTCTCAGCTCATAATCATGGGTTTCTCTACCTATTTGTTGGTTTCTTATTTGGCCACCCTCCTAATCTTCATGACCATGGTTCAGACAGAGGCGTTCTTCGAGGACATTGTCCGGATCCCGGAAGCTAGCGCTGATCGAACTTGTAAAAATGTGGGATCTTTTGCCGTGCAAGAGTACAAACGCCGCCAAGGAGCACAGATTTTCTTTTGCTGGGTGGTGCAAGGTGGCAAGAGAGGAGTAGATAGGGGGCTAGAATCTTACATTCTTTACATCGCAGTTCGGACTATGGGTCATAGGCTGAGCATGGCTTCGACAGTGGTAATTGTTCGGAATGACGGGAGAATGTTTTACAATTTTTTTACTCATTACCCAAAGTGGAACCCGGGGAAAGCTCCACGGCAGTCGTTCTGTTGATTAATGGCTCCTGCCATATGCAACAAAAGTTTGTTGCTCAACTGCTATTGGCAGCATATCATGGTATTGAACTACTTTAAGTGTGCTATTTAGGATCCCAAGCTATTTTGTTGTTTAAGATTTTCAGAATGATTTGGAGTTGAATAAATGGATTATGTATTTGATGATTTTGAGTTGTGAAATGTGCATTTGAAATTAAATTTTTAGAAATAAGTTTCTTATGTATGAATCATTCTTTGTCTTCTTAGAATCATGGGTGGACCCAAGGATGGACACGCCCTGGCACGCGTCCAGGTGTGTTTTTTTTTATCGAATCTCACCTGGGTGCATTAGGTCTGTTGTGGGTCACCCAATCTTTCCCCGGTTCAGAGTAATCAGACCGCTTTAACTCGGAATTACACCGGGCGCGCAAACAATCAAAATAAATCGCAGCAAATGACACAAGGTTTTTTTGACGTGGAAAACCCGGAAAGGGTGAAAAAACCACATTCCTGGATCTATGCCGAGCCAAAATCCACTAGTTTTTTTTGAGTTTACAAGAATTGAGATTTGATCTTGGAAGGTGACGGACCGCTTCTCCATTATAATTATAAAGTATAAGAATGAAGGAATGAAACTAAATCCTTGGAGCCTCGATACGAGCGCCCAAGCCTTGGAAATTTCGCTAAGTTCACGGAAGCTCGATGGAAGCTTTCCGGCCTGAAATTTGGCTAAATTCACGGAACTTGGGTGGAAGCGTTCTGCACGGACAATTTGGCTAAGTCAACGGAACCTGGGTAGAAGCGCTCCGGCCTTGAAAATTTGGCTAAGTCCACGGAACCTTTGTAGAAGCGTTCCAGCTGAGAAAATTTCCAAGTTCTCGGAGCCTTTGCATAAGAAGAGGAGCGGAGCGAATTCCTAAGAGGAGGATCGACCTAAGTCCATGATCTCGCCGGAAAACCTCATAGCTCTCTCTTGCCTCAAGAGTTGTTTGTCTTCAAATGAAGGAATCATGACCTATTTATAGTTTTCTGATGGGATACGTCAGTAATTATATCGGGACGTAATTTGTGTTGGCGAATGAGGTCGCTCCATTTCGATCACCTGTATCATCAATTTTAGCTAAATGACGGCAGTGCCCCTCGGGCGGTTTAGGTGGCTCGGGCAGGGTGCCCGAAGGTGGTGCAACGGAGCTGCGTGTGCGGTGCTAGCGCGCGTAACGCCGGATGTGTGTCGTGCTCGCGTGTGCGCGGTGCTCGTGGGCACACCCTTGCGCTGCGTGTTTCAGCTTTGTCCTTTTTTGGGGCATTTACGCATCGTTGGGGTGAGCGTTGCTTGGCGCGCGCAGCTCGTTTGGCCGGTTTAGATTTTGTGTCCTTAGTTGATATGCTCCTGATTGACTCGAGAATTTCAGGGGGAACCCCATCAAGGGCATCGCGTGTTTGGCGTAAGCGAATTCAATCTCATTATCGCATGGCCCTCTGCCTACACAACTTTCTCTTTTTTGTCGCCTTAGAATTTTTTGGCACAAAGAAAAAAAAAAGAAATTGCAAGAACGAAAACACATTTTTTAAAAATTAAATAAAAACATATATGTTGTTGTCTAACTCGGCGCTCCTAAATTGGTCTGGATGTGACCGTCTTAGCCCAGAAGCGGTTGAGCGCGCAATCAGTCACAAAGTAATAAAACAAGTGCACAAGATAATTTTAACGTGGAAAAACCCCTCAACCGGATAAAAAACCATGTGACCGGATTTGTGCCGGTCAAACTCCACTATCATCTTCGGGTTACAACTTGTTTGTAGAATAAAGGGCGACAGACCGCTTCTCGTTACACTTTGGAGGTGAGAGAAAATCTTTGGCCCTCGGCGGGCAACAGGCTGATCAACGCGAGGCTTTACTTTCACAATCTTACTGCGAGGAAGGGCCGACCATTTCCCTTGTCAGCTTTCGGAGGCATCTCCGCCATCCCCGCCGTCGTGCCTTCTCTCTGGAATCCGATCAATCTTCCGCAATCAGGATCGTCTGTTACGTGGGTAACCACCCATTTAACCACCTCTAGTAGTGGGGAAGCCTTGACTTTAGTTGGGGACTGCATTTAGTAAAAATAATATTCAAATAATATGCGCTCGAAACTATGTGAAACATGGTTTGTGCCCAATAATTTGGGTGGTTACGATGTGTGGATAGCGGCGTAACTACCATAACCAGCTTCTGGAGGCTATAAAAAGGCCCTCAGGCCTCCTCATTTCTCACAATTTTTCCTCCGTGCTTTCATCTTCCTTAGGCCAGAGCTCTGCCAAAATTCTCATACGAGTCACCACCTCTCCACCAGAATTCTCCTACGAGCCACCACCACTCCACCGGAATTCTCCGACAAGCCACAACCTCTCCATCAGGGATTCATCCAAGTCCGTTGCAAGGATCGAGTCTCGTCAACCGCTCAGAGAAGCCTCGTCGCACAGACCACAAACACCATTCCGCCTGTTCCACCGCCCTGTTCAACATTCACGCGACACCTTGGAGAGCTCACTCTCCCAAAAGCCATTAATTTCAAGTGCATATACTCTCTCTCATCCCCAGACCGCTCCTCGATTCTTCAACAAATTTGCAATTCGGAGGGCATAGTGAAGTTTGACCGGCACAGATCCGGTCACGTGGTTTTTTAACCGATTGAAGGATTTTTCCACATAAAAATCGCATTGTGCATTTGTTTTCTTACTCTGTGATTGTTTGCGCGCTCAACCGCTCCTACACTAAGACTATCAAATTTAGATCAGTTTAGGAGCGACGAGTTAGACCGCAATAATCATAAAATTTTGCATTTTATTTTCACGACTATTTGGATTTTATATCAATATTTTATTTTCACGACAATTTAGATTTTATATCAATATTTGTCTTAAATACAACTGAACCTTCATTTCGTTTTTTTAAACTCTAATAAAACAAAAAACCGCCCCCAAAACTGCACCGATTATTAAATCGCACCGATCAATTTTGGTTTGGTTTGGTTTGGGGAAATAAATTACCAACCCTTTTTATTTTGGCTTCGATTTGGGTCCTACCCGATCCAAACTGAACCACTTGCACCCCGAGTTAAAGCATAAAACGGGAAGGAAAATGTCAGTAGAAGAACCTGCGATTTATGTCTTGAATGAGTAGAATGTGCAAGTGTAAAAATCGGGAGCGTCTAGGTGGAGACTAAATGCGGAGGAGTTGCGACCTTCATTGGCAGAGCGAGGAGATTGCTGATGGCAGATTGTGGTTGGGATGAAGGCACGAGAACTTGCGGGGAGAAGCGGGACATTAGTGAGGTCTTCAGGAGGGGTTTTTGGTAGTGCGATGCGCTAGACGGTAAATGTCTCGACAAGCTGAGGGAAGGATCAGTGTTATCAGTTCTTTGCACAAGCATGCATGATGAGTAGGGTTGGGGGATTTTAAAAGGTTTGAAAATGATATTTATCAGATGATAGTCATATCTTTAGGGAATATAATCCTATAATTGTTAAAGAATGAGTGGACATAATCCAGTCTCAAATGGTCATAAAATTTTAGCGCGCACACACACACGAGTGGCAGACACAGGGCTTCATCCATACGACCAATCACGACAGTGCCTCCACTGTGATAGGTTCGGGGCGTGCGGGCCGCATTATTTAGCTGCACGATTAAGCAATCACGATGGATCATGGTTGATGTGTGTGCACGCCTTTTACCCACCAACGGCCGGCGGCTGCGGGCTCGCCACCCACCGACCGCTCTGGATTCGCCGGCGTGCACAACAACGAATCTAGGGAGGCCGGTGGCCGGTGAGCCCACAGCTGTCGGCCGCCGCTGGGTAAAGGGCCATCGCCTGATCAGCGAATGGATAAATCAGACGGTTGTTAATTGGTGCATGCACGCCTACCTGCCCTCACTATATACGCCTATATATATATATACACACACACACACACACGAGCGACTCCATGTTGGAGCATGCATTCCAAGCTTCCTGGTTTGTTAATAACAAATCTTGTTTGTATTTGATTTTTGGGGTTTTTTGGTGTGCAGATATCATAGGTCAGAACTGAGCTTGGGAGCTTTCGCCAGGCGATACCGAGTATCGCCCACAGACGATAGTGCCACTAGACATATCTTTATTCGACACTTGACGACACTCGTGGGCGACATGGAGGCAGTTACATCTCTATCGCCAGGTGGCGATATCCAGTATCGCCAGGCATTAGTGCACATTCAACGATCGATGGCTTTGCGATGCGAAAATGAGGAGTTCATGGGACACGTGGCAGTAGCTACCGATATCGCCAGGTGGCGATACCCAGTGTCATCAGGCGATATCGCCAATGTATAAAAGCCATTCAATTTCTTGTGGAGGATACGAATTTCATAACCTGGAGTGTACCTTCCTCTTTAGACGATTCAGAGAGCTCCAGATCTTAGATTTACTCCATACTCTCAAGAGGGTCAAAGCGCGAAAGATTGACGGCACGTTCGCAGCATTCGAAGCAACTATGGCAAGGATTTGTCGGCATTTTCAACATATTGTTTGAAGGGAGTATCTAGCCTAAATTTTTCAATTTGTTCTGTTTTTATTTCTATTATTTCCTATTGTAATCGAGAGGGGAAATCGCCGCCTTGTGCGTGACGTCCAAGTCTTTGTGTGACTTAGGGAAAATCGCCGCCTTGTGAGTAGCGTCCGAGTCCTTGTGTGGCTTAGGGAGAAATCATTGCCTTGTGTGCAGCGTCTAGATCGTGGTTAGATCTAGGGGAGGCTAGTAACAAGATCTAGGGAGAGATACTCTTTAGCTTGCCGGTTCTTGGTAGAAGGATTGGCGAAAACACAAGTAAAATATTTGTTTCATCAGCCTTTGTCTCTAGCTCTGTAGAGATACTTTGTATTCAAATTTATCACATTTGAATTATATCATTATTGTTTTTGCTAATATACATTTTCTTTCTTTTATTATATTGTTTTTATTCATCAAGCAAAATTTGGTTGAACTTAAGAAAAATAGAAAGAAACCTTATTCACTCCCCCTAAGGGTGCCGCACGATCCAACACTTTGTATCAGAGGCATGTTACTCCAAATTCGATTTCACCACTGACAGTAATGGCGCAAAACACTCACGCATTTGGGCAAGGTATAAGTAGACCTCCCTTATTCACGGGCACTGACTATAACTATTGGAAAGCTCGAATGCGATGCTTTCTAATAGCTCTAGACATCGATGTTTGGGGCATGGTAGATACATGCTACACTGCTCCTATAACTGTAGTAGGAAGTGTCTCAATGGAAAAACCTAAGGATAAATAGGATGAAGCTGATATGCTCCGTTGTAAAAATAATGCTAAGACAATGAACGCTTTATTTTGTGCATTAGATAGGACTGAATTTAATCGTGTTTGTGCATGTGATACTGCATATGATATATGGAATCTCCTTGAAGTTACTCATAAAGGTACATCACAGGTAAAAGACTCGAAGCTTTTCTAGTTAGAGTAAGAATTTGAGAAGTTCAAGATGGTGGTTGATGATGATGTAGACTGTAACATCCCATTTCTGGCTAGACCCCTAGGAGTCGGTTGGTCGTGACAGAACCCTAGGAAGCCCAAAAATTGAAACAAAGCGATCGATATTTCGGGCCACGGGTTGGTCACGCCCGTGACCGACCCGTCACGCCCGTGACTTTGGGCGTGACTACTTCGACGATCGTCGATCTCCACGAGACGATCGTCGAACGTGCTACCTGGGCATGTCACGCCCGTGACCAAGGTGTCACGCCCGTGACTAAGGGCGTGACTCCTTCGACGATCGTCGATCGCCGTGAGACGATCGTCGACCTTGCAGCCCGGGCATGTCACGCCCGTGACATAAGTGTCACGCCCGTGACCTAGGGCGTGACCAGCCTTCGGCGACCGTCGAGCTCAGTTCGACGCTCGTCGACCTCAGAAATTGCCGTTCGGGCCTGTCACGCCCGTGACCTAGGTGTCACGCCCGTGACTTAGGGCGTGACCACCATTCGATGACCGTCGATCTCAAATCGACGATCGTCGGCCCAGAATTAACCACCCGGGCCTATCATGCCCGTGACCCAATTGTCACGCTCGTGACCATCCTTCGACGATCGTCGATCTCAGTTCGACGATCGTTGAGCCCAGAATTGGCTATCCGGGCCTGTCACGCCCGTGACCTATGTGTCACGCCCGTGACATTGGCCGAAACGACGGTTCAGGGCCGAAATTATTCTAACACGCGTGGAAATAAATGCTGGTGTGGGAAGTTACACCAGGAGTAATTACAGGCCGTTTTTCCTTCTGTAATTATATAATAAAGGAGGAAGATGTGGTCCAATAGGAAACCGCCAACTAGACACACCTGTTCATCTTCCACCGTTTCCTATCCCTTCACTGTAACCGAAAAAGGCTATTAAGAGGAGCCTTCATGGCCATTACGGCTTTACCCTTTCACCTCCCCACCTTCTGACTTATAAAAGCCCACTTGGGACAAGAGGAGAAGTTTACACGATCAAGTAAACGGATCAGACCTTTGTTCTTGCTATAGGAGAAGTTCGGCTACGCCACCACTGCGCCATGGCACCCCGTCGTTCATCTCGCCTCCAAACTGCGAACAAGGTCCTCCTCTGCTCCTTCTCTTTCATGGGTAGATCTTAGGATTCTTAGAAGGGGAGTTCCCGCTCAACGGAGCCGGACCCGTCTCTCGTTTTCATGGGAAAACCATGAAAAAGGTATTTTTGAGTTCGCCGGAAACCGCCACCTCCGGCGGCCAAACCACCGCCGACCGCAAGCCATCGCCTCAACGGGGGTGGTGGTGGTGGTGGCTGGCCAGGGAAGTGACCGGACGGCCGACGACGGATCACGGAATGCTTACAAGAAAAATGGCTTTCTGTGTCTGTTTTCGGTTTCGTGAAGAAGATGAACAATAGAATAAATTTTATAATATATAGATTATTATATATTACATAATGGAAAGATGTATTATTTGAATATATTTTGGGGCTGCAAAATGAGGCACTTAGAGGCCGTTTTAGGAAAAATGACCAGACACAAAAGTCGTAGCCCTTCGAGTCTAGATTAATCTAAAATTGGTTTCAACTCGTTTGGGTAAGCGGTTCGGCCGCAGCACCCGCTTTAGTGGAGGCTGTACCTAGAGTTGGGCAGGAATTAAAATGGATGCCCACTCTTCGTCCCTTGTCCAAATGACCTGAAATTTGGGCAGTGGGTTAATCTTGGTTATACCTAAAGGCAGACCAAAAGTGGGAATTTTTGGAGATACTTTGCCTAAAGTTTTTGTTTTAATTTAATAATCTTAGAGGAATTTATTTAGGTGGTCAAATGACCTCCAAACCCTCCCAAGTTTTGGTGAGTGGTCCCTGGCTATAAAACCTAGGTATGTACAAAATTCCAATTAATTTGGAGGAGTTTTGGGTGATAAATCTCCTACCCTTAACTAGGCGTTAGTGAGACGCCTTTTAATAAAAAGTGCACTGAGAATTTGGAAAGGTCAAATCGCCTCAACAGAGGCTGATTTTCTGATCTCTGACTTAGAATGGTGTTATAACCTGCTTGGAGAAAAATGGAGAGGTTTAGGGTTGGTTTACCCTAGGATCCAAGCTCAAATCTTAAATGAAGGGTTTTGAGGTTTGTGAAGGACATAGGAGCAAAAGCTCTTGTATGCCCTTGAAATTTGGAGGAGAGTGGCATCATATGCTGAAAACCCTCTGGTTGAAATAGTGAAGGAATTGAAGGTAACTAGGTACCTCGAAGGTTGAGACTTTGAATTAGGATAGAAATGTAATTTAGTAATTTTAAGCACTAAATCTAATCCAAAAATTATGAAACTCGGGAGGAGGGAGTTTTAGGATGCTTTAGACTTATGGTAATTTTCCTGGAATTTTATGGTTAATACATATCATACTTCATGTGTTAAAGGATTATTAGCCCGATTTGTTGTTTCAAATATTTGGAGATTTTAAATTAATTATAATCAGTTAAAATTCTAGATTTAGATCTTGACCAGTAGAACATTGATCCCTGAATTTTTATAGAATTTTATGTTGAATAAATCTGGTACTTTGTTCACAGATAATAGAAAGGGGTTTTATTGTTTAAAAATTAATTATGGATAAAATACTTGCTGGAAAATTATGAAACTTTGCCAGTGCTAATTTTAGGCCTTTATCTGCTTGGAATAAATTATTTATAATTTTTGGAAGAATATTTTCTGTACTTGTTTCATAAACAACAAAAGTTAAAGATTATTTCTAAAATAGTTTTCATGCCCTTTTAATGATAGAAAAATTATGATACTTAGGATTTAACCTATTGAGATAACCTACTATTTATCAGAAATTTGCTGGACATCTTGCATGATTACTTAGGGTAGTTCATGTTCAAACCGGTAGCCCTTGGGATTTTCGAGGAATTTAATTAAATGCCAAATAGATTTTGAAAATTTCCATTTTTGGATTTAGGTCATTTATATCATGGTGAGTCTCCAGTAAATAATTTAGGGCAATTGGATGAGTATTGGATCATTGCATAACCGGTTCGACATGAAGTCTAGGTCGGTCTGCATATATCAATTGTGAATTGAAATAAGACATGATCTGAGGAAGACATTGGAGTTAAATAATTTATTTTGAGTGGGCAATAGTGGAGGAAATCGCAATAGGAAGATAAAAAGAGTAGCGAGAAGTGGTGATAGCTAGAGTTAAGAGGTGCTCGGGTTTGGCGAAAGATCGCTTTTCCCGAAGAGAGGAAGGTTAAAAATCACCCTAGGATAGTCTAACGTAATATGAGAAGGTAATCGGGTTAAGGGAAATCAACCAATAACAATAAGTGCCTTGCGAAAGGGAACTTCGGGCCGTAATGCCACCGTCTTGGTTCCTAGTGCCCCTTGAGAGCCCTTCACGGGGAATACCGGGGGCAGTCCTGGGCTAACGTAAACTGCAATAACAAACCGACAAGAGTAACTTAGTAACTAGGGCTGCACCTTTCACAAACACGGTTGGAACAGGAAGTTTGTTGGGAGCTTCGGCTCGGTTGGTTTGGGACGGACGTTTTGGTCCGGGGAGCTTCGGCTCGGTTTGTTTGGAGACGGACGTTTTGGTCCGGGGAGCTTCGGCTCGGTTTGGTGTGTTTTCGAATAAACTTGCATGTGCATAAGATAGGAAAAAAATTAAGGTGGTGGGTTTTTCGATATCGGGGAGTTCGATTGCACCGACACCGATATCGTTGACCCGGCGAGGTGGTTAGCACTTCGCCATCAGAAGTCCGGTGCGCCAGCCGGCAAGAGTACGCAGGCGTCCGCTTAGTGCACCAAGCGTTGAGGCGTACGATAGGTCAGACCAGTGGTGCTTTTACTGGTTTTGAGGTGGGCGAGGCCCAACCCACCGCTTCCGTCCGCCACTACGGAGGTATCCTGGGAGGTAACGGCTCCGAAAGGGGGAACTAAAGGTCTGTGTGCACAGAGTCGGGTGTGTGAGTTGCACTTGCATGTTTCATCATACCCACTAGCATGTCATAGCATAATCGATTCATTTAACCCTGACACCTAAAGTATAAGTGGTATGGGACGCTTATACATTAGGACCTACAAAACGACCCCTTGGTCTATAAGCTTGTGTGGGCAAGTTTATAAATCAAAGGTTAATTTCAATATATAACAACCATTGCTGTTTGATAACCGACACCCCAACGTATAAGTGGTATGGGACACTCTATACGATGGGAGCCTTGCAAAAGATCCCTTTTGCTTATGTGTTCTCGCATAAGTGAAGGTTAAATTCATATATATTGCTTTTATTACTGCTAGACCTATTATAACATTCATATTAACTGCTCACCGAATACAACTTGCTAGATTAAGTTCACTGTCACCTGTTTTACTTTTACTCTCCACAAATATGTCCTCCCCTTTCTTCCTCTCCGCTCGGTACCTAGGAGCCATGGGGGAAGGGGTGAGGGATGATAGGGCTTAGTCTTTATGACTAATGGTTTTCGAACCGCATTATTTAGGGGATCGTGGAGCCCAGCATGGAGGAGCAGCCCCAGAGATCGGTGCGCCTGGAGATGGGGCAGTCTAGCTCCGGAGTTCATACAGCCGGGACCGTGAGTCTCGACTCTGAGTAGTTTCTGTTTTCGCTTCCGCATGAGAGACATGTAGTGAGGACATTTTGTACATGGCATAAGCCCGCATTTATAGTACTCTGATGCTTTCTGTGGACACTCCCTTCGTGGAGATTTTATCTTATTTACATGTGATTTATTATTGTGGACTGCATTGTTCTTACTTCAATTACTGTGCTATTTTTCTGTGATCGAATTGGCCGGCAGGATCGGCGCCTTGTGGTGATGACCCTTCAGGACGCGAAGGTGTCACCGCAAAGCGGCGATTCTGGGCCTAAGACCCCGGTGGTTGAAAAAGAAAAAAAAAAGGGGGTCTTACAAGTGGTATCAGAGCAAACATCGATCAGAAGGAAGTAGCAGTCCACAAACCCTGGGTCACCCCCGCTCGAGTTTAGTTTGGGGACAAACTAAGCAGCGGAAGCAGTGGTGTGCCCATATAGGGATCATATATAAATTGTCCATCTTTATGTAATATTTGAACGTTTTCTCAGCGTGTGTTTTTGTTACGCAGCCTCCAACACGGACTACACCACAAGGTGGAGTTCAATAGGCTCCGGATGTTGCACCACCCCCACCGGCCCCCACTCCATTCCTTCAGTCAGACATGGGACAGACCCTGACTGCCATCCTGGAGGCCTTCAGGGCCCAGCAGGTTCCGGCCCCGCAGCCAAATCCGGGGGCCAACTGGCTGAGCATCTTCCGGGGTCTTTCTCCCCCGTCCTATTTGGGGACAGAGTCGGCTGTTCGGACGGAAGAGTGGCTAGATATCATGTACGAGATGCTGACCGGGATACGGTGTCCCTGGGAGGAGAGGGTGGCTCTGGTTGTCTCTTGCCTGGAGTCCCATGCAAAGAGGTGGTGGAAGACGCTGTTGGACACGACATTTGCCGACAGGGAGGTTGCGGAGGTTACTTGGGAGGAGTTCAGGGCCGCACTGCTGGAGCATTTCGTTCCGCAGTCGGCTAGAGATGATTTGGAGGAGCGGTTCTTACAGCTGAAGCAGGGCACCCGGACCGTGGTGGAGTACCATCGAGAGTTCGACCATCTGGCTCGATACGCAGATTCCTACCAGCTGGACGAGGCAGGGTATATCAGGAGGTTCTATAAGGGCCTGCGGGAGGACTTGAGGGAGGCTCTGTTGTTTGTATCTGACGGGCCCATCTCACGGATTTTGGAGATGGCCAAAAGGATTGAGGCAGATTGGCACGCCACCCGGGGCCGGAAACGGCCAGCAGAGGATCAGGGATGGAGAGGTAGAAATGACCAGCGGCGAGGTGCTGTACCAGAGGGGAGGAGGACGGAGGACCAGCCTCATCAGGACGTGAGGCAGGAGCCGAGGGAACAGGTGATATTGGCCCCTCCACCTCTTCGGATGCCGGAGATGCCGAGACCCGGGGGAATGGCGTATCCCCCACCAGAGTGTTTTCTTTGTCATCAGATTGGGCACATTCGGAGGAACTGCCCCATGAGGGGGGCACCACCTCCAGCACCACAGGGCGGCCCACCAGCTCAGCATTACGGAGGTCGAGGACGCGGCCGCGGTCGTGGATACCAATGGGGAGATCGTAGACAGGAAAGAGAGCAGGTATATGCTTTGGACCTTGCGCAGCCTCGGAATCCGGAGCAGGTCATCGCAGGTACACCGCTATGCTTCTTCATTTTCATAGAATTCTCCTTTAAATTGTTAAAACTCAAAACCGCACTAGATAGATTAACAAGGGAGAAAGTTCTCTATAGAACCCTAAGATATCTAATCACCCCAGGTATAGTCTTCATCAGCGGCAAGCCGGCCCGCACGCTGTTCGATACTGGAGCTACTCACTCCTTTGTGTCAGAGACGTTCGTGGAAGGACTGGAAGGTGTGGAGCGGTTCACAGGATCGAGGATGAGGGTGCGACTACCGGATGGATCCGAGCTCCTTACCACGGATCACTGTAATATGGAGGCGGAAATTGGTGGAAAGGCATTCGAGGCTCCAGCGACGATTTTGAAGCTGACAGACTACGACCTAATTCTGGGCATGGTATGGTTACACTGGAACCATGCCCAAATTGACTGCCAGGCGAAGAGGATCACCGTGAGACACGGGGACTCTTTCATTACCATCGAAGGTATAAGACCTGTCTCTCGTATACTCTTATCTTCGGTACAGGCCGTTAAGGCCCATCTGTAGGGAGAGGAGGTCTATCAGATTCTATTTGAGATGGCGGAAGTTAAGGAGTCGGTGACAGACATCCCGGTGGTGCGAGATTTCGCTGACATCTTTCCAGAGAAACTACCAGGATTACCTCCACACCGAGAGCAGGATTTTCAGATACAGCTTGTGCCGGGGGCCAAGCCGACATCTAGGGCCCCTTATCGAATGGCCCCAAAGGAGTTGGCAGAGTTTCGTACTCAGTTGCAGGAATTGGTTGAGGCAGGTTTTGTTAGACCGAGTTTCTCGCCATGGGGAGCACCGGTCCTATTCGTGAAGAAGAAGGATGGGACACTCCGCCTGTGCATCGATTATCGAGCACTAAACAGGCTGACCGTCCGGAATACCTATCCGCTCCCACGGATAGACGAATTGTTTGACCAGCTGGAGGGAGCCCATTATTTCTCGAAGCTGGACTTGAGGTCAGGATACTACCAGCTACGGATCCAGGAGGAGGATATCCCGAAGACGGCCTTCAGTAGCAGATATGGCCTGTATGAGTTCACCGTGATGCCCTTCGGGCTCACGAATGCTCCGTCGGCATTCATGAGTCTCATGAACCGGGTTTTCGAGGCCTACTTGGATGTATTCGTCATAGTATTCATAGACGACATCCTGATCTACTCTAGGACGGAGGAGGAGCACACTCGGCATCTGGCACTGACTTTGGAGAGGTTGCGGGAGCATCACCTTTATGCAAAATTCAGCAAGTGTCAGTTTTGGTTGAAGGAGGTGGCTTTTCTGGGCCACATTATCAGCGGAGCCGGGTTGGCAGTGGATCCGGTAAAGATTCGGGCAGTTCGAGATTGGCCGCAGTTGAAGACAGCCACCGATGTACGAAGTTTCTTGGGACTTGCCGGTTACTACCAGAAGTTCGTGGAGGGGTTCTCTCAGATTGCTCTCCCCCTCACATCTTTGACGAAGAAGGAGGCACCTTTCGTTTGGACCCCGCAGTGCCAGGCGGCTTTCCAGGAGCTGAAGGACCGACTCATCTCAGCCCCTATTCTGGCCCTTCCATCGGGAAAGGAAGGATTCCAGGTGTACACCGACGCATCATACTAGGGGATGGGAGCAGTGCTGATGCAGAACGGACACGTCATAGCATATGCCTCCCGCCAGCTGAAGACCCATGAGAAGAACTACCCAGTGCACGACCTTGAGATGGGGGCGGTCGTTTTTGCTCTGAAGGTCTGGCGCCATTATATTTATGGAGTCCACTGCGACATCTACTCCGACCACAAGAACTTGAAATACGTGGACACGCAGAAGGAGCTGAATATCAGGTAGAGGCGTTGGGTGGAGTTCTTAGCAGATTATCAGTATGAGATGCACTACCATCCAGGGAAGGCAAACGTGGTGGTCGACGCGTTGAGTCGGAGAGCGGTCACTTCCGAAGACGGGCCCCAGGTTATGTCCATGGAGCTAGTCCGGTCATTCAGAGATATGCAGATATCCCTAGTGTCCGAGGATGATCCAGAGCTGTATAGGGAGTATCTGACATCGATGGTGGCCATAGACGATATTCGGGATCGCATTCGGGATGGACAGAGGACAGATGCGTGGGCAGAGCCGATGTTCCGAGCCTTGGAGGAAGGTTCGACAGGAGATTATTCCCTGAGAGATGGATTGCTACATTTCAGAGGCAGAGTATATATACCCGCAGGTGGCCAGATCCGAGAGGATATTATGATGGAGGCGCATTGCAGCCGGTACTCTGTGCACCCGGGGATCACAAAGATGACCGCTGATTTGAAGAAGACGATGTTTTGGCCGGGCATGAAGAAGGACATTACGTACTTCGTGACCCATTGCGAGGCGTGTCAGTTGGTGAAGGCGGAGTGCAAGAACCCCACAGGATTGTTGCAGCCACTCCCGGTGCCGGAGTGGAAGTTCGACGATATAACGATGGATTTTATATATGGTCTTCCCCGGTCTCGGACGGGGAACGACTCGATCTGGGTGATTGTCGATCGGTTGACGAAGGTGGCCCGCTTTGTGCCGATCAGGAAGGATGACTCGGTGGGAGTGCTGGTACGGAAGTTCGTGGAGCAATATATCCGATATCATGGCGTGCCCCGGACGATAGTGTCGGACCGCGATGGACGGTTTACATCCAGGGAGTGGCGGTCAGTGCAGGCATATTTGGGCACCCGGTTGACTTTTAGCACGACCTTCCACCCTCAGACGGACGGGCAGACAGAGCGCACCAACCGGACCTTGGAGGATTTACTACGACTGTGTATATTGGACCGAGGGGAGCCGTGGGAGAAGATGTTACCATTGGTCGAGTTCTCCTATAATAATAGCTACCAGTCCAGCATCAGGATGGCGCCTTATGAAGCCTTGTATGGAAGAAAATGTAGGACCCCGCTTTCTTGGGTTCAAGATGAGGATCCGAAGGTGTTGGGATCGAATTTTGTTGAAGACACCGAGGCTCAGGTGAGACTGATTAGAGATAGGATGTTGGAGGCGCAGAGCAGACAGGCTAAATACTATGACGCCCGGCATCGTCAGGTAGAGTTTCGGGTAGGAGATCAAGTGTTCTTGAAGATCCGGCCCATGCACGGAGTCTCACGGGTGCGCGGCCGAAGGAAGAAGCTCAGCCCTAGGTATATGGGCCCTTACCGGATCCTGGAGCGGATCAGACCCCTAGCCTACAGGCTAGAGTTGCCGCCAGAGCTGGCAGCTCTACACGACGTCTTCCATATTTCTTCGCTGAGAAGGGCTCTATTACGCCCGGATCAGCGGATTTTGACCACCGAAGGGTCGGTAGCTTCAGACCGATCTGTTCACTTGGAGCCGGTTCGGATCGACGACAAAGGAGTACGGATCTTGCGCCGCAAAAAGATCCCCTTAGTCAAGGTTCTGTGGAGAAACCACGGTCAGGAGGAGCACACCTGGGAACCGCAGGATCTGATGAGGCAAAGATACCCGGAGTTGTTCAGTCAGGTACATCTCACCACCTCTCGGTATACTATAGATTGCCTTCTTGTTTTGGACAGTTAAGACTAGATAAGGAAAATCCAGGACCTAGGCATGCGCACTTAATCGGAAAGGTAGGGGTTAATCTTTTGTTTATTGGGGAGATTGTCTTCGTTTATCGAACGAATAGTCGCCTGAACCCAATAGGAAGATCGCATGGGATGTTACAAGTTTAATTTATTCCGATAGAAATCCCCGTAGGTTCAACCTCAATTTCGGGGACGAAAATTTTGTTTTGTTTATTGGGATTTGTAACATCCCATTTCCGTCTAGACCCCTAGGAGTCGGTTGGTCGTGACAGAACCCTAGGAAGCCCAAAAATTGAAACAAAGCGATCGATATTTCGGGCCACGGGTTGGTCACGCCCGTGACCGACCCGTCACGCCCGTGACTTTGGGCGTGATTACTTCGACGATCGTCGATCTCCACGAGACGATCGTCGAACGTGCTGCCTGGGCATGTCACGCCCGTGACCAAGGTGTCACGCCCGTGACTAAGGGCGTGACTCCTTCGACGATCGTCGATCGCCATGAGACGATCGTCGACCTTGCAGCCCGGGCATGTCACGCCCGTGATATAAGTGTCACGCCCGTGACCTAGGGCGTGACCAGCCTTCGGCGACCGTCGAGCTCAGTTCGACGCTCGTCGACCTCAGAAATTGCCGTTCGGGCCTGTCATGCCCGTGACCTAGGTGTCACGCCCGTGACTTAGGGCGTGACCACCATTCGATGACCGTCGATCTCAAATCGACGATCGTCGGCCCAGAATTAACCACCCGGGCCTGTCACGCCCGTGACCCAATTGTCATGCCCGTGACCATCCTTCGACGATCGTCGATCTCAGTTCGACGATCGTCGAGCCCAGAATTGGCTATCCGGGCCTGTTACGCCCGTGACCTATGTGTCACGCCCGTGACCTATGTGTCACGCCCGTGACATTGGCCGAAACGACGGTTCAGGGCCGAAATTATTCTAACACGCGTGGAAATAAATGCTGGTGTGGGAAGTTACACCAGGAGTAATTACATGCCGTTTTTCCTTCTGTAATTATATAATAAAGGAGGAAGATGTGGTCCAATAGGAAACCGCCAACTGGACACACCTGTTCATCTTCCACCGTTTCCTATCCCTTCACTGTAACCGAAAAAGGCTATTAAGAGGAGCCTTCATGGCCATTACGGCTTTACCCTTTCACCTCCCCACCTTCTGACTTATAAAAGCCCACTTGGGACAAGAGGAGAAGTTTACACGCTCAAGTAAACGGATCATACCTTTGTTCTTGCTGTAGGAGAAGTTCGGCTACGCCACCACTGCGCCATGGCACCCCGTCGTTCATCTCGCCTCCAAACTGCGAACAAGGTCCTCCTCTACTCCTTCTCTTTCATGGGTAGATCTTAGGATTCTTAGAAAGGGAGTTCGCGCTCAACGGAGCCGGACCCGTCTCTCGTTTTCATGGGAAAACCATGAAAAAGGTATTTTTGAGTTCGCCGGAAACCGCCACCTCCGGCGGCCAAACCACCGCCGACCGCTAGCCATCGCCTCAACGGGGGTGGTGGTGGTGGCTGGCTGGCCAGGGAAGTGACCGGACGGCTGGCGACGGATCACGGAATGCCTACAGGAAAAATGGCTTTCTGTGTCTGTTTTCGGTTTCGTGAAGAAGATGAACAGTAGAATAAATTTTATAATATATAGATTATTATATATTACATAATGGAAAGATGTTTTATTTGAATATATTTTAGGGCTGCAAAATGAGGCACTTAGAGGCCGTTTTAGGAAAAATGACCAGACACAAAAGTCGTAGCCCTTCGAGTCTAGATTAATCTAAAATTGGTTTCAACTCGTTTGGGTAAGCAGTTCGGCCGCAGCACCCGCTTTAGTGGGGGCTGTACCTAGAGTTGGGCAGGAATTAAAATGGATGCCCACTCTTCGTCCCTTGTCCAAATGACCTGAAATTTGGGCAGTGGGTTAATCTTGGTTATACCTAAAGGCAGACCAAAAATTGGAATTTTTGGAGATACTTTGCCTAAAGTTTTTGTTTTAATTTAATAATCTTAGAGGAATTTATTTAGGTGGTCAAATGACCTCCAAACCCTCCCAAGTTTTGGTGAGTGGTCCCTGGCTATAAAACCTAGGTATGTACAAAATTCCAATTGATTTGGAGGAGTTTTGGGTGAGAAATCTCCTACCCTTAACTAGGCGTTGGTGAGACGCCTTTTAATAAAAAGTGCACTGAGAATTTGGAAAGGTCAAATCACCTCAACAGAGGCTGATTTTCTGATCTCTGACTTAGAATGGTGTTATAACCTGCTTGGAGAAAAATGGAGAGGTTTAGGGTTGGTTTACCCTAGGATCCAAGCTCAAATCTTAAATGAAGGGTTTTGAGGTTTGTGAAGGACATAGGAGCAAAAGCTCTTGTATGCCCTTGAAATTTGGAGGAGAGTGGCATGATATGCTGAAAACCCTCTGGTTGAAATAGTGAAGGAATTGGAGGTAACTAGGTACCTCGAAGGTTGAGACTTTGAATTAGGATAGAAATGTAATTTAGTTATTTTAAGCACTAAATCTAATCCAAAAATTATGAAACTCGGGAGAAGGGAGTTTTAGGATGCTTTAGACTTATGATAATTTTCCTGGAATTTTATAGTTAATACATATCATACTTCATGTGTTAAAGGATTATTAGCCCGATTTGTTGTTTCAAATATTTGGAGGTTTTAAATTAATTATAATCAGTTAAAATTCTAGATTTAGATCTTGACCAGTAGAACATTGATCCCTGAATTTTTATAGAATTTTATGTTGAATAAATCTGGTACTTTGTTCACAAATAATAGAAAGGGGTTTTATTGTTTAAAAATTAATTATGGATAAAATACTTGCTGGAAAATTATGAAACTTGGCCAGTGCTAATTTTAGGCCTTTATCTGCATGGAATAAATTATTTATAATTTTTGGAAGAATATTTTCTATACTTGTTTCATAAACAACAGAAGTTAAAGATTATTTCTAAAATAGTTTTCATGCCCTTTTAATGATATAAAAATTATGATACTTAGGATTTAACCTATTGAGATAACCTACTATTTATCAGAAATTTGCTGGACATCTTGCATGATTACTTAGGGTAGTTCATGTTCAAACCGGTAGCCCTTGGGATTTTCGAGGAATTTAATTAAATGCCAAATAGATTAGGAAAATTTCCATTTTTTGGATTTAGGTCATTTATATCATGGTGAGTCTCCAGTAAATAATTTAGGGCAATTGGATGAGTATTGGATCATTGCATAACCGGTTCGACATGAAGTCTAGGTCGGTCTGCATATATCAATTGTGAATTGAAATAAGACATGATCTGAGGAAGACATTGGAGTTAAATAATTTATTTTGAGTGGGCAATAGTGGAGGAAATCGCAATAGGAAGATAAAAAGAGTAGCGAGAAGTGGTGATAGCTAGAGTTAAGAGGTGCTCGGGTTCGGCGAAAGATCACTTTTCCCGAAGAGAGGAAGGTTAAAAATCACCCTAGGATAGTCTAACGTAATATGAGAAGGTAATCGGGTTAAGGGAAATCAACCAATAACAATAAGTGCCTTGCGAAAGGGAACTTCGGGCCGTAATGCCACCGTCTTGGTTCCTAGAGCCCCTTGAGAGCCCTTCACGGGGAATACCGGGGGCAGTCCTGGGATAACGTAAATTGCAATAACAAACCGACAAGAGTAACTTAGTAACTAGGGCTGCACCTTTCACAAACACGATTGGCACAGGAAGTTTGTTGGGAGCTTCGGCTCGGTTGGTTTGGGACGGACGTTTTGGTCCGGGGAGCTTCGGCTCGGTTGGTTTGGAGACGGACGTTTTGGTCCGGGGAGCTTCGGCTCGGTTTGGTGTGTTTTCGAATAAACTTGCATGTGCATAAGATAGGAAAAAAATTAAGGTGGTGGGTTTTTCGATATCGGGGAGTTCGATTGCACCGACACCGATATCATTGACTCGGCGAGGTGGTTAGCACTTCGCCATCCGAAGTCCGGTGCGCCAGCCGGCAAGAGTACGCAGGCGTCCGCTTAGTGCACCAAGCGTTGAGGCGTACGATAGGTCAGACCAGTGGTGCTTTTACTGGTTTTGAGGTGGGCGAGGCCCAACCCACCGCTTCCGTCCGCCACTACGGAGGTATCCTGGGAGGTAACGACTCCGAAAGGGGGAACTAAAGGTCTGTGTGCACAGAGCCGGGTGTGTGAGTTGCACTTGCATGTTTCATCATACCCACTAGCATGTCATAGCATAATCGATTCATTTAACCCTGACACCTAAAGTATAAGTGGTATGGGACGCTTATACATTAGGACCTGCAAAACGACCCCTTGGTCTATAAGCTTGTGTGGGCAAGTTTATAAATCAAAGGTTAATTTCAATATATAACAACCATTGCTATTTGATAACCGACACCCCAACGTATAAGTGGTATGGGACACTCTATACGATGGGAGCCTTGCAAAAGATCCCTTTTGCTTATGTGTTCTCGCATAAGTGAAGGTTAAATTCATATATATTGCTTTTCTTACTGCTAGACCTATTATAACATTCATATTAACTGCTCACCGAATACAACTTGCTAGATTAAGTCCACTGTCACCTGTTTTACTTTTACTCTCCACAAATATGTCCTCCCCTTTCTTCCTCTCCGCTCGATACCTAGGAGCCATGGGGGAAGGGGTGGGGGATGATAGGGCTTAGTCTTTATGACTAACGGTTTTCGAACCGCATCATTTATGGGATCGTGGAGCCCAGCATGGAGGAGCAGCCCCAGAGATCGGTGCGCCTGGAGATGGGGCAGTCTAGCTCCGGAGTTCATACAGCCGGGACCGTGAGTCTCGACTCTGAGTAGTTTCTGTTTTCGCTTCCGCATGAGAGACTTGTAGTGAGGACATTTTGTACCGGGCATAAGCCCGCATTTATAGTACTCTGATGCTTTCTGTGGACACTCCCTTCGTGGAGATTTTATCTTATTTACATGTGATTTATTATTGTGGACTGCATTGTTCTTACTTCAATTACTATGCTATTTTTCTGTGATCGAATTGGCCGGCAGGATCGGCGCCTTGTGGTGATGACCCTTCAGGACGTGAAGGTGTCACCGCAAAGCGGCGATTCTGGGCCTAAGACCCCGGTGGTTGAAAAAAAAAGGGGGTCTTACATAGACTCCATGTACACAAGGTTCAGCAAGATAGTAAATGACTCAAGGATTCTAGGAAAGAATTTCTCAAATGGAGATTTGGTGAGAAAAATTCTTAGGTCACTTCCCCCGTATCTTAATCCAAAAGTGACTGCCATCTCGGAGTAACACGATCTAAAGTCTCTCCAAATCGAGAATCTAATAGGGAACTTAAAAACCCACGAAGTAGAATTAAGGATTCAACAATAAGAGTACAACCAGGAGCCAAGAAAGAAAGCCTTGGCGTTGAAATCCAAAAAGGAAGAGGAAAGCGAGTCTGATGAGAGTGATGATGGAGACGAAGAAAGCCTATTTGTGAAGAAATTCCGGAAATGAGAAATCCTGAAAGAAGAAATTCATTCAGGATATTTTTCAAGAAGCAAGAATCTGGGTATAGGAAAGGAAAAGCCCAAGCTGATGGAGAGGATGACGAAGATAGACCGCCACCTGAGTGCTATCATTGCAGGAAAATTATCCACATTAAGAGCAAGTGCCCAAAGTATCTGAGAGAGCTGAAGGAGAAGCGACAAAAAAAGAAAGATAAGAAAAATGTTCTGAAGGCAGAAACATGGGATGAATCCACTTCTGAGGAGTCAAGCAGTTCAGGGTCAGAAACTGAAGAGGAGGCCAACATGTGCTTGATGGAAAAGAGTGTTTCATCACATGATGATGGAAGCAGTGTCCAGAGCGACATTGAGGTAACTCCTGAAACTTATGATCATTTATATTCTGAATTTTTAAGAACCTGCAAATATTTAGATAAAAAACTGGATGAAATTCAATTGATTAAATCTGAAAATAAGTTGTTAGTAAAAGAAATTAAAAAGTAAAAAAATGAAGTAAAAGTGCTTGGAAAGCAGAAAGCAACATGTCAAGAGGATTGTCCCTCTTTGACAAAGGTACTAGAGCTTGAGAAAGATCTCTCTAAGACTCAGACTCGGGTTAAAACTCTTACAAGAGAGAAAGAGGCCTTAGAGAAATCTCTAAAATTTTATCGATCTCAAGTGGAAGGAAGCAGAAAGTCCTTCGCAAACAAATGCAGTACCATTGTTGCCAAAAATACTGTATTAAGGGGACAAGTCCGTGATTTAGAATTGGCAACTAACAAATTTGGAGTGGGCCAAAAATCACTAAATATGATTTTGGCAAACCAGTACTATGGTTATGAAAAATTCGGACTTGGATACTCACCTGAACACTATCGCCCGGCGACATCCACTGTCGCCTGCGAAAAGAAAAAATCCAGAAAGTCTCTTTTTCAAATTAAAAATAATAAAACTACTGTCCCTGTAGCTTCCAGCAAAAGGTCAATTTAAAAAACCTGTCGACTTCTTTCATCAAGTGTACAAAATGTAATAAGTTTGATCACACAACGCACATTTGTAAGAAGACGGGACATTGTTCTGTTAAACAAATCTGGGTACCTAAGGCTTCCACCTATTCTATAAGAGGAACCGCTTGGGTAAACGGATCTTTACTCTCATCCTCTTTCTAGGTGTGTTGGCAGGCTAAGGACAAAGAAGACATGTGGTACTTGGACTCAGGGTGTTCCAAGCACATGATGGGCAAGGAGGAGTAGTTACATTTTGGGACAATGGAAAAGGAAAAATCATCAGCATTGAAGTAGTAGGTAACGAATCTTTTACTATCTCAAATGTTTTGTATGTTAAAGGGTTGAAGCATAATTTAATATTTATAAGTCAATTATGTGATGTCGGCTTAAATGTCTTATTTGACTCGTCTTCAAATTTATGCAAATTATCAGCTCCAAAACAAATGATATTGTTATCTCTGCTCCTAGGTTTCAAAATGTTTACATTATTAGATTTAATGATTTGTCACATTCTTCACTAAATGTTTTGTGTCTAAAAATGATGAATTAGATTTGTGGCATAGGCGTCTTGGACATTCTTGTTCCAAGCTTATTATAAAATTATCTTAAAATAAACTAGTGAAAGGTTTACGTAGTTTGCATGGAAATTTATCGTCTTTATGTTCACCATGTCAAAAAGGAAAATTTTCAAAATCTTCATTTAAAAGCAAAAATGTTGTTTCCACCACTAGGCATTTACAATTGGTACATATGAACTTTTTTGGTCCTGTTAATACACTAAGTCTAGGTGATAGAAAATACACCTTTGTTTTGATTGATGATTATTCTCGCTTATGTTGGACAATTTTCTTAACGTCTAAATCTGATGCCTTTTTAGAATTTTCCAAATCATGTATACGTGTTCAAAACGAACAAGAATTAAAAATAAAGTGCATTTGTTCAGATCATGGAGGTGAATTTGATAATGAAAAATTTATTTCTTTTTGTAATGAGTTAGGAATTAAACATGAATTTTCCGCTCCTCGCACACCTCAACAGAATGGTGTGGTAGAGAGGAAAAATAGAACTTTACAAGAACTAGCTCGCACTATGCTATCTGAATACAAATTACCTAGATCATTTCTGGCCGAAGCTGTAAGTATTGCTTGTTATGTTATTAATCGTGTTATGCTTCGACCTCTCTTAAAATTAACACCGCATGAGTTATATTTCCAAAAGAAACCAAATGTGTCTTATTTTAAAGTTTTTGGATGTAAATGCTTTGTTTTGAACGCTAAGGATAATTTAGGCAAATTTGATGAGAAGTGTGTTGAAGGCATTTTTATTGGCTATTCTTCAACGAGTAAAGCTTATTAAGTTTACAACAAAAGGACTAAAATGGTTGAAGAATCTGTACATGTTAAATTTAATGAGTTTTTCCCTTGTGTAGAAGCTAATAATACAGGTCAAGATGAAGAATTCTCCCCTTTACAAAGGTTGGATGATGATGAAATCCTTGGAGACAAAGATAAAAAAAAGGAGCCGAACAACAAGAAGAATAATAAGTGCAAGATTATGTGCCTCCAAGCGAAGTAAGATTCTCAAAAGATCATCCCCAAGATTTGGTTATTGGAGAACCATCAAGAGGGGTAAGTACTCGTTCATCCGTACGTGAGTTATTCTTTAATATGTGCTTTATTTCTGATATAGAACCTAAAAGTGTTGAAGCTGCTTTAAATGATAATTCTTGGTTTTTAGCTATGATTGATGAACTTAATCAATTTAAACGCAATAAGGTTTGAAAATTAGTAGAAAGACTGTCAAATCATCCTGTTGTAGGGGTTAAGTGAATTTTTAAAAATAAACTAGATAGTGAATCTAGGGTTAGTAGGAACAAAGCTAGACTTATAGAAAATGGATATTCACAAATAGAAGGAATAGATTTTGATGAAACTTTTGCACCCGTAGCACGCTTAGAAGCAGTTAGAATATTTCTTGCATTTGCTAGTTTTAAAAGGTTTAAACTATTCCAAATGGATGTTAAAACTGCTTTTCTTAATCGGCATATTAAGGAAGAGGTTTATGTAGAACAACCTCAAGGCTTTGTTGATGTTAAATTTCCTGATCATATTTTTAAATTAGAAAAAGCCCTTTATGGTTTGAAACAAGCACCCCGAGCATCGTATGATAGATTGACTATTTATTTATTAAAGAATGATTATAAAATGTGTAGTGCTGATTGTACTCTATTTGTTAAACATATTCATGATGATCTTATTGTGTTACAAATATATGTTGATGATATTATTTTCGGATCCACAAATGAAAAATTATGTGATAGTGTTATAAAAATTATGAAGAATGAATTTGAAATGAGCATGGTAGGCGAACTCGCTTATTTTCTTGGTTTTCAAATTTCTCAAAAGCATGATGGAATTTTTATTTGTCAATCCAAATATATTCATGATATTTTAAAAAGATTTGGATTTGAAAATCTAAAACAAGAAAATACTCCCATAAGTGTCTCATTAAAATTAGGAAAGGATGAAAGGGGAATATCCATAGATCAAACACTATATAGAGGAATGATAGGATCACTGTTGTACTTGACTGCTTCTAGACCTGACATTATGTTCGTTATATGTTTATGTGCTAGATTTCCAGCGAATCCCAAAGAATATCATTTAAAAGCAGTTAAACGTATTTTTAGATATCTTATTGGCACATCTAAATTAGGTTTATGGTATCCTCACAACTATACCTTTATTTTACATGGTTTTTATGATTCTGATTATGCTGGTTATTCATTAGATCGAAAAAGCACTAGTGGCACCTGTCACCTACTTGGACCTTCACTAATTTCATGGTCAAGTAGGAAACAGAATTATGTTGCCTTATCCACCACTGAAGCTGAGTACATTGCACTAGGCAGTTGTACGTTCTGCACAAGCTCTTTGGATGAAGCAAACTTTAAAAGACTTTGGAATTATTCATGAAACAATCGAATTAAAATGTTATAATAAAAGTGCAATTGACTTAACATATAATCCAGTTCATCATTTTAGGTCCAAACACATTGACGTACGTCATCATTTCATAAGAGACCACATAAAACAAAATATGATCAAAGTCAATTTTATAAGCACAAATTCACAGCTTGCAGATATTTTCATAAAACCACTTCCAGATTCCCGTTTTTCTTTGTTAAGATTAGAACTAGGAATCCTAGACATTTCAAACTCATGAATCGCCATCATAAATAAAACAAGAAAAACACTTAAATTGCTAAAAAAAATTAATTAACCTTAAATAAAATACAAAAACCATAAATATGAACTTCACATAATAAGTCATACTATTACATAAGTCTCACATAATATTACAGCACAACAACATTTCATAAATCCCACATAATATTACAGCACAAAGTTTTATTAGAAATTAAGAAACTTCACTGTCGCCGACGACAGTGACTGTCGCCGGGCGATAGCGCTAACTTGTCCAGTCATCCCGAAAACTTCAGAAATTTCTGCTATCACCTGCACTTGTCTCCCCTTGATCATCTGCTGAACTGTGCTCACTGCTTCGCGACCGATATGCTCAGGGCATAGATGTATGGGGAGGATCCATGACCGGATTCTCCCATTCTGCCACCTCGGATGGAGTGGGCATCAACTTGAGACTTTTAGTCAGAAATTTAAAAAATTTCTGAATTCCCAAAAAGTTCTTCTACACTTCCCTCTTGTGTTCATCGAGCGACTCTCGCAAGTCGTCCAACCCTTCTCACAACCTCTTGGTATTGGTGGGTTACGGATAGTGGACACAGGTTCACTTCTTCTTGATGACCCTCCTCGTGTTGATCGGTCGATGGAAGGTGTTCCACAAGTCAAAAATATGGAGGGAATACAATCGTTGAAGTACAAATCCGGGTCAATCCAAGTGTATTTCTTATATAAAATACGTTGGATGACGACTCCAAGTGGTAGTGTATTTAGTTTCTTCCAATTAGGACTCTTTAACCTAAATGCATAGCGTATTATCGAAAGGACAAAGTCCGCCATGTCAAACGGCTCCTGCTCCAAAATCATGTATGTAACATAACTCAGTTGAGCCGTTATCTTCTGTGTATCACCGGACTTGAGTAAAATAGTGTGCCTCAATATGTCTTGCACTAGTAGTGCAACCTCAGTCAGCATGGCCGTAGATTGAATAAGTGTTTTGGTGGAATTTCCATGCAAAACCAAGTTCAATAATGTCCAATCTCTATCCTTCCGATAATTCTCTACTACATCTAAGGTATTTTCATGCTCTATTAACCCAAACTCTTCCCTAAGGTATTGATGGGTTATCTCCATAGTCTGTCCTTGTATTTTAGAACGTACTCCACCATTCAGTTCCGTGAACCGCAGATCTTGGAGGTAATTATAGAACTCTCTAATAAGTACAGAGGAAAATACATCTAGAATAATAATAGACATTATTCCCTCCATTGCTAACAAGTCGTGGATGTGTGCATGATGGAAAGGATCAAATTCGATCACCCGTCTGATCCCCATGGTAGCATTTTCAATTCAAGGAAATGTTTGGTATGAAGAATATGAATCGCTGCATGTGCTTTTACGGGTTTTGGAACTAGAAGCCATACCTGAAATTAAAAAGATTTTTTTTAAAACAAAATCTCGATTTTTTTGCTATCGCCATCCGGCGACACCCACTATAGCCGGGCGATAGAAGAAATTCGTCCCCATCCTTTTCAACTCTAGATATGGGCATTAATTCCTCTAACCTACCAGATCTGACATTTTCAATGATAAATTGCTATCATATTTACTTAAACAAAAAAAAAACACAAACCACCCTCACACACAAGTTTCTTATCTCCACTATTCATCATCTTCCTTCCTTACCATTCCAAGGATAGCTTAGATCTAAGTTTTAAAATTTCTTTTACAAAACCATATAACTTAGATCTCTAACCAAGATTCCATGGATATATTCCTTCAAAATTTGGACATTTCTCATCACAAATTCCATGGATCAACTATACACAAACTTAGATCCCAAAATCTAAAACATCAAAGCAAAAAATCCAAAGTCCTTACCTTGGTCCTAGGTTTTCGCCGTCGTCCACTTCGAGTTCCGCGACCAACCTTCAAGAAAAGTGTTAGATATGATGCCTTTGACCTATTTGTCCAGTTTTTATATTTTTCGCACTATCGCCGATCGGCGATACCGAGTATCGCCCGGCGACAGGGAAAATTCACTATTCCAACTTTTTTTCTTCCTTACTTCGGATTAGGAATGATTCAATGTATATTGGTTAAATTTGGGTTCCCAATAAATTGGTTCCATATTTCAACCTTCCTATATCATATCTACATACTTACGTACTAATGCCTTTATATTGGTGAAATTGTTTTCGCATGCCTCTAAGTATGAGAAATCTTGTAGTTCGGATAATTTTCTTTCACTCACGGTTGTTGAAATCTTCGCATGCCTTTACCTTACTCCATACATGAATTAAGAATGTTCTACCATAACCGCTCGAATTGCATGTTCCTGCTACTATTTTATCTACGATTCTACATTGCACCACTAATATTTAATTATCCGGTATACTCTCACAAGTGAATTCAGACTCTTTTGTCCAGCCCAAAAAAAGAGGTTAAGCAAAAAATTATATGGTCCCAAAGAGTACACACCTTTGGTGATGTATTTCATGCAAAAGCAATTAAAAAAAGGCTGACAAGGAACCTCCACCAAGCATTGCTTAACCTCTTGATAATTCTTAATAAGCATTGTGAGGTTGAGCACCTTGGACAGAATTGTAAAGTGTCTTGTGCAAATCGTTACCTGGATAATTATTTTTTGTTGTGCTATGCTCTCTTGGGTAAAAGTATAGCTCCGCATGTCCACCTTTATGTTATGTTGTTTTTTACATTCCCCATGTTCATGTCTTTGTAAGGGTTGCATAAGAATTTTCCGACACCATCTCACTTGTACACAACATTATTTTCTCTAAAAGTTCTTCTTATGAGAATTGGACTGAAACTTTTCCCAAAATATTTTTCACTAGTGTATGTATTTGTGATATAACTAGATGAACATTGCCAATGTTAGTATTTACTCATTTCTTTCGTTTCTATACATTGTTCACATGTCCTATCCAGTATTTCTCCTTTGTATTTTTCCTTATTTAGCTTCCGCACCACTCTAATCTCTCTTTTGACAATACCAAAGGGGGAAAATTTCAAAGGAAATCATTTCTAATCCTTATACTAACCAAAACCAAACCAAAACCAAAAGTTCACTGTGCTTTGATTTGAGGGAAGTACACATGTAGGGGGAGTGTACACATGTAGGGGGAGTGTTTTGTCCAAGAGCAATTTGTGCACGTACACATGCTTCATCTTTCTACTCAAATCAGGTGGATCCTATAACATTCATGATTTCTTTCTTAGAGGATTTGTTATTATCAAAAGGGGGAGATTGTTGGAGCATGAATTCCAAGCATCCTGGTTTGTTAATAACAAATCTTGTTTATATTTCATTTTTGGGTGTTTTTGTGGTGCAGATATCACAGGTCAGAACTGAGCTCGGGAGCTATCGCCAGGCGATACTGAGTATCGCCCATAGGAGATAGTATCACTCGACACATCTTCGTTCGACACTCGACGACACTCGTGGGCGATGTGGCGGCAGTTACATCGCTATCGTCAGGTGGCGATATCCAGTATCTCCAGGAGTTAGTGCACGTTCAACGATCGATGGCTTTGCGATGCGAAAATGAGGAGTTCATAGGACACGTGACAGCAGCTACCGATATCGCCAGGTGGCGATGCCCAGTATTGTCAGGAGATATCGGCAAAGTATAAAAGCCATTCAATTTCTTATGGAGGATATGAACTTCATAACCTGGAGTGTACCTTCCTGTTTAGAAGATTTAAAGAGCTCCAGATCTCAGATTTACTCCATACTCTCAAGAGGGTCAAAGTGAGAAAGATTGACGGTGCGTTCACAGCATTCAAAGCAACTCTGGCAAGGACTTGTCGACATCTTCAGCGTATTGTTTGAAGGGAGTGTCTAGCCTAAAGTTTTCAATTTGTTCTATTTTTGTTTCTATTATTTCCTATTATAATCGAGAGGGGAAATCGTCGCCTTGTGGGTGGTGTCCAAGTCTTTGGGTGACTTAGGGAAAATCGCCGCCTTGTGAGTGGCGTCCGAGTCCTTGTGCGGCTTAGGGAGAATCGTTGTCTTGTGTGTAGTATTTAGATCGTGGTTAGATCTTGGGGGAGGCTAGTAGAAAGATCTAGTGAGAGATACGCTTTAGCCTGCCGGTTCTTGGTAAAAGGATCGACGAAAACAAAGTAAATTATTTGTTTCATGAGCCTTTATCTCTAGTGTGAGAAGTAGCGAACAAACGACTAAAGAGCAAACAAACGACTAGAAAACAAGCAAAGACTTTGAATAATTGAAAATTTTATTATCCAAAAAGATATCATTTACAAAGGTATGACCTCCCTTTTATAGAATGGAGGAGAGAGGATAGAGTACAAACTAACAATGTGGGATTAAAGCTATACAACAGGTCTGGGTGGCTAGAACAATAGATCGGAATAGGCCGTGCGGTTAGACAATGTTATAACCGCTCGGCAATACCATAAGCAAGAGAGAGATGCGGTAGGAGATCGCTAGAACGCTCGGTCTACAACCCGCCAGGCTTAAATCGCCAGACCGCCCGGTCTCATACTTTGACACTCCCCCTTAAGCTGGAGCATAGATATTAATCATGCCCAGGTTGTCACAAATGTGGAAGAAGGAAGTAGAAACCGGCTTGGTGAAGATATCTGCCAACTCTTTGTCGGAGGTGACGAATGGAGTGCAAATCTGTCTCTTCAAGACCTCTTCTCGGATGAAATGGCAGTCGAGCTCCATATGTTTCGTTCTCTCATGGAAGACCGTATTTTTTGATATGTATATAGCGGCCTTGTTGTCACAGAACATAGGCAGAGGATAGTCATAGACCTCTCCTAGGTCAAGCATGAGAGCCCGCAACCATTTTAACTCACACGTGGTTGACTCCATACTCCGGTATTCGGCTTCTGCACTGGACCTTGAGACAACAGACTGCTTCTTGCTCTTCCAGCTCACAATATTACCTCCAACAAATGTGCAAAAACCCAATGTAGATTTACGGTCACCTTTATCATCCGCATAACTTGAGTCTGAGTAGGCTTCAACTCTAAGATGACCATGCTTCTGAAAGAGTAGCCCTTTTCCTGGTACTACTTTGACATACTCTAGTATCTTCAAGGCAGACTGAAGATGACATTCCCTGGGAGCTTGTATGAACTGACTGACCTTGCCTACAGCATAGGCGATGTCGGGTCTGGTCACCGTGAGATAAATGAGTTTGCCCACCAGACGTCTATACCTCGTGGCATCAGATATAAGAGGTGAGTCATCTGTCCATGTTTTGTCCTCTCCAGTGGCCATGGGATATCGGGCCGGTTTAGCACCGGTCAATCCTGCCTCTTGTAGAAGATCAAGAGCATACTTCCGTTGGGAGAGAACCAACGAGTTGGGCTTCCGAGAGATTTCTATCCCAAAAAAATATTTCGGGGAGCCCATATCCTTCGTAACTAGGTGTTGACGGAGGTGTTTCTTTGTCAAGTCCACCCCAGCCTGGTCATCGCCGGTAAGAAGAATATTATCCACATACACCGCCAAAACCACAAGGCCTGATGTGGTTTTGCAAAAAAACAATGAGTGATCGGCTAAACTTCTTGTAAAGCCAATGGCAGCCACAATGCCACTAAACTTGTCGAACCATGCCCGAGGGCTTTGTTTTAGGTCGTAGATGGCCTTCTTAAATTGGCATACTCGTGTCTCCCCCTGAGCAACATACCCAGGAGGTTGCTCCATATAGACATCCTCCTGAAGATCCCCATACAGAAAAGCATTCTTAACATCAAGCTGGGAAATAGCCCACTCCCTGTTGACGGCCACTGAAAGAAGAACCCGAATGGTGCTGAGGCGAGCAACCGGAGAGAAAGTGTCAAAGTAGTCAACTCCATAAGTCTGAGTAAAGCCTTTGGCCACCAACCGGGCTTTGTAACGATCCACAGTGCCGTCGGGGCGAAACTTCACAACGAACACCCAGCGGCAGCCAACCACATCAGTACCGATCGGAGGAGGAACAAGGGTCCAGGTACCCCTTTCATTAAGAGTGGCGATTTCCTCATCCATGGCAGATTTCCAATGAGGAATAACAAGGGCCTCTTGGTAAGTGCGGGGAGTTGTAGTAGCCGAGATAGCCAAAGAAAAACACCTGCGAGAGGGAGTAAGCCGATCATAGGAAACAACAGCCGCAAGCGGGTGTTGGGTACACGCGCGCACCCCTTTGCGAAGAGCAATGGGAAGATCCAGGTCGTCTCGTGCTTCAGGGACCGGAGCGTCCGTGGCGGAGAAAGCTGGCCCGGGACTAGAGAGAGACGGCTGCGGAGAAGAAGGTGGGGGTATAATAGAGAGAGAAGGAGACGGAGGAGGAGATGACATAGGAGGGGAGACGTCGAGCTGTGTGGAAGGATCACTGAGAGATGGTGGAGAGTAAGAGACCGCAGGAGGAAGCGGGGATGGAGAAGAAAAGTAGGATGCATTTTCGAAGAAGGTGACGTCCGCAGAAACAAACTGTTTGCGCAGACCGGGGTCAAAGCAACAATAGCCTTTTTGAGTGGTCGAATATCCCAAAAAGACACATTTTGTGGAACGAGGGGAAAGCTTGTCACGGGTAGCCGATGGGGCATGCACAAAGGCCGTACACCCAAAGATACGGAGAGGAAGAGGAAAGGGTTCCTTGCCCGGGTAGAGAATGGAGAAGGGGGTCTTGCCATGGAGAACCGAAGAGGGAATGCGATTGATGAGATAGCAGGCAAGAAGAACAGCATAGCCCCAGTAGGAGCGAGGCACCTGCATCTGCGTCATTAGAGGTCGAGCGATATCAAGGAGGTGACGGTTTTTACGCTCCGCCACCCCATTTTGTTGGGAGGTGTAAACACAGCTGGTCTGATAAATAAGTCCATGTTGCATACAAAACAAGGAAAATTCATGACTGAGATATTCTTTTGCATTATCGGAGCGCAGCACTTTAATAGATAAAGAAAACTGATTTTGAATCATATAATAAAAAGATTGCCATACAGATAATAGTTCAGAGCGATCTTTTAAAAGATACACCCAGGTACATCTAGAGAAATCATCAATAAAAGTTACAAAATAAGAACTACCCCGACCAACGGTGAGAGTAGGAGCAGGACCCCAGACATCAGAATGAATGAGATCAAAAGGGCGGGAGGAACCACGACCTTGCTTCGGCGGGAAGGAGGAGCGGTGATGTTTGCCAAGCTGATACGCATCACAGTTGAGCGGAGGACTGGTCTGAGGGAAGTGGGGAAGAAGCTGACGAAGAATCCGAGGAGGAGGATGTCCAAGGCAAAGATGCCATTGAAGCAGATCAGTAGACGTGGAAGAGAAGGCGGACAGAGCGGAAGCATTGTCGAGGAAGTAGAGGCCGCCACTCTCAGTCCCAGTAACAATCGTCCGTTGGGTTCTCGGGTCCTGAAAACTACAAGAAGTAGGAGTAAATAATACAAAGCACTGAAGTTGCTTGCATAAAGTAGTAACCGAGAGCAAATTGCAAGGGAACTTCGGGACATAGAGAGTGTCCACTAAGCGAAGCGACGGGGTGACTTGAACCATGCCCGTCCTGTGAACCGGGGAAGGGGAACCATCCGCAACAAGAACCGGGGGTAACCGATCATGCGTCTCTAGGAGAGAGAAGCAATGAGGGTTTCCGGTCATGTGATTTGTAGCACCAGAGTCAATCAGCCATTTACCTTGGGTAATGACGTGTGCACTACCTGAGGTCGTGGCCACAGAAGCAGATGGCCGAGAGGAGGCGGAGGTTGAGGAAGAAGTACTACCGGAAGGACGAAGATGAGGATGTTTCTGCCAGCAGCGGTCAACAGAGTGGCCGGTACGACCACAGTGAGAGCAGAGAAACCTTGACGGACCGCACGTGCCAGACTGGCTGCGGCCACTATTTCCACCCCGCTGAGCCTGGTGAGCATAGGAGTCCTGTGGAGGAGGGGAGGACAATAGAGGACGTTGGAGCAGGGAAGTGACTGCGGCGATGCGAGCTGCGGTGGCATCCAAGGTGGGAGATTCCGCTTCGCCCAAGATCTGCTGGCGGATCATATCAAATGACTCAGGGAGACGTAGAAGATAACAAATAACCAGGAGTTCCTGGAAGTGTTTGTGCTGCTCGGCCAAGTCCGCGGAGAAAGGGCGATTTTGGAGGATTTCAGCTCCAAGAGCCTGTACTTGCTGATAGGCCGCAGCAGGAGACAGGGAAGGGCGAGCGAAGAGATCCGCATAGAGAGTATAAATGCGGGATGTCTGAGCCCCCTTCGAGTAGAGAGCAGCAAGGTGAAGCCACGCGGTCTTAACTGTCTTATCATGGCGTATGACAGGAAGACATTCATCAGAGAGGCTGTTAGCCAACCACGTGCGGACAAGCGCATCACTGGCATCCCAGTCATCAAATTCAGCAGAGTCTGGAGGAGGAGGGTCATCGGTGAGATGATGACGTTTGCGTTGAGAGCGAAGAAGAAAGGTGAAAGAAACACTCCAGTCCGGATAGTTGGAGACAACAAGTTTAGAAACCGTGCCTAGGTTGCCAGAGGAAGTAGGATGCGGAGCCGGAGTGGCGATAGGAGTAGTGGTAGTAGAAGTTTCAGAAAGAGCCATAGGAGAAAACAACGAGAAGCCGCGCGGTTAAAGAACAAGCCGCGTGGATAGGAAGAAGAGGGGCTGCGGCGGTCACGATGTCAGACACCAGCGGACAGAGAAGCCACGACCAAGCCGTAGATCCAAGAAGGGAAAGAAGTCGAACGGCTAGAAGATAGTCCGCGCGAACAGACGAGAGGAACAAACAAGGCGAATAAGGAAGCAGACCGCAGCGATCAAAGTAACAGGTCGCTGTGACCGACAGGCAGGACAGGTCGCAAGCAGACGGACCTTGCCTATAGCATAGGCGATGTCGGGTGTGGTCACCGTGAGATAAATGAGTTTGCCCACCAGACGTCTATACCTCGTGGCATCGGATATAAGAGGTGAGTCATCTGTCCACGTTTTGTCCTCTCCAGTGGCCATGGGATACCTGGCCGGTTTGGCACCGGTCAATCCTGCCTCTTGTAGAAGGTCAAGAGCATACTTCCGTTGGGAGAGAACCAACGAGTCAGGCTTCCGAGAGATTTCTATCCCCAAAAAATATTTCGGGGAGCCCATATCCTTTGTGACTAAGTGTTGACGGAGATGTTTCTTTGTCAAGTCCACCCCAGCCTGGTCATCGCCGGTAAGAAGAATATCATCCACATAGACTGCCAAAACCACAAGGCCCGATGCGGTTTTGCGAATAAACAATGAGTGATCGGCTGAACTTCTTATAAAGCCAATGGCAGCCATAATGCCACTAAACTTGTCGAACCATGCCCGAGGGCTTTGTTTTAGGCCATAGATGGCCTTCTTCAACTGGCATACTCGTGTCTCCCCCTGAGCAACATACCCAGGAGGTTGCTCCATATAGACGTCCTCCTGAAGATCCCCATATAGAAAAGCATTCTTGACATCAAGCTGGGAAATAGCCCACTCCCTGTTGACGGCCATAGAAAGAAGAACCCGGAAGGTGCTGAGGCGAGCAACCAGGGAGAAAGTATCAAAAATAGTCAACTCCATAAGTCTGAGTAAAGCCTTTGGCCACCAGTCGGGCTTTGTAACGATCCATAGTGCCGTCTGGGCGAAACTTCACAACGAACACCCAGCGGAAGCCAACCACATCAGTACCTATCGGTGGAGGAAAAAGGGTCCAGGTACCCCTTTCAGTAAGAGTGGCGATTTCCTCATCCATGGCAGATTTCCAATGAGGAATAACAAGAGCCTCCTGGTAAGTGCGGGGAGTGGTAGTAGCTGAGATAGCCAAAGAAAAGCACCTGTGAGAGGGAGTAAGCCGATCATAGGAAACAACAGCCGCAAGCAGGTGTTGGGTACATGCCCGCACCCCTTTGCGAAGGGCAATGGGAAGATCCAGGTCGTCTTGTGCCTCAGGGACCGGAGTGTCCGTGGCGGAGAAAGCTGGCCCGGGACTAGAGAGAGACGGCTGCGGAGAAGAAGGATGGGGTATAATAGAGAGAGGAGGATACGGAGGAGGAGATGATATAGGAGGGGAGACGTTGATATGCATGGAAGGATCACAGAGAGATTGTAGAGAGTCAGATACAGCAGGAGGAAGCAGGGATTGAGAAGAAAAGTAGGATGCATTTTCGAAGAAGGTGACGTTCGCAGAAACAAACTGTTTGCGCAGAACGGGGTCAAAGCAACAATAGCTTTTTTGAGTGGTCGAGTATCCCAAAAAGACACATTTTGTGGAACGGGGGGAAAGCTTGTCACGGGTAGCAGACGGAGCATGCACAAAAGCCGTACACCCAAAGATACGGAGAGGAAGAGGAAAGGGTTCCTTGCCCGGGTAGAGAATGGAGAAGGGGGTCTTGCCATGGAGAACCGAAGAGGGAATGCGATTGATGAGATAACAGGCAAGAAGAACAGCATAGCCCCAGTAGGAGCGAGGCACCTGCATCTACGTCATTAGAGTGCGAGCGATATCGAGGAGATGATGGTTTTTACGCTCCGCCACCCCATTTTGCTGGGAGGTATAAACACAGCTGGTCTGATGAATAAGACCATGTTGCATACAAAAAGATGAAAACTCATGACTGAGATATTCTTTAGCATTATCAGAGCGTAACACTTTAATAGAAATAACAAACTGAGTTTTAATCATATTGTAAAAGGATTGTTATACAGATAATAGTTCAGAGCGATCTTTTAAGAGATACACCCAGGTACATCTAGAGAAATCATCAATAAATGTTACAAAGTAAGAACCATCCCGAACAACGGTGAGAGTAGGAGCAGGACCCCAGACATCAAAATGAATGAGATCAAAAGGGCGGGAGGAACCACGGCCTTGCTTCGGCGGGAAGGAGGAGCGGTGATGTTTGCCAAGCTAACACGCATCACAGTTGAGCGGAGGACTGGTCTAAGGTAAGTGGGGAAGAAGCTGACGAAGAATCCGAGGAGGAGAATGTCCAAGGCGAAGATTCCATTGAAGCAGATCGGTAGACGAGGAAGAGAAGGCGGACAGAGCGAAAACATTGTCGAGGAAGTAGAGGCCGCCGCTCTCAGTCCCAGTAGCAATCATCTATTGGGTCCTCGGGTCCTGAAAACAACAAGAAGTAGGAGTAAATAATACAGAGAACTGAAGTTGCTTGCATAAAGTAGTAACTGAAAGCAAATTGCAAGGGAACTTCGGGACATAGAGAGTGTCCGCTAAGCGAAGTGACGGGGTGACTTGAACCATGCCCGTCCTGTGAACCGGGGAAGGCGAACCATCCGCAACAAGAACCGGGGGTAGCCGATCATGCGTCTTTAGGAGAGAGAAGCAGTGAGGGTTTCCGGTCATGTGATTTGTAGCACCAGAGTCAATCAGCCATTTACCTTGGGTAATGACGTGTGCACTACCTGAGGTCATGGCCACAGAAGCAGATGGTCGAGAGGAGGCAGAGGTTGAGGAAGAAGTATCACCGGAGGGACGAAGATGAGGATGTTTCTTCCAGCAGCGGTCAATAGAGTGGCCGGTACGACCACAGTGAGAGTAGAGGAACCTTGACAGACCGCGCGTGCCAGACTGGCTGCGGCCACTATTGCCACCCCGCTGAACTTGGTGAGCATAAGAGTCCTGTGGAGGAGGGGAGGACAACATAGGACGTTGGAGCAGTGAAGTAACAGCGACGATGCGAGCCGCGGTTGCATCCAAGGTGGGAGACTCTGCTTCGCCCAAGATCTGCTGGCAGATCATATCAAAAGACTCAGGGAGCCGTAGAAGATAATAAATAACCAGGAGTTCCTGGAAGTGTTTGTGCTGCTCGGCTAAGTCCGCGGAGAAAGGGCGATTCTGGAGTATTTCGGCGCCAAGAGCCTGAACTTGCTGATAAGCCGCATCAGGAGACATGGAAGGGTGAGCGAAGAGATCCGCATAGAGAGTATAAATACGGGATGTCTGGGCCCCCTTCGAGTAGAGAGCAGCAAGGTGAAGCCACGCGGTCTTGACCGTCTCATCATGGCGTATGATAAGAAGGCATTCATCGGAGAGGATGTTAGCCAACCACATGTGGACAAGCGCATCACTGGCATCCCAGTCATCAAATTCAGCAGAGTCTAGAGGAGGAGGGTCATCGGTGAGGTGATGACATTTGCGCTGAGAGCGAAGAAGAAAGGTGAAAGAAACGCTCCAATCTGGATAGTTGGAGCCAACAAGTTTAAAAACCGTGCCAAGGTTGCCATAGGGAGTAGGAGACAGAGCCTAAGTGGCGATAGGAGTGGTGGTAGTGGAGGTTTCAGAAAGGGCCATAGTAGAAATCAGCGAGAAGCCACACGGTTAGAATACAAGCTGCGCAGATAGGAAGAAGAAGAGCTGCGACAGTCACGATGTCAGACACCAGCAGCCAGAGAAGCCACGACCAAGCCACAGATCCAAGCAGGGAAAGAAGTCGAACGGCTAGAAGATAGACCGCGCGAACAGAAGGGAGGAACAAATAAGGCGAATAAGGCAGCAGGTCGCGGCGAACAAAGTAATAGGTCGCTGCGACTGAAAGGTAGGAAAAGGAGGTCGTGCGGATAGGGCGCAAGCAGGCGGAAGAGACAAGCTGCGAGAACAGGTCGCGAGAGGAAGGGGCAAGCCGTGCGGACAGGGCGCACAGAATCAGGAGGAGAAGATCGAGTCCTCTGATACCATGTGAGAAGTAGCGAACAAATGACTAAAGAGCGAACAACCGACTAGAAAACAAGCCAGAACTTTGAATAATTGAAAATTTTATTATCAAAAAAGATATCATTTACAAAGGTAGGGCCTCCCTTTTATAGAAAAGAGGAGAGAGGATAGAGTACAAACTAACAATGTGGGACTAAAGCTATACAACAGGTCTGGGCGGCTAGAACAACAGACCGGAACAGGCCGCGCGGTTAGACAATGTTCTAACCGCTCTGCAATACCAGAAGCAAGAGAGAGATGCGGTAGGAGACCGCTAGACCGCCCGGTCTACAACCCGCCAGGCTTAAACCGCCAGACCGCCCGGTCTCATACTTCGACATCTAGCTCTATAGAGATACTTTGTATTCAAATTTATCACATTTGAAATATAACATTATTGTTTTTGCTAGTATACATTTTCTTTCTTTTATTATATTGTTTTTATTCATGAGGCAAAATTTGGTTGAACTTAAGAAAAATAGAAAGAAACCTTATTCACCCCCCCTCTAAGTGCGTCGCACGATCCAACACTCCGCACATACTTCACCCATGCTTGCTAACTCTTAGCGGGCCGCCCACATATAAATTCTCAAGGATGTTGTTGGATCCCTAGTTGGATTTGAGCTAGGTTCACTAATTTAGGCTGAGTCTGACCCACCTTGTATAGCAGGGTCTATTCTAGTAGTCCTAGAAATTTAGGCTAAGTCCTTTTAGTTCAACCTTCTTGGACCAACCAGTAGAGGACCTCAGAAGATTCGGATTTAGAAGTTTTTCAGAAGATAGCTTGATCTATTCTAAGTTCTTCGAACTCAGCTCGACGATCGTCGATCTCCGATCGACGAACTTAGTGTTATTTTTCTAAACTGAGCTCGACGATATTCGAGCTCAGGTCGACGATCAGTTTTCTCCAGACAGATTCTCAGCTCGACTATTTTCTATGTGTTCCAGTTCTGTGGTCGACGTTCTCTGAGTGTAGAACAGATTCTCAGGTAGACATTCTTGGAGCGCAGAATCAGTTGTGTATATTCAGTGTGTGCTTCGCAGAGCTCAGATTGACGAACAGGATTTCTCAGGCCGACGTTCTCTGAGTGCAGGTCGACGAAATCTGTTCTCTGGTTGACGAATTCTGTAAGCTGTCTGTTCTTTGTTCTTTCCTTACCTGTTCCCTCTCTATCACTATTTTAAGTCATAAATTCCCTGAGTAATCAATGCTCATATTCCCTATGAATATAGCCGTTTCCTGACAGCATTGATTATGTTATTCATCAGAGGATTTATTTGACATATTTCTCGGGACAGTTGAGGAAACGAATAATGACAGATTTTCTAGCCGTTTCCTTCCTAGATTTCCAGCAAGACATTAATTGCAGTTATTCAAATTTCTAAGGAAGTTTGGCCATCGAGGATAATAGAGAGAAGATCTTTTTCAAACAGACACCTTTTTACAGAGACTGAGAATAGAGATACAATTCTTTCAGAGCAGAAAAGTTTAAAGAGATATTCTTAACAAGAGCAAAAACCTCACAGCAGCTCTCAATCCTCATCTCTCATTGTGCTCTCAAGAAGATAAAATAAGAATAATACAAACTGATCAAGAGTCTTCTTCATCTTCTGTTTTCGAGGAATTTGCTGAGACATTATAGATCCTTCTGTCTAAAGTTTCTGGATCTGTTTTTTACAAGCTAAAGACCTACACACTCCTGAACAAAGCTTCTCAATTCCTGAACAACTCTATATCTCAGGGGGAGCTTTGACAAGATCTGGAATCCACAAAAAGTCTTCTCAAAGTGCATTTGAGAAAAGAGAAGACTAACATCACTTTCTTTCCCACCCCACTGTACAGGGTTTTAACTCCCTTCAAAAGTTAGCCTGGTTCACAAGTCACCTTCCAAAAGACTTGAGTTTGGTTTTTGGGCACTTAATCAAAAGATCAAAGGGTTGCAATATCTCCCTGCAAATAGATATTGTGATGACAGTCACGTGATCAAAACCTATAGTGGATTCCTACCAGGGTGGTAGAGGAGTGGATGTACCCAATTAGGGAACCATTATAAAATTCTTGTATTGTTTGTGTGTTTGCTATTTTCTTTTTGGCTTATGCTGTGGTAGTTTAGTATAGCTTTTCTTTGCTCTTAATATCATCTACTAGCTATTACTATATCATCTATTTTATCACCTATTTTTATGTGAATAAAAATTGTAAAAGAATTTTAATTAACTCTATTCACCCCCCCTCGAGTTAACCAGAGATTACTCTCTCTTTTCTTTCAATTGGTATCAGAGGGAGGTTAGTCATTTTTATTTTAACAGGCTAACACCTGGACTAACCAAGATCCTAAGATAATCTCTGATTAAATCTTGTTCCTTTATTATTTTATATCATGGAACAAAATAAGGATTATGCTAGTACAAAACCTCCAGTTTGCAACTTATCTAAGTTTTCCATCTGAAAGGTAAGAATAAAGTTATGCATTAACTCTATTGATGAAGATATTTTTAATTCAATTTTGATAGGACCACCAACTCTAGTGGCCTCCACTCCATAAACTTCAACAAATTTGAGTGCAGTCCCACCTCCAGATTGGACAGATGCACAGAGGAAAGCCAAGATTGCAGATGCCAGAGCCATGAATATCTTAGCTCAGACTATGTCTGATAATATTTTTCAAAAGGTGGCTGAGTGTACTTCTGCCAAAGCTATCTGGGATTCTCTAAATCAAATGGTGGCTGGATCTGTTGATGAGAGAAAGGATAGGAGATCCAATCTCATTTCACAATATGAGAACTTCAAGAAGGATGAAGCTGAGTCAGTAAGTGATATGTACAACAGGCTTAGCTCAATCATAAATGAGTTAAAGACCTTGGAAAAGAACACCACTTTAACAGAAGTCAATGATAAAATCCTCATGTGCTTTCCTAGCTCATGGGATTCAAGGATCTGTCCTATCAGAGAAGCCAGAAGCATGACAGAAATCTCAACTGAATCACTTCTTGGAAAGCTCAAATCATATGAGCAACTAATGAAGACCAGAGAAGCAGCAGCTGAATTGAAGACTCCAACACCTACCAGGAAGGAGCACAACATTACATTCAAGTCTGCTGAGGAATCTGAAGGGACCCCAGTTAATGAAGAGCTGATGAGTCTCTTTGCCAAAAGATTCTTCAAAATGGCAATGAAGGATTTCAGAAGAAAGTCATGTAGGAAAGTTGACAAGCCAAGGTATGACAAGACTCCATCTAAAGAAATTGTTTGCTTTTGTTGTAGGAAGCCTGGATATTTCATCTCAGAGTGTCCAGAAGCTCAGAAGAAGGATAGGAGAAGAGAAAAAAATTCAAGAAGAACTCATCACAGCAAGCCCTCCTCCAGCAAACATAAGAGGAAGGAGAAAGGGTTTGTTGCAGAAACCTGGAGTGATACTGAGGAAGAGTCATCATCCTCCAGCTCTAGTGATGATGAAGAAGAAGAGAAGGCAAAGGAAGCTTGCCTAATGGCAATAGATAACTTCAGCAGTCAGTCAGAGGCCGAAGCTTCAGAAGATAAAGAATCTCTATCTGCAGAGGACCAAGTAATAGCATCTTATTATTTTGATTCAGAACAATTTAAAACTGAATTTAAAAATCTATGCTTAGATTTAATAGGCTCTGAGAAAGAAATCAAACTTCTCAGAGAAAGATTAGTTGAACAAGATAAATATATTGCTGAAAATACTAAACTAACAGATGAACTTAACTCAGCAAATGAACAAATTATTTTCTTTAAAACTTAATTAAGCAAAGCCAAGAAATTAGAAGAATCACTTAATGGTAGAAGCATATAACTGTTAGACATAACTAATACTATAAATGCTAGGGCTAATAATAGGAAACTAGGACTAGGTGCATCATCTAGTGAACCACCTATAATCTAGAAGAATATGTTATTTAAACCTGTAAATTTCATTTCAGATAAGGTTAAGAAGAATACCGAACAAGTAGAAAAAGTAAATGAAGTATTAAAACAAATGAAACTTAAACAAAAATATAAGAATAAGAAGAAAAATAACTACAACAATGTTCAACAGATTTCATCTTACTCAGATCGACGAAATATGTATAGTCTGTCGACCTCAGAACGACGAACTCCGAACGCCAACTACATTAATAGTTATTCTTGGATCCACGATTGACAAAACTAGTCTGGTTCGTCGACCAGAGATCGACGATATTGGTGCCCTGAGAATGAATATCTTCATTCTTCGAGCAGAGATCGAATATCTTATCCCAATTCGTCGACCTCAGGTCGACGAACTTACAAGAGTTCGTCGATCCCAGATCAATCTTACAGAAACTTCAACTATAATAGAAAATCTAATAATAACCATAACCAACCTAGGGAAAATATCAATCCATTCACCCAATGGATAATTCCTCCTAGAAGATTTCACCCCTTAGGTTATATAAGCCAACCTGAATATTCTTATATTTCTAGTTTTTCTTATGAAAAATTACAAGGACCCAAGGTGACTTGGGTCAAGAACATCTAACTTGTTTCCTTGCCGTGAAGAACTATACTATCACTCTGAATAAGTGGTATCTGGATAGTGGGTGCTCAAAGCACATGACTGGATGCAAGGATAGCCTAATCAATTTCAAGGCAAAGCTGGGTCCAAGAGTGATCTTTGGAGATTCCAGTTTTTGACAAACTGAAGGCTATGGAGACTTCAACAGTGGAGCTGTCACTTTCAGAAAAGTGGCATATGTAAATGGTCTCAAGCATAACCTAATATCCATAAGTCAGTTATGTGATCAGGTTATCAGGTTTGCTTTACTAATTCCAAATGCATTATTTCTTCAAATAACCAAAATGTTTTAACAGGTTATAGACAAGGAAATATATACCTAGTAAACTTTAACTCTGCTAGTTTAGAAATATGTTTATTCAATCAAGTTAGTAATAATAATATTCTTTGGCATAAGAGACTAGGTCATGTTAACCTTAAGAACATCTCTAAGCTATCGAGGGACAACCTTGTCAGAGGATTGCCTTCTGGCCCCTACAAGAAGGAAAGCCTATGCAAGGCTTGCCAAGTAGGCAAACAAACAAAAAATAGTTTTAAGTTAATTAATAAGAGTGACTCACCTAAGATTCTGTACTTGCTACATATAGATCTTTTTGGACCCATTATTGTACAAAGCTTAGGAGGGAAGTCTTACACTCTAGTTATTTTAGATGAATTCTCTAGATTCTCTTGGGTGTTCTTCTTGAAAAATAAGTCAGATAACTTTAAAGTCCTTACAGACTTTCTTAATAGCATAAGGATTGAGTATTCTACTCCAGTTGTATTGATTGGAAGTGATCATGGTACTGAGTTTAAATCTCTTCCCATGCAAAGATTTTGTGAGGAGGAAGGTATCAGGCATTGTTTTTCTGCTCCTAGAACTCCTCAACAAAATAGGGTAGCATAAAGGAAAAAACATAACCCTCATTGAATCTATAGGAACATTGCTTGCAGATGCACACATGACCCTATCCTTTTGGGTAGAGGATTTGAGCACAACAAATTATGTGCTGAATAGGAGTTTGATACACAAACTTAAGGGTAAGACCCCCTATGAATTACTCAAAGGGAAGCAACCTAAAATTGATTACTTTAGAATCTTTGAGTGTACATGTTTCATTCATAACAATAATAAGAAACACATTAGAAAATTTGAAGCTAAGGCTACAGAGGGAATTTTTCTTGGATATTCCCAAAATAGCAAGGCTTATAGGGTATTCAATAAATCATCTTTAAAAATAGAAGAATCTGTACATATTTCTTTTGATGAAGCTAACATGTTTTATAAGGAGAAGGATTCTTCAACCTCAGATTTATTGCAGGTACCTCACTTGTGTGAGATATTGTGTGAGTTAAACCTTACACAAAAGGTCATATCACATCCTCCTCCATAAGCTGATGAAGATAATGAAGAAGAAACTTTGGAAGTAGTTGAACCTCATCCAACATCAGACTTTATTCCACACATGAAATTAGTTCCAAATGCTGTTATTGAACCAACTCCACCCACTTAACTTGTCACACTAAAGGATCAACCTAGATCTCAAGTGATTGGGGACATGTCAGCAGGGGTAAAAACAAGGCATCAACTCAACCAAGATGTGATGCGTGCCTGTTTCCTCTCTCAAGTTGAGCCTCAATCCATAAATGATGCAAAACAGGATCCCCACTAGATCATTGCAATGCAAGAGGAGCTCATCAATTTGAGAGATGCAGAGTTTGGGACTTGGTTACAAGGCCCAAAGGCTATCCAGTAATTAGAATCAAGTGGGTATTCAGAAACAAACTTGATGCCCAAGGTGTAATTATGAGAAACAAGGCTAGGTGAAAGTGGAAAGTTGTCAACCTAAATCACCTAGAGGGGGGTGAATAGGTGAATCGTGTGTCTATTTACGGAATAAAAATTTTAACGAACTTGCACAAAACATCAAGCAATCACAGAAGACAATAAGATTTTAGTGGTTCCCCAATCTTGGGTACGTCCACTTTACCTCACCGATCTAGCAAATCACTAGACTCGGCTACTCCACTATCTCAGATTGAAAACAATCCTACGCCTCAGAACCAAGTTCCTACAAACTCAATCCAAAAGGATCAAAACTCGGAAGATAAAAACTTCCTACAAACTCGGAGAACAACGCTCCTACACTCGGAGAAAATCTCCTACAATGATAACAAAAAGATTTGGAAAAATACAAACAGAGATTTCTCAGATCTGGAGAAATTCAGCACTAGGTCTTCTTCTTGAATTGGCGGCTCTTTCAGAATTGGTTGAGGAAGACTTGACGATCTGACCTGAGAATGCTTTGACCTACTCGATCAAGGAGAAGATGATGATCCCTTGAACAATAAGTCTTCTGTGATGGAAAGCAGAAATTTCGATCTACTCGTGAGCGGCGGTGGAGGCTTCAGAACGTGTTCTTTTGGAAAGTGACGGTCGATCCAGAAAAATTCAGAAGTACGGAATCCGCTCTGTAATTCTTATTCTTGTTATTGTTCTTCTTAAGGTTAAGTCTTAATGAAAAGACCTTATATAGGATTACCTCTAACGGCTAGAAAAGACATTAATGATGAGACGTGTCAAGTCATTTGAAAAATCTGGCAGATCTGGACTTAAGCAAATTTCAGAACAAAAATCTGCTGTTCTCGATAAATAGGAGAGAGTTCTCGAGAACAAGAAGGATTTCTCGAGAACTGTACCTGTTTGGAACTAAGTAAGTTTACGAGAAAAACTTCTCGAGAGCAAACTGGACTTCTCGAGAACCATAAGCTGACTTCTCGAGAACTACTCTGGACTTCTCGAGAAATAGGACTAAGAGAAACTTCTTTAAACTTTTTGAACTTCTCGAGAACTACAAGATGGGACTTTTCGAGAACTAAGGGTTGAGCTTCTCGAGAACTGAAGGGACTTCTCGAGAACTGAAAGGACTTCTCGAGAACTATATATAAAGGAGAGTTTCTCGAGAACTAGTCTCGGCTTCTCGAGAACTAGAGGAACTTCTCGAGAACTGTTAAGTCTATTTCTAGAGAACTGAAATGACTTCTCGAGAGGTGGACTTAGAGAAATTCTGGACTTCTCAAGAACTACTAAGTATATTTCTCGAGAACTATGGGAACTTCTCGAGAGGTGGACTTAAAGAAATTCTGGACTTTTACAGTTTTCTTCTCTTCAAGAATCCTATCCTCATTCCTTGATCCAAGTGTTTGAAAATGAAGTGTATTCCAATTGAGAGGCTACACATGAGTCAACACCTTGGATCACACAGTGAGGGATTATACTGTATGGTCCTGTGTTCATGACCCACTGTAGACTGACATTGGTCTACACTTAATAATGATGATCTGCAAACACACAACTTAAACAAGATATCAAATACAACTTAATTCATCTTAGTTCAAGGGTGACTTCAACAAATCTGGGTTATTGTGGATGCAATACCCAACAATCTCCCCCTATTTGTAGAAGTCAGAACCCTCTACACTAAGGTGAATCATAACAATAAAGAAAGAACTGGAAATGAGGAAATAGAATTAAAATGCAAAAAGAGATTAATTGAACACACAATTAGGTAATACTAGAAATTGAATATATATAATGTTTTAGATTTCTAATTCAACAACCATTTCATCAAAATTCTCAAAAACACATATATATCCACAGAAAAACAATTCTAGCTCTGATGCTGTCTGTCAAATTTCTCTTGTTGTCTCTTCTGATAGCTGAAAGGTTTAGGATAGTATTTTGGAGGATTTGGAGGAGCTTTAGGGTTCTTCTTGCCATATTCTCTATCATAAATCCTTCTTTTGGTCATGGACTTCTCATATAAATCCCACTCAGAGGTGCTGTAGTGGAGATTCCTGTTCTCATTGTAGTCCATCACCAATTTAAGAGTTTTTAGAATCAGTGCTTTAGAAGTAGGGCTCCATACTTTAGCAAACTCTTGGGCTTTCCTTTTCTTTGTGTTAGGCTTGGGGGCACTTCTGCTTGTAGATGGGCCTTCTCCATACTTCCTTTTCTTGGGGATGTGAATTTCTGGTAAGTCTTGAGGAATATCATCATCCCAAACCTCGGAATAAGAAGTAGGAGGAGGTGCTTGGTCTTACGTCATGGGAGAGAAAGTAGGCGTCTGAGGTTGTTGCATTTGGCTGGATTCACCTTCAGCATGGGGGTTCAGGTGATGAGGAATGATATTAGGATCATCCTGAAAGTTTGGGAATATTTGGTTGTGCATCCAAACTATAGTGTCATACGTGTGGAATTTCACTGATTGGATTTGATCTAAAACATTCTTATTTATCTCAGTAAATTTTTCATTCTAGAGAGTTTTTTCATCTGCAGTCAGCTTTTCCACTTGATCTTTCACTAAACTCTTCCCCTTTCTAATTTCTACACAAACCTTTTCTATGGTGTCGTCTTTGAAGGTTCCTACTTCCTCACAGATTTTCATTACATGTTCTTGAGCTTTCTTTTCCAACTGAATTTGATTATTTGCCAGTGTGATAGACTGTTCCATGACCTGACCAATACTGGTAATGGTATGGTCTATGGCTTTGCCACCAATTCTGAACAGCTCTTTAAGAGAATCTGTGTTGTGTTGTATTTTAGCAAAGCCTCTACTCATCTCTTGCTCTAGATCAGTCACTTTATCTTTAACTGACTTGATGGATTCATCAAAATATTTTCTTTGTTCAGCCAACAGAAGTTCAATCTTACTGAGAAGTTTTGAGTTAGAAGAGGTAGCAGCAGGAGGAGGAGGGGTAGAAACAGGAGCAGAAATAGTAACTCCAAGAGGAGGGGCTTTCCAGGGAAGAATTTCTTCTATTACCACAGAGCTCTGAGCTCTTATAGTGTGAGATACTGTATTAGCCTCCTCATCAACAAATCTTGGGAGGGAGAAGTCAAGGTTCCTGAGAGGGGCTTCCACCTTTTCAAGTTCTGGCTCATCCTCTTCAGAGAGAAGGATGGTCTCTGGTGGAGTAGATTCTTTTCTTGGAGAGGGAGAAGGAGGTGAAGTAGCTTGGGGTGAGGGTGGTGGAGATGGTTCTTCAATGGTTTCTTTGTGAAGGGGAGGAATTGGTTCACTTGAAGTGAGTTCTTCAATCATGTTGTCAATTGCTTCATTTATGTCTTTAAGAGTTTCCTGTCCTGGAACATCTGATAGGGTTGCATCTGGAGAATCTGCCACAAGGATCCTTATTGGAGATCTCACTAGGCTTCTGAGAGGAGATCTTGCTGAGGGAGTAGGAGCGTGAATCCTGGAATCTTGAGGAGAGGTTGTAGGCTCCCCCTCAGTTGCTGCACCAGAAGGTTCAACAACATTATGCGAAGGAGGAGATGGGGTCCTGATCTCTGAGGAAGAAGCTGCAAGTTCTTTAGCTAACTGCTTGGGTTTTTTCAATTTTAAATCTCATCTCTGGATGGAGGCAACTAAAATATTTTTTAGGTGATGGATCTGAGTACCTTTGGAGGTGTTGAAGGTGATAGGATCTATCTCACGCAGCAACAAAGAAACTATCATTGCAAACTTTGGATCCTGGATACTATCCCTGATCAGATCAAATACCATCATGCCATATTGAAATTTCTTCCTGCAGATTACAGCTGTCATGCCATCAAAGAGGTCATTGGTTATAAAACCAATGGACCCTATTCTGCACCATAAGATCTTTCCAATGATATCTACCAGAAGTTTTCCTACATCATTCAAGACATTTCTCCTTAATGAGAAGACATCCACTGAAACTCCATAGAAGGAGTAAGTTCTGGAAATCATTAGAAATGTCTGCAATTCCCGCGACGACAAGTTCACTGCCGACTCTAATTTTCAAGCTCTGCGCCATGGACGCTGACAGCAACGATGGACAGAGAGTGAGAATGTGGTGAAGTCGAAGCACTGGTTGGCCAAAGACGAAGAGTTTTCGAGAGAATTGATTTTGAAATGTCGGTTGAATTTATAATTCTAATGTTTTTTATATATATAACCCTAGTAATGTAAATTAAGTGTCTAATTAATCGAGATTATGACAGAATTCGGGCGGGTTATTAATCGAACAAATGAACGGGCATTTCTCGAGAGGTAGGGTTAGTTCTCGAGAACTGTCAGTATACTTTTCGAGAAGTATGATATAGTTCTCGAGAGCTTAAGAGACTTTTCGAGAGCTTTGATACCAAGACTTCTCGAGAGCTTAGGTGACTTCTCGAGAAACAGATCAGAAGTTTTCGAGAAGTAGTCTAAGTTATCGAGAACTGTTACTTCACTTTTCGAGAGGTATACTTAGTTTTCGAGAGCTACCTTCCTCTTGAGAAATTTCTGACCTTTTTGAGGTATCCTCGATTCTTGAGCTTTAAACTGATTCCCTTTGATCTATCCTTCTTTGTTCAGCATTCCAAGTTCAGTTTTGAAGAAATTGAACTTGGTCTCGTCCAACGGCTTTGTGAAGATATCTGCAACTTGCCGATCTGTTGGTACGTACTGCAGATCCACATCCCTTTGCTCCACATGCTCCCGGATGAAATGATATCTGAGCTCGATGTGCTTTGTCCGGCTGTGCGAGACTGGGTTTTTTGCGATTGCGATTGCGCTGGAGGAGTCGCAGAACAATGGAATGTCTTTGACCTTCATATTGTAGTCTTCTAGCTGATTCTTTAGCCAAAGCAACTATGCACAACAAATATCGACATAAATGTATTCTGACTCGGCCGTTGAGATTGCGACACAGTTTTTCTTTTTGCTGCTCCATGAAATAAGCCTTCTTCCAAGGAACTGACACGTCCCGAAAATGCTTTTCCTGTCATCTTTGCTACTTATAAAGTCTGCATCTGAAAAGCCGATTAGTTCGCTGTCATTACTTCTTGGGTACCATAAAATAAGATTCGGTGTACCTTTATGGTATCTCAAAATACGCTTTGCAGCAGCATAGTGAGATTCCTTACAGTTCACTTGGAATCTAGCACAGACACATGGGAGAACATTATGTCTGGTCTACTGGCAGTAAGGTATAACAAGGATCCAACTATGCTTCTGTACTTGGTTTCATCAAAAGGTTTCCCTTTCTCATCCTTATCCAGAGACATAGCTGAGGCCATTGAAGTCCTCATAGAGGTTGCACTCTCCATTCCGAATTTCTTAATCAACTCCTTGGTGAACTTAGTCTGAGAGATGAAAATTCCATCTTCAGATTGTTTCACCTGAAGTCCTAAGAAATACTTCAGCTCTCCCATACTACTTATTTCAAACTTCCCTTGCATAAGTTTGGAAAACGTTTTGCAGAGGTTGTCGTCTGTAGAACCAAATATAATGTCGTCTACATAGATTTGCACTAGCAAAATCTTGCCTTTAATTTCCCTACGAAATAATGTCTTGTCTATCTTTCCCCTTGTGAATTTGTTCTCGAGGAGAAAGCTAGACATCGTTTCGTACCAAGCGCAAGGAGCTTGTTTCAAACCGTACAGTGCTTTTGATAATAAATAAACATGCTCAGGAAAGTTAGGATCAACAAAACCTGGGGGCTGTTCCACATACACTTCTTCCTGTATGTCACCATTAAGGAAGGAGGACTTCACGTCCATTTGGTAGACAGTGAAGCCCTTCAGTGTAGCATAAGCTAGGAATAGTCTGATGGACTCCAGCCTTGCCACTGGAGCGTATGTCTGGTCGAAGTCGATCCCTTATTCTTGACGATATCCTTTGGAGATGAGTATGGCCTTGTTCTTTATGATTGTCCCATCCTCGTCCAATTTGTTCCTATAGACTCACTTTGTTCCGATGACATTTTTACATTTGGGTCTTGGAACAAGCATCCAAACTTTGCATCGCTTGAACTGATGCAGTTCTTCTTCCATGGCCAAGATCCATGATGCATTTGAGTTTGCTTCCTCAAACTTCTTTTGTTCAACCTGTGATAGAAAACTTAAATAGAGATTCTCGTTAGTTGTACCTCGACGAGTTCTGACACCATTCCGGGGATCTCCTATGATTTGGTCCATTGGGTGATCTTTCAGATATCTGAGCTCTAGATTCCTCGCATCTAGGACTTCTTCAGCCACTTGGATGACTTCATCAACTTGGATGTTATTTTCATCTTGATCCTCTACCTCTCCAATAGGGGTCGGAGAGGTGATCTTGATTAACTTATCATCTTTACTTTCGGTCTGTTCATCCAAACTGATTTCTTTAAGCCTTGTACCTTCATCTTCAACAAACACACTAGACGATTTGCTTTGCAGCAAGCTCGTCTCATCAAATACAACATGTATTGATTCTTCTACAACCAGAGTTTTTCTATTGAAAATCCTGTATGCCTTACTATGGCTACTATATCCTACAAAAATACCTTAAAGGCTTTTCTCACTAAACTTGGTAGTCTGATACTTACCATTGTTAAGTAAGAAGCATTTACAGCCAAAAATTCTAAAATATGAGATTGTTGGTTTCCTGCCTTTTAGAAGTTCATAAGATGTCTTATCAAGATTCTTGTTTATGAGGGCTCGATTTTGCATGTGGCATGCAGTGTTGACAGCTTCAGCCTAGAAGTATTCCGGCAGTGAAGCATCACTCAACATGGTCCTGCACGCCTCTATGAGTGTTCGATTCTTTCTCTCAGCTACTCCATTTTACTGTGGAGTACGAGGAGAGGAGAACTCATGAAAGATACCTAGGCTTATATAAAATTCTGTCATGGCCCAAGATTTGAATTCAGTTACATTGTCACTTATGATTTTGAATATGGAGCTGGTTTATTAATTCTGGATCTGCCTAACAAAGTTTGTAAAGATATCGAAGGTATCTGACTTGTGTTTCAGAAAAAACACCCACCCAAAGCGCGAGTAGTGATCAACAATTACCAACGAATAATACTTACCTCCTAAACTTCTAACTTGTAGTGGACCGAACAAGTCCATATGAAGTAGGTGTAAACACCTATTAGAGTTTTTGCCTATGATGCTTTTAAAGGTAGCCCTTGTTTGGTTTCCTTTTACGCATGCATGATAAGGTCTATCTTTGATGTGCTTGACATTTGGGGCATCACGTACTAAGTTCTAGGAGAATAATTTATTAATAGTTTTAAAATTAATATATGTTAGCCTCTTATGTCATTGGTCACCAAGAGATGTACTATCTTTTTCCAAAAGACACACTGGTGTAGAAGAGTCTATACAAATGAAATTTAAACAAAAAACATTCCTACTTCGAGTGCCAGATTGAATCGTTTCCATATTGTCAACAGACTTTATCAAGCACTTGTCAGCGTGGAATTCAACTATGTATCCCTTGTCGCATAGTTGACTTATGCTTATGAGATTGCGTTCTAATCCCTCAACATAAGCTACATCCGAAAAATATACACTGCCATTAAAGATCATACCGTAACCTTTAGTTATCCCTCAGCTTGAACCTCCAAAAATGACCTTTGGTCCGTTGCAGACTGAAGTGAAATTCTTGAGTAGGCTTCTTGTCCCGGTCATGTGCCGAGAGCATCCACTGTCCAAGTACCAGATTGACATTTTGGTGGCCTTTGGACATACCTGCATTCATAATCACTTTGCCTTAGGATCCTAAACTTGTTTAGGTCCTTGGTATCGGGTTAGAAAACTCCCCCTATGAAGATTAGCATTCTGAGTGGTCAGTCTCATATTACCAACTTGAGGAGTAGCAACCTTCCTTGTATTGAACCAACAATCGATGACAAAATGACCAATTTTGCCACGACACCAACAGTCAAACCTATTGTATCTTTGCCTTACGTACTCCTGCTTGAACTTTTGAGATGGTGGTCTAGCAGGGGTAGCACTCTTGGAGGAGGAGGCTTCATGATGATGGCAATCACATGACTTCTTCTCCTTCGGAGGCCTTTCCCCAATGGGCTTTACTTTAGGTGCTTTCTTGAAGTTGTGGCCATGATTATAAGGACCATAGCCCTGAAGAATCACTTCTTCATAAGGTGCCTTAAAGACACTCTCACCAAAGTTTCGAGGGCGAGTCCATCCTTGGTACCGAGACTTTGGCTCTACATAAGTAGGCCTGGTTAAGTGACCATAGGACCAGTCCAGATCAAACTTATTTGTTGGAAAGATAACTTTCTTAAAGATAGTCTAATCTAGAGGGGCTTTCCCCTTTTCTTTGGCCAAGGCCTTCATGGCGGCCTTATTCTTCCGTTGAGCCTTGTTTCTCCTAGAAGATTTACTAGGAGTGTCAATATGGCCTAGTCCAGCTCCTTGGGCCTTAGCAGAGAATTCAGCAACGAGTGGAAGAACTGTCTTAGGCTTAGATAAACTTTCAACAAGTTTCTTCTCGGCCTAGAGTTGTTCTTTCAACTCTTTGATGATTTCCTCTTTAAGTTCGAGGTGCTTAAGAGCTTGAATGTATTCTTCAATAGTAAGATTGAAGTTCTCTTGAAGAGAGTCAGTCTAAGCGACTTCTTCTCTCAAGCTGCTCTTAATAGCCTTTAGAGACTTAATCTCTTTAGCCCGAGTTTTAACGACTCGGCGACATTTGTCGTAAGTCATGATCAACTCCTTGTACTGGGCCATAAGTTCCGACTCATCGTCAGAAGAGCTATCCTCATGATCATGCTCATAACTTTTAGATTCAGAGAGAGGAGTGTGAGATTTTACCTCCCCAGTAAACTGGGGCTCTTATTCATCATCTGATTGAGCCATGAGCTCAAAGTAGGCTTCCTCTTCTTCACTCGACTCAGATGAGTCGGATTCGCTGAGAGTCTTGCCTTTCTTGGCCAACAAGCTCTTCTCTGTCCTCTTCTTGTGGTATGCGGACTTCTTTTCCTCTCTTATGCCACCCTCCTTCTTCTTGTGGGGGCAGTCAGCTATGACGTGACCTGGTTTGTTACAGCAGTAGCAAACAATGTCAGTAGAAATCTGTTTATTCTGTTTAGAGGTATACCTTTCATGGCTACTTGAGCCTTTCTTTCGCTGATCACCATCATGTCATGATCTTCTGTATGAGGCATCCTTGCCTCTCCACTGCTTCTTCTTGTTCAAGAATTTCTTGAACTACCGTGAGAGCAACGAGAACTCTCCTTCAGACAGTTCTGAGCCTGAGGTGCTTGGCTCAGAGATTTCCTCTTCACTTACTTCTTGAACAGGTGCTGGTGAGGAAGCTTTGCCCTTCCTTGAACTATCAGCCTTTAATGCAACAGACTTCTCTTTTGAGGATAAGCGACTTTTCTCTTCTTCAGCTTTTCTGGAATTGATCTGCAGTTCATAGGACATCAGCTTGCCAAATAGATTCTGTGGGTCTGTCTCAGCTAGCTTGCCAAACTCCCGGATGGCACAGACTTTATTATCCCATTCCTTTGTGAGAGACCTCAGAAACTTATCATTCATCTCCCCATTAATGAAGACTCGGCCATACACTCATAGGCCATTTACTATCTTTAAGAAATTCTCAAAGGTATCTGCAATGGTCTCCTTTGACCCTTTCCTGAAGGCTTCATATTTCTGGTTCAGTAGGGACCTTCTATCATCCCTCACTTCTTCAGTACCTTCCATCAGAGTAACTAGAGACTGCCACATCTCCTTAGCGGATTGGCAGTGAATCAGATTCTGCAGCATCAAGTCATCTACTGCACCTGCTATAATATTTTTACCTTTCTTGTCCAAAGAGACAAGTGCAATCTCGTCCTTATCTAGGTCCATCAATTTCTTAGGAACTTTCTTGGTTGGATCTATAGTTGAGGCAGTCATGGGGACGTAAGGACCTTCTTCAACAATCATGAAGATCCGGGGGTCCACAGCTTCCATGAAATATTTGATTCTCTCTTTCCACATGGGAAAGTTATTCTTTGTGCACAGAGGAAGCTTGGCAAAATCTTTGGCCTTGTCCATTGCTTGAATATCCGAGTGACAACTTTCGAGAGGAAATTGATCAAGGTGTTAACCTTTTAACGACCAACCTCCCTCTGATACCAATTGAAAGTGGAAAGTTATCAACCTAAATCACCTAGAGGGGGGTGAATAGGTGAATCATGCGTCTATTTATGGAATAAAAATGTTAACGAACTTGCACAAAACATTAAGCAGTCAAAGAAGACAAGAAGATTTATAGTTGTTCCCCACTCTTGGGTATGTCCACTTTACCTCACCGATCTAGCAAATCACTAGACTCGGCTACTCCACTATCTCGGATTGAAAACAATCCTACGCCTCGGAACCAAGTTCCAACAAACTCAATCCAAAAGGATCTACACTCGGAAGATAAAAACTTCCTACAAACTCAGAGAACAACGCTCCTACACTCGGAGAAAATATCTTACAATGATAACAAAAAGATTTGGAAAAATACAAACAGAGATTTCTCAGATCTGGAAAAATTCAGCCCTAGGTCTTCTTCTTGAATTGGTGTCTCTTTCAGAAATGGTTGAAGAAGACTTGACGATCTGACCTGAGAATGCTTTGATCTACTCGATCAAGGAGAAGATGATGATCCCTTGAACAACAAGTCTTCTAGGATCGAAAGCAGAAATTTCAATCTACTCGTGAGCGGCGGCGGCGGCTTCAGAACGTGTTCTTTTGGAAAGTGACGGCCGATCCAGAAAAATTCAGAAGTACGAAATCCGCTCTGTAAATCTTATTCTTGTTATTGTTCTTCTTAGGGTTAAGTCTTAATGAAAAAACCTTATATAGGATTACCTCTAACGGCTAGAAAAGACATTAATGAAGACATGTGTCAAGTCATTTGAAAAATCTTGCCGATCTAGACTTAAGCAAATTTTAGAACAAAAATCTGCTGTTCTCGAGAAGTAGGAGAGAGTTCTCGAGAACAAGAAGGATTTCTCGAGAACTGTACTATTTGGAACTAACTAAGTTTACGAGAAAAACTTCTCGAGAGCAAACTGGACTTCTCGAGAACCATAAGCTGACTTCTCGAGAACCATAAGCTGACTTCTCGAGAACTACTCTAGACTTCTCGAGAAATAGGACTTAGAAAAATTTCTTTAAACTTTCTGAACTTCTCGAGAACTACAAGCTGGGACTTCTCGAGAACTAAGGGCTAAGCTTCTCGAGAACTGAAGGGACTTCTCGAGAACTGAAAGGACTTCTCGAGAACCTTGACTAACTTCTCGAGAACTATATATAAAGGTGAGTTTCTCGAGAACTAGTCTCGGATTCTTGAGAACTAGAGGAACTTCTCGAGAACTGTTAAGTCTACTTCTCGAGAACTGAAAGGTCTTCTCGAGAGGTGGACTTAGAGAAATTCTGGACTTCTCAAGAACTGCTAAGTCTACTTCTTGAGAACTATGAGAACTTCTTAAGAGGTGGACTTAGAGAAATTCTGGACTTTTACAGTTTTCTTCTCTTCAAGAATCCTATCCTCATTCCTTGATCCAAGTGCTTGAAAACGAAGTGTATTCCAATTGAGAGGCTACACATGAGTCAACACCTTGGATCACACAGTGAGGGATTATATTGTATGGTCCTGTGTTCATGACCCACTGTAGACTGACATTGGTCTACACTTAGTAATGATGATCTGCAAACACACAACTTAAACAAGATATCAAATACAACTTAATCCATCTTAGTTCAAGGGTGACTTCAACAAATCTTGGTTATTGTGGATGCAATACCCAACACTAGGCTCGTTGCTCTAGGCTATAGGTAAGAGAAAGGCATTGACTATGATCAAACCTTTGCTCCTGTTGCAAGGCTAGAAGCAATCAGGATTTTTCTTGCTTATGCTGCTTTTAAGAAGTTCAAAGTCTACCAGATGGATGTCAAGAGTGCTTTCTTGAATGGAGAACTAAAGGAAAAAGTTTATGTTGAACAACCCTCAGGTTTTATATCTTCTACTCATCCCTCATAAGTTTTTAAATTGCATAAAGCTCTCTTTGGTCTAAAGCAAACTCCAAGAGCTTGGTATGAAATCTTAGCAAATTTTCTTTTAGAACACACGTTCTCTAGAGACATGGTAGATAGGACCCTTTTTACTAAGATGCATCATGATAAAATTTTGGTAGTACAAATATATGTAGATGACAATATTTTTTGCTCTACTGATCCCAAATTATGTAAGAGATTCTCTGATCTAATGCATTCTAAGTTTTAGATGAGTAGCATTGGAGAGCTGTAATACTTCCTTGGTCTACAAGTGAAGTAATCCCCTGATGGCATATTCATATCCCAATCTAAATATGTAAGTGAGCTTATTAAGAAATTTGGGATGGCTGATGTCTCCTCTATGAAAACACCCATGGCTGCCAATGTTGTGATTGACTCTGATGAACATGGAAAACCAGTTGATCAGACCAAGGATAGGGCTATTGTTGGATCCCTACTCTATCTAACAGCAAGTAAACCAGACATCATGTTTGCTACATGTCTTTGTGTTAGGTTCCAAGTTAGCCCTAAAGAATCTCATCTTATTTTCATTAAAAGGATTTTAAGATATATAATGAGTATTCCTAATCTAGGACTCTGGTATCCAACAAAGTCAGCAATTGAGCATACTTGATTTTTTGATGTTGACTATGCTGGATGTAGAGTGGATGGGAAAAGCACTTCAGGAACATGTCAGTTCCTTGGTGATAGACTTGTGTTCTGGTTTTGCAAGAAACAAACATATGTGTCCACATCAACTACTGAGGCTGAATACATGGCAGCTGGCAACTACTGTTCACAGATCTTGTGGATACAAAACCAACTCCTAGATTATGGTTTCAATCTAAATAATTCAACCTTATTCTATGATAGTACCATTTCTATATCCATAGCACACAATCCAGTACATCATAGTAGGATAAATCATATATATATAAGACATCATTTCATAAGAGATTGTGTGGACAAACAGAAAATTAGCCTTGAATTTATCTCCACTGATTTGCAAAGGGCAGATATTTTCACCAAGCCCTTGGATGAATCTAAATATTTGTTCTTTTTGAATTAGTTAGGAATGATAGATGGAAAGGCTTAATTTTAAATCTGTCCTTAGTGTAAATGATCTGGAAACAATTCGTCGACTTGAGATCGGCGATTTGCAAACTTATCATTGAGAGTTCGTCGACCAGAGATCGATGAAATCTCTGTGCGAAGTCAGTTTCGTCGACCTAAGATCGATGATTCTGTTTCAAGAAATATTTCTGAGGACGAAGAAATATCTCCATATCTTAAGTCTGAGATCGACGAAGTTATCTCTTCATGAAATTTTTCGTCGACCTGAGATCGAAGAATTTTTCTTTTTCGCAGGACGAAACTTGATGTTTCATATTCTGAAAAACCTTATAACTAGGTTTTCTTCGAGCTCCATCCCACGCTTTTATTTCCATTGCACTTGACCTCTCTGTTTCGTTGTTGCAGGTGATCATGGCGATTCCGGCAAGCGCTCTCACAGCAATGAAATTTGATATGGGTTTTGACATCGACTTTGAGTCTTTCAAATACTCAGATCAAATCTTCCTTAACATTCTGTAACTATTTGAAGATTTATATTTGAGTAATCTAATGACAACCAGGATAAAGATTCCGATGACCGAGATTAGAGAATGGGTCTACTCGTTATCGTCTTCAGATGCTGACACTTTGGTATGAACAATAGCGGATGTTATAGGAAAGGTTCTGCTGGGTAAGCACACCTCCCACGATCACATAACTAGACATCAGTGTCTTGTGATGTGTGTGTGGCAAATAAGAAGGCCGTGAACTGGGCCAAAATTCTGTTTGATTTGATTAAGAGGAAAAACACAAAGAAGGAAGTGTGTGATGGCCGGATTTTGTGAATTTTTCTTCAAGCCAATACTGCTGAATCACTGGTGATCCCGACCATATTCATTAATGCCTTTAAGAGGCTAATGAAATAAGTAAGTTGTCTACCTAAATCACCTAGAGGGGGGTGAATAGGTGAGATGTGCGTCTAATGCGAAATAAAAAAAAATGAGAACTAGCACAAATAAGTAATCAAGCAATCATACAGACGACAAGAGATTTATAGTGGTTCCCCGATCTTAAGTACGTCTACTTACCTCACAGATCTAGCAAATCACTAGACTCGGCTAATCCACTATCTCGGATTGCAAACCAATCCTACACCTCGGAACCACGTTCCTACAAAACTCGATCCAAACGGATCTACACTCGGAAGATAAAAAAACTTCCTACCACTCGGAGCACAACGCTCCTACACTCGGAGAATGATCTCCTACAAGATTTACAAATAGAGATTGAAAATACAAACAGAAATATTCTCAAATCTGAAACAATATGTCTCTAAGTCTTCTTCTTGAATTGTTGCGGCTCTTTCAGAATTTGTAGAAGAAGATCCTTTGAAAATTTGACCTGAGAGAACTTGAATCTACTCGATCAAGGAGAGAAAACCGTTTCCTTAATCAGCAGATCTTCTAGATCGAGTGCAGAGAGATTGATCTTGACGTGAGTGGTGGCTTCAGATGTCGTTCTTGAGAGAAAGTTGGCCGAACCAGTAAATTAGGAAAGTACGGAATCCGCTCTTAAGAGATTCTTCTTTTTCTATTCTGCTTGGTTAGGGTTATGTCTTAGGGAAAAGACTTTATATAGAATTACCCTTAATGGATAGAAAAGACATTAATTACGACACATGGACCAATCACGTCGAGGTATTTGAAATTTCGGCCGTTCTGGACTTAGAACAAGAATTTCTGGAAAAACAAATTAGCTCTCGAGAAGTGGCTATAGTTCTCGAGAAGTAGGAACTGAGTTCTCGAGAACTGTGAAGACTTCTCGGGAACAAGTTCTTTAGAAAAGGTTTGGACTTCTCGAGAACACAAGGTTTAGTTCTCGAGAACTAATTGACTTCTCGAGAACTAGACTTAGAAGAAATTCCATAACTTCTCGAGAACAATCACCTAGATAATTTTTCTGAACTTCTCGAGAACAAAGAGGAAGACTTCTCGAGAACTAAGGGAGGCCTTCTTGAGAACTAAATAAGACTTCTCGAGAACTTAACTAAGAAAAATTTCTAAGGAAAATCCTGACTGTTCAAGAAATTGAGCTGGCAGTTCTCGAGAACTGAAGCCAAGCTTCTCGAGAACAAGAAGGACTTCTCGAGAACTATACCTTAGGCTTCTCGAAAACTGACCAATACTTCTCGAGAACAAAGAGGACTTCTCGAGAACTATAACTTAGATAATTTCTTGAACCTGTCCAGGCTTTTCAAGAACTATGTAGTTAAGCTTCTCGAGAACTATGAGAGCTTCTCGAGAACTAAACCACACTTCTCGAGAACTCTGAAGTTGCTTCTCGAGAACTTGACTTAGATAATTTTCAAGAGTTTTAGAGAATGTTTTCTTCTGATCCTGTCTTTATCCCATGCTCCCAATGTTTGAACATGAAGTGTATCCCAATTGAGAGGCTACACATGAGTCAACACTTTGGATCACACAGTGAGGGATTACACTGTATGGTCCTGTGTTCCTAACCCACTGTAGACTGACATTGGTCTACACTTAGCACTGAGAATCTGCAAACATTCAACTAGAACAAGGATATAAAATACAATTTAATTCATCTTAGTTCAAGGGTGACTTCAGGCAAATCTGGGTTATTGTGGATGGAATACCCAACAATCTCCCCCTATTTATAGAAGTCAGAACCCTCTACACTAAGGTAAATTATCATAATAAAGAAAGAACTGGAAGAAAGGAAATTGAATATAAATACAAGGACAGATTAATTAAAGACACAATGTGCAAAACTAGGGATTGTATATATAAGTAATGTTTTAGAATTGATCAACATCCATTTCCTCAAAATTCTCAAAACAAAACATCATCACTCAATCTTTGCTTTGCTGTTGCCTGTCTTGCTTTTCCTGCTACCTCCTCTGATAACTGAAAGATTTTGGATAATATCTTGGGGGCTTTGGAGGAGCTTTAGGATTATTCTTTCCATATTCTCTATCATATATTCTCTTTTTGGTCATGGACTTTTCACATAACTCCCACTCAACTGATCTGTAGTGAAGATGTCTATTCTCATTAAAGTCCATGACTAGTTTAAGAGTGTCAAGAATTAGAGCTTTGTAAGTTGGGCTCCAAACTTCAGCAAATTCCTTTGTTTTTCTTCTTTCTACCTCTGGCTGGGGAACAGATCTGCTAGCAGAAGGACCTTCCCCATACTTCCTTTTCTTGGGGATGTGAACCTCTGGTAGATCTTGAGGAATAATGTCATCCCAAACTTGGGAATAGGAAGCTGGAGGAGGTGCCTGGTCTTCTGGTCTAGGAGAAAATGTAGGCATTTGAGGTTGAGGCACTTGGCTGGACTCACCTTGAGCAAGAGGATTTAAGTAATGAGGAATAATGTTGGGGTCAGCCTTAAAGTCTGGGAAGATCTGGTTGTGCATCCAGACAGCTGTATCATATGTATGGAATTTTACTGATTGAATCTGTTCTAAGACATCCTTATTGATTGCAGTTAGTTTCTCATCCCAGATAGTTTTGGCATCTGCAGTAAGCTTTTCTACCTATTCTTTCACTATGGTCTCCCCCTTTCTGATTTCTATAGATAGCTGGTCTATGGAGTCTTCTTTGAAAGTACCAACTTCATTGCATATCTTCGTGACATTCTCTTCAGCTCTCTTGTCCAATTGAATTTGATTGTTTGCCAGGGTGATACATTGGTCCATGACTTGACCAATGCTTGTGATGGTGTGATCTATGGCTTTTCCTCCAATTCTGAACAATCCTTTGAGAGAATCAGTGTTGGCTTGAATCTCTACAAAGCCTCTGCTCATTTCTTTCTCAAGGGCAGTTACCTGATCTTTGACAGTCTGAAGAGATTCATCAAAATATTTCCTCTGGTTAGCTAGCATTTCATCAATCTTTGACAGAATATCTGAGTTTGCAATTACAATAGCAGCAGCAGCAGGAGCAGAGGTGGTAGAATCAATCTGAGGTGGTGGAGGAGCTTTCCATGGGGGGATTTATTCTAGTATAACAGAGCTCTGGGCTCTTACAGTATGAGATATTATATCTCCCTCCTCATCAACAAATCTAGGAAGGGAGAAATCAAGATTCCTGAGAGGGGCTTCCACCTCCTTACGGGCTTGCTCATCCTCTTCAGATAGAAGGATGGTCTCTAGTGGAGTTGAATCTTTTCTTGGAGAGGGAGAAGGAGTAGCTTTAGGTGAGGGATCTCTGGATGGGTCTTCAGGGAGATCTTTGGAAAGGGGGGGAGGAGGTTCTTCAGAGGTAAGCTCTTCTATTATCTTGTCTATGGCTTTATTTGTGTCTTTGAGAGTTTCTTGGGCTGGAACATCAGATAAATTTGGCACTGGAGAGACTTCCACAGGGCTCCTGACTGGAGATCTCACTGGGCTTCTCAGAGGAGATCTGGCTGGAGTAGCAATTTTGTTATCTGAGGCAGAGTGTGCAGGCTCCCCCTTAGTTGCTGCACCAGATGGTTCAGCAACATGATATAGAGGAGGAGATGGGGTCCTCACCTCTGAGACAGAAGCTCCAACTTCTTTAGCTATCTGCCTTGGGTTCTTCAGCTTCAACTCCCATCTCTGGATGGAGGCTAAGGAAATCTTCTTAAGGTGATGAATTATTGTACCTTTGGAGGTTTTGAAGGTAACAGGATCAATCTCTTTCAAAATCAATGAGATTATCCTTGCAAATTTGGGAGCTTGGATGCTATCCCTGATCAACTCAAACACCATCATGCCAAACTAAAACTTCTTCCTTGAGACAATGGCTGTCATCACTGCAAATAGATCATTATTAATGAAACTAATTGACCCTGTTTTGCACCAGAGGATCATTCAAATAATATCTACAAAAAATTTCCCTACATCATTGAAAAGGTTTCTCCTGAAGGAGTAAAATTCCGCAGGAACTCTACAGAGGGAGTAGGTCCTGTCATAGTCTTCCAAAGTTAGGTCATCTTCCTCATCTACAACGGGCATTCTCAGAAGTTGGGAAACTCTTATCTTGTTCAACTTTATCTTGATCCCTCTGACTTGAGTTTTCATAATCTTACCATTACTTTTCACCTTAGCATTCCTGAAGAACTCCTCGACATCAGGAAAAAGAATCTTGAAGGGTTCTGTCAAAATGAACATGAGGCCGGCGGTTTCGAGAGGAATGAGAAGGTGCCTGAAATCGTCTGAAATTTCTGCAATTCTTGCGAATACCAGTTTGCTGCCGACTCCAATCTTGGAAACCTAAGCCATGAGAGCTGACGGTGGCGACAGACTAAGCGCGAGACTACGGTGGAGATAGAGTTCCTTACAGCGGAAGACGGAGTGTTGGAGAGTAGTGATTTTGAAATGGCGGTTGATTTAAGATTTCTAAAATATTATATATATATATATAACCCTAGTAATGTTAATTATGAGTCTAATTAACCTTGGATTAGGACATAAATCAGGAGGTTTTCAAAATAGAGGAGTTAGCAGAAATCGGCAAAAGGACGGGCCATTTCTCGAGAGGCAAGTTGTAGTTCTCGAGAAGTGGCAGATAGTTCTCGAGAAGCGAGGATGGTTCTCGAGAACTGGCAGATAGTTCTCGAGAAGCAAGCTTTAGTTCTCGAGAACTGGCAGATAGTTCTCAAGAAGCAATCTTTAGTTCTCGAGAACTGGCCGATAGTTCTCGAGAAGCAATCTTTAGTTCTCGATAACTGGCCGATAGTTCTCAGGAAGTAAGTGTAGTTCTCGAGAGCTATCCTTCTACTTGAGAAATTCTGACCTTTTTGGAGATTCCTCGATTCTTGAGCCTTTGAACTAATCACCTTGGCCTAATCTTCCTTGTTCAGTAGCCCAAGTTCAGTTTTGAAGAAATTTAACTTGGTTTCATCCAGCGGCTTTGTGAAAATATCTTCTACCTGTCGATCAGTTGGCACGTACTGCAGATCCACATCCCCTTGCTCTACATGCTCCCAGATGAAGTGGTATCTCAGCTCGATGTGCTTTGTCCGGCTGTGAGAGACTGGGTTGTTTGCGATTACGAATGTGCTGGAGGAGTCACAGAACAATGGAATGTCCTTGACCTTCATATTGTAATCCTCTAGCTGGTTCTTTAGCCAAAGCAACTGTGCACAACAACTACCGACAGAAATGTATTCTGACTCGGCCGTTGAGATTGCGACACAGTTTTAATTTTTACTTCTCCAAGAGATAAGCCTTCTTCCTAGGAATTGGCAAGTCCCGGAAGTACTTTTCCTATCGTCTTTGCTTCCTACAAAATCTGCATCTGAAAATCCAATCAGTTCACTATCATTACTTCTTGGGTACCATTAGCCAAGATTTGGTGTACCTTTAAGGTATCTCAAAATTCACTTCGCAGCAATATATTGAGATTCCTTAGAGTTCACCTGGAATCTAGCGCATACACATGTTGAGAACATTATATCTGGTCTACTTGCGGTAAGGTAGAGCAAGGACCCAATTATGTTTCTGTACTTGGTTTCATCAAAAGGTTTCCCTTTCTCATCCTTATCTAGAGACATAGCTGAGGCCATTGGAGTTCTCATAGAGGTTGCATTCTCCATTCCGAATTTATTAAGTAGCTCTTTGGTGAACTTGGTCTGTGAGATGAAGATTCCATCCTCAGATTATTTCACCTGAAGCCCTAAGAAATACTTCAGCTCTCCCATACTGCTCATTTCAAACTTCCCTTGCATAAGTTTGGAAAACTTCTTGCAGAGGTTGTTATCCGTAGAGCCAAAAATAATATCATCGACATAGATTTGCACTAGCAAAATCTTGCCATTTATTTCCCTAAGAAATAATGTCTTGTCTATCTTTCATCTTTTGAACTTGTTCTCAAGAAGAAAGCTAGACAGCGTCTCATACCAAGCTCGAGGAGCTTGTTTAAGACCATATAGTGCTTTTTGCAGTAAATAAACATGATTAAGAAAAATTGAGTCAACAAAACCTGGCGGTTGCTCTACATACACTTCTTCCTTTATGTCACCATTCAGGAAGGCAGAATTTACATCCATCTGATAGACAGTAAAGCCCTTAAGTGCAGCATAAGCAAGGAATAACCTGATCGCCTCCAGTCTTGCCACTGGAGCATACGTTTGATCGAAGTCAATTCCTTCTTCTTGACGATATCCCTTGGCAACGAGTCTGGCTTTGTTCTTTATGATAGTTCCATCTTCGTCTATCTTGTTCCGGTAGACCCATTTTGTTTCGATGACGTTATTACTCTTGGGTCTAGGAACAAGTGTCCAAACTTTGCAATGTTTGAACTGATTTAACTCTTCTTCCATGGCTAGAATCTAGGATGCATCCGAGTTTGCTTCCTCGAACTTCTTAGGTTCAACCTGTGATAGAAAACTTAAGAATAAATTCTCGTTAGTTGTACCTCGACGAGTTCTGACACCATCTCGGGGATCTCTTATGATCTGGTCCAAGGGATGATCCTTCAGGTGTCTGAGCTCTAGAGTCCTTGCATCTGGGATCTCCTCAGCCATTGGAGTTGCATCTTCAGCTAGGATGAATTCTTCATCTTGATCATCTACCTCTCTAATCGGGGTTGTAGAGGTGATCTTGATGAACTTTTCATCTTTATCTTCAGTAGGTTCATCCAAGCTAAGTTCCTTTATCTTTGTACCTGCATCTTCAATAAGCACACTAGAAGAGTTGCTTTGCAGCAAACTCATCTCATCAAATACAATGTGTTTCGATTCTTCTACCACCAGAGTTTTTCTATTGAATACTCTATAGGCCTTATTATGGCTACTATAACCTACAAAAATACCTTCAAAGCTTTTCTCGCTAAACTTGGTAGTGTGATACTTACCGTTGTTAAGTACAAAGCACTTACAGCCAAAGATTCAAAAATATGAAATGGTCGGTTTCCTGCCTTTTAGAAGCGCGTAAGGAGTCTTATCATGGTTCTTGTTGATGAGTGCTTGATTTTGCACATGACAAGCGGTGTTGACGGCTTTAGCCCAGAAGTACTCTAGAAGTGAGGCATCACTCAACATAGACCAACAAGCCTCTATGAGTGTTCTGTTCCTTCTCTCAGCTACTCCATTTTGCTGTGGAGTGCGAGGAGAGGAAAACTCATGAAAGATACCTTGACTTTCACAGTATTCTATCATGGCCCCAGACTTGAATTCCGTTCCATTATCACTTCTGATTTTGACTACGGAGCAGTTGTATTCATTTTGGATTTGCCTAACAAAATTAGTGAAAATATTGAAGGTATCTGACTTGTGTTTCAGAAAGAACACCCACGCAAAGAGCTAGTGATCATCCACAATAACCAACGTATATTCCTTACCTCCCAAACTTCTAACTTGTAGTGGACCGAACAAGTCCATATGAAGAAGTTGTAAGCTTCTATCAGAATCCTTGCCTATAATGCTTTTAAATGAACTCCTTGTTTGCTTGTCTTTTATACAGGCATGACAAGGGTTGTTCTTAATGCACTTGACATTAGGGGCATCACATACTAAGTTTTGAGAGAATGGTTTATTAATAGTTTTGAAATTAATATGTGCTAGTCTCTTATGTCATTGGTCAACAAGAGATGCACTACTTTTTGCTAAAAGACATACCAGTGTAGAGGAGTCAATATAGATGAAATTTAAACAGAAAATATTTCTGCTTTGAGTGCCTGATAAAATAGTTTCCATGTTGTTAACCGATTTTATCAAATACTTGTCAGCAAGGAATTCAACCACGTATCCTTTGTCGCATATTGTGTTCCAATCCTTCAACATAGGCTACATCCGAAAAGGATACGTTGCCGTTCGTAATCATACCGTAGCCTTTGGTGATTCCTCGGTCTGAACCTCCAAAGATGACCTTTGGTCCGTTCAATACCGGTGAAAAGTTCAGGAGTAGGCTCCTTGTCCCTGTCATATGCCGAGAACATCCACTGTCCAAATACCAGATTGGCATTTTAAGGTCCTTTGGACGTACATGAAATTATAATCACTTAGCCTTAGGAACCCAAACACGTTTGGGTCCTTTGTCTCGAGTTAGAATACTCCCCCTACGAGTATTAGCCTCATGAGTGGTCATTCTCATGTTTCTAACTTGAGGAGTTGCAGCATTTTAGGATTGAACCAAAAATCTATGGCAAAGTGACCAACTCTACCACAACACCAACAATCGAATCTGTTGTATCTTTGCCTTATAACCTCCTGCTTGACCTTCTTGAGAGGAGGTCCAGCATGGGTAGCATCCTTGGAGGAAGAAGCTTCATGATAATGGCAGCTGCATGAAGTCTTCTCCTTCATAGGCTTTTCCACAACAGGTTTTACCTTTGGTGCCTTCTTGATGCTATAACCATGAGCATAAGGTCCATAGCTCTTAAGTTGAATCTCTTCATAAGGTGCCTTGAAGACACTCTCGCCAAAGTCACGAGGGGGAGTCCAACCTTGGTACCTTGACTTAGGCTTCTCTGGGATCGGCCTAGTGAAGTGTCCATAGGTGGACTCAAAGTCGAATTCGTTCACAGGAAAGATAACTTTCCTGAACGAGACTGGCTCCAAAGGAGCTTTCCATTTTTCCTCGGCCAAGGCCTTCTTGGCATCCTTATTCTTTCTCTTGGCCTTCCTTCTCCTAGAGGATTTACTAGGAGCACCTCTGTGGCCTAGACCAGCACCATTGGCCTTGGCTGAGAATTCAACAATCAGAGGATGTACAGTCTTAGGCTTAGAGAAACCTTCAACAAGTTTCTTTTCAGCCAAGAGTTATTCTTCCAACTCCTTGATGATTTTCTCCTTAAGGTCAAGGTGCTCAAGAGCCTTGTTATATTCTTCAATAGATTTATTGAAGTCTTCCTTGAGAGAGTCATTCTTTGAGACTTCTTCTCTTAAGGTGCTCTCTGTAGCTTTTAGAGACTTTATCTCTTTAGCTTGAGTTTTCATGACTCGGCGACATTTGTCGTAAGCCTTGAGTAACTCCTTATATTGTCCCATAAGTTCAGATTCATCCTCAGATGGATAGCCCTCTTGCTCACTATCATCATCAGATTCTGAAAGAGGGGTGTGAGATTTTATCTCCCCAGTGAACTGGGGGACTTGTTCATCATCAGTTAGAGCCATTAGCCCAAAGCTAGCTTCTTCATCTTCTGCACTCGACTCAGATGATTCAGAGTCACTGAGGGTTTTGCCCTTCTTGGCCAACAGGCTCTTTTCTATCCTCTTTTTACTGTAGGACTTCTTCTCTTTTCGTTTGCCACCCTCTTTCTTCTTGTGGGGGCAATCCGCAATGACGTGACCTGGCTTATTACAACAATAACAAACAATGTCAGTCGAATAATGTTTATTCGGTTTAGAACCATACCTGTCGTGGCTGCTTGAGCCTTTTCTATGGCGATCACCATCATTGCGTGATCTTCTATAGGAGGCATCCTTGCCTTTCCATTTCTTCTTCTTGCTCAAGAATTTCTTGAACTCTCTTAAGAGTAGAGAGAACTCTCCATCAGATAGCTCTGAGACAGAGGAGCTTGGCTCAGATGATTCTTCTTCATCAGCTTCAAGAGCTGGGGCAGGAGAGCTAGCCTTTGTCTTCCTTGAGCTATCTGCCTTCAGAGCGACAGACTTCTCCTTGGATGCAGACCTGCTCATCTCTTCTTCAGCTTTTCTTTAGTTGATTTGGAGCTCGTAATACATAAGCTTTTCGAATAGATTCTGCGGGTCCGTCTCGGCTAACCTTCCGAACTCCCGACTGGCGCATACCTTGTTATCCCATTCCTTGGTCAGGTATCTTAAGAATTTGTCATTCAGTTCCCCATTTGTGAAGACTCGGCCATAAACTCTTAGGCCATTAACTATATTGAAGAAGTTCTCAAAGGTATCAGCTATGGCTTCCTTGTGACCTTGCCTGAAGGCTTCATACTTCTGATTTAGAAGGGATCTCCGATCATCCCTAAATTCTTCAGTGCCTTCCATTAGAGTCACTAGGGATTGCCACATCTCCTTGGCAGACCAGCAACGAATCAGATTTTGCAGCATCGAGTCATCGACTGCACTTGCTATAATATTTTTTAGCTTTCTTTTCCATGGAGACAAGTGCAATCTCATCCTTATCCAAGTCCATCAACTTCTTTGGGACTTATTTGGTTGGATCTGTTGTAGATGCAATCATGGGAACATACGGACCTTCTTCAATAATCATGAAGATCTGAGGGTCCACTGCTTCTATGAAGAGTTTAACTCTTTCCTTTCACATAGGAAAATTATTCTTGGTGCATATAGGGACCTTAGCAAAATCCTTGGTCATACTCATGCTTGATACTTCTCTAAAGAAAACTTGGGAAGGATCAGATCAAGGTGTTAACCTTTTAAAGATCAACCTCCCTCTGATACCAATTGAAAGAAGTAAGTTGTCTACTTAAATCACCTAGAGGGGGGTGAATAGGTGAGATGTGCGTCTAATGCGGAATAAAAAAAATTGACAACTAGCATAAATAAGTAATCAAGCAATCACATAGACGCCAAGAGATTTATAGTGGTTCCCCGATCATGGGTACATCCACTTACCTCACCGATCTAGCAAATCACTAGACTCGGCTACTCCATTATCTCGGATTGCAAACTAATCCTACACCTCGGAACTACGTTCCTACAAAACTCGATCCAAACGGATCTACACTCGGAAGATAAAAAAACTTCCTACCACTCGGAGAACAACGCTCCAACACTCGGAGAATAATCTCCTACAAGATTTACAAATAGAGATTGAAAATACAAACAGAAATATTCTCAGATCTGAAACAATATGTCTCTAGGTCTTCTTCTTGAATCGTTGCGGCTCTTTCAGAATTTGTATAAGAGGATCCTTTGAAAATCTGACCTGAGAGAACTTAAATCTACTCGACCAAGGAGAGAAAACCGATTCCTTAATCAGCAGATCTTCTAGATCGAGTGCAGAGAGATCGATCTTGACGTGAGCGGCGGCTTCAGATGTCGTTCTTGAGAGAAAGTCGGCCAAACCAGAAAATTAGGAAAGTACGGAATCCGCTCTTAAGAGATTTTTATTTTTCTATTCTGCTTGGTTAGGGTTATGTCTTAGGGAAAAGACTTTATATAGGATTACCCTTAACTGCTAGAAAAGACATTAATTACGACACGTGGACCAATCACGTCGAGGTATTTTAAATTTCGGTCGTTCTGGACTTAGAACAAAAATTTCTGGAAAAACAACTTAGCTCTCGAGAAGTGACTATAGTTCTCGAGAACTAGGAACTGAGTTCTCGAGAACTGTGAAGACTTCTCGGGAACAAGTTCTTTAGAAAAGGTTTGGACTTCTCGAGAACACAAGGTTTAGTTCTCGAGAACTAATTGACTTCTCGAGAACTAGACTTATAAGAAATTCCTTAACTTCTCGAGAACAATCACCTAGAAAATTTTTCTGAACTTCTAGAGAACAAAGAGGAAGACTTCTCGAGAACTAAGGGAGGCCTTCTCGAGAACTAAATAAGACTTCTCGAGAACTTAACTTAGAAAAATTTCTGAGGCAAATCCTAACTGTTCAAGAAATTGAGCTGGTAGTTCTCGAGAACTAAAGCCAATCTTCTCAAGAACAAGAAGGACTTCTCGAGAACTATACCTTAGGCTTCTCGAAAACTGACCAATACTTCTCGAGAACAAAGAGGACTTCTCGAGAACTATAACTTTGATAATTTCTTGAACATGTCCAGGCTTTTTAAGAACTATGTAGTTAAGCTTCTCGAGAACTATGAGAGCTTCTCGAGAACTAAACCACACTTCTCGAGAACTCTGAAGTTTCTTCTCGAGAACTTGACTTAGATAATTTTCAAGAGTTTTAGAGAATGTTTTCTTCTGATCCTGTCTTCATCCCATGCTCCCAATGTTTGAACATGAAGTGTATCCCAATTGAGAGGCTACACATAAGTCAAATCTTTGGATCACACAGTGAGGGATTCCACTATATGGTCTTGTGTTCCTGACCCACTGTAGACTGATATTGGTCTACACTTAGCACTGAGAATCTGCAAACATTCAACTAGAATAAGGATATCAAATACAACTTAATTCATCTTAGTTCAAGAGTGAATTCATGCAAATCTGGGTTATTGTTGATGCAATACCCAATAGCTAACCTGCACCTTATTTAGCAGGTGGGAGAAGAGCATCCCTAATCAATTTAAGGCTTCCTCTTCCAGATCTTTTGAGAGTATAAGGGCTGTTCCAGCCACTTCCCACCCTGCTAAGGATATCCTCATTCCCCCTCCACCTCCACTTGATCAATCAACTTCAACATCCCTCCAGCTTACTTCCACAACTCCAAAACACCAACCTACACCTCCTGCTTCCCCCATCCATATTTCTTCACCAGTTCATTCACCACTACCTCAACATTCACCAATTCAATCTCCAGTACATATATCCCCTCAACTTCATTCTCCAGAGCATGTTACTCCTCCTCCATCCCCTCTTCCTTCTCATATTGCTGAAATACCTCCTCTTAAAAATCTATCATCTCTACCTGTATTCAATCTTTTTTCATCCCCTAGTCATTCTCCATCCCCTCCAGATGAGCAAATGCTAGATTCTCATCCCTCCTCTTCCACCTTTAATCCGTATGTATCTACTCAGACCCCACCTAAATTCATGGACATTGCTTTACCCTCCATTTCCTCCATTATGCAATCCATCACACCTCTCCTCCAACAACTCATAGCAGAGGCCATTTCACCTCTTGCTTATTCTATCTCATCTCTTGCTGCCCTACTATCTGCCTTTCCTGTCCCTCCTTCTTCAGTCAGGCGCCTGGCTCCAGTGCTTATTGAAACCAGGTAGGGGGAGATACTCTATGAAGAAGTAGCTCTAGCAGCAGCAGCATCAGTAGCAGAGATAGAGTTTGTTGATACTTAGATAGCAGTTGCAGAACTCTCAGAATTTTTTGACATTGATTATAAGACAACTGATTTAGATCATTCTTTGGATATTTATTCTGGAGACTGCTTTATTTCTCCAACAGTTGAACTGACCTCAGTTCTTGATTTCTTTGATCTTATGTATAACAACATTCTTTCTTTTGTCTCTCCTAAGTTCTGTATAGACATTGTTTGTTATACAGCTCATATTAGCTCAGAAGTATTACAGCTTATTTAGAATAGCTTTTCAGCTCTAGAGCCTGAGCTTGTTCTAGTTTCAGAGGCTGAGCCTGTTAAGGCTGCTGAGGGTGAGTTCTCTGAGCCCAAGAATTTTTCCCTTCCCACTTTTATTTTCTCTACCTCTCCATTACCAGATATGGATGAGATTTTTGCTGCAGACATGGCTCAGGAAGCTGAAATGGTTTCAGATGCAGTGGTTCCTCCTCAAGATGTTCTACCTCCAGTTCCTTCTCAAGTAGACAAACGGATCTCAAAGGAAATGTTAAAAGCAATAGATGCTCTTTATGACAATCCCCAGAGTTCCTCTGAAGATGATTCAGATAATGATTCAGATGATTCTGATAATTCCAAATCTAAGAAGAAAGTTATGAAGAAGAGAAAGGCCGCTCCTAAGCCCAATCTCAATAATGATACTCCCTACTATATTTTGCAGAATATAACTCCATACCAAGGGATGCCCCATTGGATGTGGCTGTCTAAAAATGATCAGAAAGAAAGGAAGAAGACGAGAAGGTACAAGTCTCCTCCCAGGCAATTCAAGAAAGACCCTCCTCCTCCTCCCCCCTCTTTAGGTACTTCTGGAAGTGTTACTCAGAGAGCTGCTCCGGTAACCAAGACTTATCATAGACAGTCAAGGCATGGCAGTCAGCAAACTCCTTCAAGACATCATCCTCCAACTTCTTCCAAGAGAGTTTCTGCAGATACTACTGATAAATCTCAACAGGACTCTAGTCCAATCAGGCCAGAGTCTCCTCCTATTCCATTTGTTGATCCAGAATAGGAGACCTCAGCCAGAATGGCTAGACTTCAGGAGTTAGCAGGACTATCTCAGATTAGGAAAGCTAAAGATAAAGGCAAGGATCCTTCTCAGTTTTCAACTATATCATCTTACAGGAAAGAGGAACTTACTAGGTATGCAAAAGCTAACAAGTTCTTTAATGCTGATGAGTATATGAAATTGCATCCAGAGGCTGTAGTTCCTAAAGAAACTTCTTAGAATATTATTGGTGCATCTGACATGACCATATCAAAAAGAGAAGCTGTTAATCCTAACAGAGAAATCTTATTCAAACAGTCTTCTGAAAAGTCTGAGAAAGCTATTCCCAAGCAGAAACAGTAAATTTTAGTTATTGTAATTTTATTGTTTAAACTCTACTTCTGTTTATATCATGAAGCATTTGTTGTAAATATCTGTTGAATGTATTATTTCTGCCAGATATATGTTTCTTGCTTTATGATTGCTTTTTGTTTGTTTTTAGTGACCTCACCTAAATAGGGGGAGATTGTTGGATACCTAGTTGGATTTGGGCTAGGTTCACTAATTTAGGCTGATTCTGACCCACCTTGTATAGCTAGGGTCTAGTCTAGTAGTCCTAGAAATTTAGGCTAATTCCTTTTAGTTCAACCTTCTTGGACCAGCCAGCAGAGGACCTCAGAAGATTAAGATTTAGAATTTTTTCAGAAGACAGCTTGATCTGTTCAAAGTTCTTCGAACTCAGCTCGATGATCGTCAATCTTCGATCGACGAACTCAGAGTTATTTCTCTGAACTGAGCTCGACGATATTCGAGCTCAGGTCGACGATCAGTTTTCTCCAAAAAGATTCTCAGCTCGACTATTTTCTATGTGTTCAAGTTCTGTGGTCGACGTTCTCTAAGTATAGAACAGATTCTCAGGTCGATAGTCTTGGAGCGCAGAATTAGTTGTGTATATTCAGTGTATGCTTCGCAGAGCTCAGGTCGACGAACAGGATTTCTCAGGTCGACGTTCTTTGAGTACAGGTCGACGAAATCTGTTCTCTGGTCGACGAATTCTATAAGCTGTCTAATCTTTATTCTTTTCTTACCTGTTCCCTCTCTATCACTATTTTAAGTCATAAATTCCTTGAGTAATCAATGCTCATATTCCCTATGAATATAGCCGTTTCCTGGCAGCATTGATTATGGTATTCATCAGAGGATTTATTTGACATATTTCTCGGGACAATTGAGGAAACGAATAATGACATATTTGCTAGTCATTTTCCTTCCCTGATTTCCAGCAAGACATTAATTGCAGTTATTCAAATTTCTAAGGAAGTTTGGCCGTCAAGGATAATAAAGAGAAGATCTTTTTCAAACAGACACCTTCTTTTTACAGAGACTGAGAACAGAGATACAATTCTTACAGAGCAAAAAAGTTTAGAGAGATATTCTTAGGAAGATCAAAAACCTCACAGCAGCTCTCAATCCTCATCTCTTACTGTGCTCTCAAGAAGATAGAAGAAGAACAATACAAACTGATTAAGAGTCTTCTTCATCTTCTGTTTTCCAGGAATTTGCTGAGACATTATAGATCCTTCTGTCTAAAGTTCCTGGATATTGTTTTCACAAGCTGAATACCTACACACTTCTGAACAAAACTTCTCAATTCCTGAACAACTCTACATCTCAGGAGGAGCTTTAACAAGATCTAGAATCCACACAAAGTCTTCTCAAAGTGCATTTGAGAAAAGAGAAGACTAACATCACTTTCGTTCCCACCCCACTGTACAGGGTTTTAACTCCGTTCAAAAGTTAGCCTGGTTCACAAGTCACCTTCCAAAAGACTTGAGTTTGGTTTTTGGGCACCTGATCAAAAGCTCAAAGGGTTACAATATCTCCCTGCAAATAGATATTGTGGTGACAGTCACCTAATCAAAACCTATAGTGGATTCCTACCAGGGTGGTAGAAGAGTGGATGTACTCAGTTGGGGAGCCACTATAAAATTCTTGTGTTGTCTGTGTGTTTGCTATTTTCCTTTTGTCTTGTGTTGTGGTAGTTTAGAATAGCTTTTCTTTGCTCCTAATATCATCTACTAGATATTACTATATCACCTATTTTATCACCTATTTTTATGTGAATAAAAATTGCAAAGGAATTTTAATTAACTCTATTCACCCCCCCCCCTCTAGAGTTAACCAGAGATTACTCTCCCTTTTCTTTCAGATGTCCTCCCTTGTGGCGAATCACCTACAAGGCATTATTATTGAATTATGCAAAGCTTTGATGGCGTCTTATGTGAAGCTTCGGATACACTTGTGTCGATGCTCTTGTGCGGCTTATGCGGCTTGTATAGGTGCTTATTCCTGTAACTATTAGTCTCACATTGCTTATTTGTAATCTATCTTCTCTCCTCCATTCTATAAAAGGGAGGTCATACCTTTATAATAAACACCTTTTTGGATAATAAAAATTTTGTGACTCCAAATTTTCGGTCTACTTGTTTTCTATTCACACATGGTATCAGAGGAAACGATCTTTTCCTCCTGATTCTGTGTGCTTTCTCTGTCCCCGTGGCTTGTTCCTTCTTCTCCCGACCTGTCCTCGCGACTTGTCTCTTCCGCCTATTTGCGCCCTGTTCACGCGGTTTCTTTCTCTCCTTTTCGTTTCTCTTTTGTGTATGCGACCTCTCTGATTCTCCTTTCTTCTCTCCGCAACTTGTTCTTAAGTCGCCGCAACCTGTTCTTCTTACCGCGACCTGTGCTTAGTCGACGCGCACTCCTTTTCTAGCCGCTCGTGTTCTTAAGTCGCCCCGACCTGTTCTTAATTCGCCGCGACCTATTCTTATTGCCGCGACTAGTTCTTCTTGCCCGACCTGTGCTTAGTCGTCACGCCCTCCTTTTCTAGCCGCGACTTGTTCTTCTCACTGCTCTCTTCTATGGCAACCTTCGATATCTCTACCATTACTACTCCCGTTGTCTCTCCTCCTCCTCCTACTCCTTCGGGAAACCTTGGCACCGTTTCCAAACTCATCGGTCCTAACTACCCGGACTGGAGTGTCTCCTTCGCCTTCCTTCTTCGCTCTCAACGCAAACGCCATCATCTCATCGATGACCCTCCTCCGTAAGATTACCCTCTCTTTGATGAAACGGTCAAGGCTGCTTGGCTTCACCTTGCCGCTCTCTACTCCAAGGGGGCTCAGACGTCCCGCATCAATACTTTGTATGCAGACCTCTTTGCTCATCCCTCCATGTCTCCTGTTGCTACTTAACAACAAGTTAAGGATCTCGGAGTCGAAATTCTCCAGAATCGCCCCTTCTTTGCGGTTCTGGCTGAGCAACACAAACATTTTCAGGAACTTATGGTTGTGTGCTACCTTCTGCGACTTCCTGAGTCCTATGACATGATCCATCAACAGATCCTTAGCGAGGCAGAGTCTCCCACCCCTGATACCACTACTGCCAGCATAGTCGCGGTTACCTCTCTTCTATAACGTCCGCTGTTATCCTCCCCTCCTCAACAAGACAAATACGCTCACCACATTAAGTGGAGTGGCTCTAGTGGTCGCAGCCACCAATCCAGCGAACGCGGTGATTTCCACTTTCTCTGCTCTCACTGTGGCCGCACCGGACATACGAAGTTGATCGCTTCTAGAAGAAACAACCTCATCTTCGACCAACTGGCGACGCTTCCACCTCCTCTATGAAGCAGTCTGCCTCTGTGGTCACGTCTTCAGGTAGTGCCCACGTCGCTACTCAAGGTAAATGGTTGATCGACTCTTGTGCTACCAATCATATGACAGGCAATACTCAGTGTTATTCTCTCCTAGAAAAGCATGATCGGTTGCCCCTGGTCTTTATTGTGGACGACTCTCCCTCACCAGTCAATGGAACGGGAGTGGTTCAAGTCACTCCATCTCTTCTCTTGGAGGATACCCTCTACTGTTGGGTACATTGGAAAATGTGTACCTGATTTGAAGAAGTCCAATTTAGCTCAATGATATACATCAAGGTGTATTTGATGTTGTTTTGAGTTGACATGTGCAGGTGAAAAAGTGTTAAAGAATGCAGAAAAATATTCTAAGTCCATGTGTCGACACCTGAAGAAATAATGCTGACACTTCAGAATATTTGTGTCGACACTTGAAGGAAGCTGTGTCGACACAGAGAAAGATAGTCGACCACATTTGTGTCGACACTGGGAAGCAGTGTCGACTCACAGGAAGATAGTCGACCACATTTATGTCAACACTGGGAAGCAGTGTCGACTAACTAAAAGATAGTCGACCTCGACACAGAAGGAGATAGTCGACCACATTTATGTCGACATTGGGAGGCTGTGTCGACACAATGAGACAGAGTCGACACATTTTGGCAGAGTCAACAATTTATGTGTCGACACCTGAAGGCAGTGTCGACACATACTGAGTTCTGAATCTACAACAACTGTGTCGATACACAGGACTTGTGTCGACACACTACAAAGTCAAGACCAAGTTATTTTCTGAAGAAAGATGAAGTGTTGAGTCGACATAAATTCTCTGTGTCGACTCATTCTCAAAATAAAGTTCTGAAGAAGCTGTGTCGACTTAAAGGCAAACTTGTCGACATCATCAAAGGTTGTGTCGACACCAAAGTTACTTGTGTCGACACATATAGACAGTTGGTCTCGACACTTCCTGACAGTCTGTCTCAACACATTGCTGACCAAGACTAAGGCACAGGATCTGTTTGAAGACTTGACAGCTGTGGGTTGCAGCCAGTTAACTGATGTTGTCAGACTTGTCAGAAGACAGTTATAAACTGAATCAGCCGGTTACCATTAAAAAGGTCTATAAATAGACAGATTCAGAGGGAAGAAAACAGGATTGAACTTTGGCAATCAAATTGAGAAATCAAATCAAGAAGGAGTAATACACTAAAGAAGATCTTCATCAGAAGATCTAAGAAGACGATCTCAGGATCGATCTAAGAAGAGTTCTAACAAGAATTCAGAAGTATCATCAAAGGTGTTGGATAGAGAGGGATCCACCCATTTTGAAGAAGAAGAAGGAAGCCATCAGTGGTCTCTCAAGAAGCTGTTTGGAAATCAACTCAGCTAAGTTCAGATTCAAGAAGCTTTGAAGAAATCTCAGATTCAGTTGATTTCATCAGCTGATCAAGAATTGTTTTGTCCTCTTCTCTCTCAACAAAGGCAAGACATTAAAACTTCTTTTCTAAATTTCTGTAGGATCTGTTTTACACAGATCTGAGTTGTAAGCCTGTGATATAAAGGCTGAGTGTAGGAGAGTTGATCTCTGAGTGGTAGGGCTGTTTGCCTGAGTGTAGGAGAAGGTTCTTCTCTGAGTTGTAGGCCTTGTAGCAAGGCTGAGGTAGGGCAGTTGTGCCTGAGTTATAGGAACCTATCCAGGTTCTGAGCTGTAGGATCTAAGGATCTGAGAATAGTGGAAGTTTGGCCGAATCTAGCATACTGCTAGATAGGTGAAGGGGGAAAGTGGATGTACCCAAACCTTGGGGAACCACTATAAAACATTGTGCAATCTGTGATGTTTGAATTTCTGCGATTGCTGTGCTGAATGTTTTAATTCTGTGATTGAATTCTGCCTAAAAGTATAAACAAGCAATTAGAACCTATTCACCCCCCTCTAGGTGTTTTAGGTTGTCTTGAAAGTAAAACTATCAAGTGGTATCAGAGGAAGGTTCCTCAAAAAGGACTTAATAGTCTGAGGTAGATCTGAAAGGCAGAATCAAGATTCAAGAAGATGGGTTCTGGAGAGAATCATAAGGAGCTAGGGTCTATGAAATTACCCATATGCAAGAAGGAAATCTTTGGAATTTGGAAAGAAAGAGTCAGGTTGTTTATGGAGGCATCTGACCCAAGAATATACATCATAGTTCAGGAAGGACCTTTCATTCCAATGAAGGTATCAGTTCTTGATGCTAATATTCAAACTCCAAAGAGTTATTCTGAAATGACCAAGGATGAAATCATTTTGGAAACTATGGACAAGAGAGCACAGAATATTATTGTGAGTGCCATAGATGATTCTACATTTCAGAATCTGATTCACTGCAAGACCTCCAAAGAAATGTGGGACACATTGATTGTCTACATGGAGGGATCAGAAGAAGTAAGGCAGGACAGGAAATCTATGCTCAATCAGGAATATGAAAGTTTTAGACAAGGAAAATCTGATAGCATAACTGAGTGCTATAAGAAATTCTATAGAATTGTGAATGAGCTAATGTCCTATGGAAGAGTCTTCAGTACTTATGAACTGAATGACAAATTCTTGAGATCCTTAACAAAGGATTGGGACACAAAGATCTGTGCCATAAAAGAAGTGGCTAAATTGGCAGAGATCTCTCCTCCCACCTTGTTTGGAAAGCTGCTATCCTATGAAATGCAACTTTTGGTGAGGAAGGAGGAGGAAAAGAATTCAAGAGGAGAGCATAGAGAAAAGACTGTGGCATTCAATGTAGAAGCCACCAGAAAGAATAGGAGGATATCACCATCCTCTCCTAAGGAAATTACAGAAGTCAGTTCTGAAAATTCAGATGATCAGAGTTCAGAAAGCTGTGATTCAGATGCAGATTTTGCTGTATTCATAAGGCAATTCCAAAGGTTCTTGAAGAAGAAGCAGTGGAAGTCTAAGCCCTCCACTTCACAGCAAGTTGATGACTATTATCAGAAGAAAAAGTCATCAAGGAAAGAAAAGAGCAGATCAAAGCCCAGCAAAGCCACTACTTCAAAGATTGTCTGCTATTGTTGCAATAGGCCTGGACATGTAGTGGCTGACTGTCCTGATAAGAGAAAGGAGTCTTCAGACAAGAAGAAGACTCATCAAAAGGGCAAGAAGGAGAAATCCTTTATTGCAAAGAAGGGTAAGAGCCTAACAGATCAGTCAACTTCAGAGTCAGAATCTGAAGCAGAAGCATATATTGGACTATATGCTGTATCTGAAGAAGAGGAGTTTCTGCAGTTGCTAGACTCCATCAATGAACAAGAGGATCATCAGTGCATGGGACTGATGGCAGGATCAGAAGAGGACATATGCCAGAATCAGTCTGGTCCTAATAAGGTACAATGTCCTTCTATGAAATCTGTTTGTAGTACAAGTATAGAATCAGCTACATCTGCATCAAGTGATGTAGATGCATCTGAATCTGAAGGAGATGTCTATCAATTGATAGATAAGTATGGGGACTTGTTGCAGGCCCTTAAGAAAAGCAAGAACCTGGTTAAATCTCAGGCTCATGAAATTGCTGAACTAAGGGTAGCTGCAACTGAGTTAGAGAAAGTAATTGATCAAAAGTTAAATGAAATTGCCAAGCTGAAGAATATAACTATTATTCAGATGGGCACAATTAATTATACCAATGATCAAGTGAAGAGTCTGGAGGCCAGAGTAAGAATTGAAAAAGATTTAGTGGCTAGTTACTCTAATCCAAAGTCTATCTTACCCTTGATTGATGAATTTGTGAATCAAAAGGGTAAGGCAGGATTAGGATTCAAAGGTAACTCCAGGGCTGGCCGTTTCAAGAGGAAAGGCAAAGCTCCTGTCAAGCCACTGAACTTTTTAGTCCGTATTAAGTTTAGAAAGGTGCAAGTGCCTTCTAATCAATATGATCATGAAAATATTCATGGTCATATTAAGACAAATGTTCTGAAAAACAAAGGTGTAAATGCCAACAGGCCTACCCATGTTCATAAACCCAATGGTTATAAAAAATCAGTGGGTGAAGTTGCTGCAGCACCAGCAATGGACAGAAATTCTTTTGTCAAGGAAGTATCTAGATCTAGATACAACAAGTTTGAATGTTGGTGCTGTGGCAAGAGAGGTCATTTTGCACTAGACTGCTGGTATAACACAAGTGTTAGAAAGAACAATAGTCTACCTGATAGAAGAGATAATGGTAGCTTTGTTAATGCTAACCTGAACCAAGGACCCAAGACTTACTTGGGTTCTAAGGATAAGTAAATCTGTGTTGCAGGATAATCCAAGTAGCCATGCCCCTATATGGTACTTGGATAGTGGTTGTTCCAGGCACATGACTGGAACAAAGGGGCTGTTGAAGGAGTATTCATCTGTCAAAGATGGACCTAAAGTGATCTTTGGTGGATCTGAAAAAGGAGTCATCAAAGGGTTTGGTAACATTTCTTCTAACCTAATTACTATCACCCAAGTGGCTTATGTAAAAGGTTTGAAACATAATCTAATAAGCATAAGCCAGCTGAGTTATTTAGGATATGACATTTCATTTGTTAAGGATGGATGTCATATCAAAAGGTCATGTGATCAAGAGATCATTTTGACTGGGTATAGGAAGAGAAATATATATTGTCTTAATTTTGTATGTGAGAACAAGGCTTCTCCCATCTGTCTTATAGCTGATGACAATGCTTCTCATTGTGTTAAGTGGCACAAGAGATTGGCTCATCTTAACTACAAGATAATTGGCCAACTCTTTAGCAAAGAGTTAGTGAGGAATGGTCCTCAAGTCAAGTGTATAAAGGATGGAATATGCTCAGCTTGTCAAAAGGGCAAGCAGACAAAATCCTCCTTTCAAAGCCTTGAAAACAAGGATTCTGTGAGGTGCTTATACCTCTTGCATATGGATCTTTTTGGTCCTATGCCAGTTCATAGTCTAGGTAGGAAGGTCTACACTTTTGTGGTTGTAGATGACTATTCTAGATTTACATGGGTGTTCTTTCTGAGATAGAAATCTGAAACCCCAAGTGTCTTACTTAATTTTGTAAAGCAAATTCAGAATGAACTGAATAGTACAGTGATCAAAATCAGAAGTGACCATGGTACTGAGTTTCAATCTGAAAGCATGACAAAGTTATGTGAAGACTTTGGGATTTTCCAAGAGTTCTCCTCACCAAGAACACCTCAGCAAAATGGAATTGCTGAAAGAAAGAATAGAACATTAATTGAAGCTGGTAGAACTCTATTGAGTGACAGCTCTCTACCAGAATATTTCTGGGCTGAGGCAGTAAACACTGCTTGTCATGTGATCAATAGGGCTTCTATCACCAAGAGCCACAAAAAGACTCCCTATGAGATTATGAAAGGTAGAAAACCAAATCTATCCTACTTCAGAATCTTTGGTTGCAAATGCTATATACTTAACAATGGTAAGTCATATTTGACTAAGTTTGCTGCCAAATCCCAGGATGGGATATTTGTTGGGTACAGCACAAATAGTAAGGCCTATAGAATCTTCAACTTGACTACTCAAGTTGTTGAAGAATCTGTGCATGTTGTGTTTGATGAAACAAGATTAATCAACTGTGAGTTGTCTTGTAGATCAAATGACTCAACAGGTATAAGCAAAAGGATGGACAAGCTCTCCATTGCTGAAGCTTCAAGGGAAGATGGAGTATTGGAAAATGAAGGCTATTGTCCAGGGGGAGTACAAGATTCAATAGAAGATGAAGAAAACCAAGAGGTTCAGCATAATGAAGGAGCTAGAGATGTTCAACCAGAAGGGAGTCTTCCTCCAGCTACAAGACATTTATGAGACCATCCAACTGATCAGATAATAGGTGATCCAAGACAGGGAGTGCAGACTAGAAGCAGAAGTCAAAGCACAGTTCTGCATTCAAGTTTCCTGTCACAAATGGAGCCTAAGAAGTTTGAAGAAGCCATCCAAGACCTGCACTGGACTGATGCTATGCAAGAGGAGCTGAATCAATTCAGAAGGTGCAATGTCTGGGAGCTTGTTCCTAAACCAAGAGGCCACAATATAATTGGAACAAAATGGATCTACAGGAACAAGTTGGATGAGAATGGATTAATAGTGAAAAATAAAGCAAGATTGGTTGCTAAAGGATACAGGCAGGAAGAAGGGATTGACTTTGATCAAACCTTTGCCCCAGTAGCAAGGCTGGAGGCAATCAGAATGCTCCTTGCCTATGCAGCCTATCAAGACTTCAAGGTATACCAAATGGATGTGAAGTCAGCATTTCTGAATGGTGATCTTAAAGAAGAAGTATATGTAGAGCAGCCATCAGGTTTTGTAGATCCTCTTAAACCTGATTATGTTTATAAGCTTAGAAAAGCTTTGTATGGGTTAAAGCAAGCCCCAAGGGCCTGGTATGAATCCCTGTCTACTTTCCTTATTGAGAATAAATTCTCAAGAGGAAAAATAGACAAAACTCTATTCCTTAGGGTATCCAAAGGCAAGATCATCTTAGTTCAAATCTATGTTGATGACATAATCTTTGGATCTACTAAAAACAACCTTTGTAAAAAGTTTGCAAAACTTATGCAAGGGAAGTTTGAGATGAGCAGTATGGGGGAACTGAAGTTCTTCTTGGGACTCCAAGTAAGACAGACTGATGATGGCTTGTCCATATCCCAATCAAAGTTTACCAAAGAATTAATTAAGAAGTATGGTATGGAGTCATCCTCCATCATGAGAACTCCTATGGGAACAAGTATGCCTATATGCAAAGATGATGTAGGTAAACCTGTTGATGAGACTTTGTATAGAGGAATAGTTGGTTCTCTACTATATCTCACAGCTAGTAGACCAGATATTATGTATGCTACATGTGTCTGTGCTAGGTACCAAGCCTGCCCTAAAGAGTCTCATTATACTACAGTCAAAAGGATTCTGAGATATCTTAAGGGCACACCTAATCTAGGCCTTTGGTACCCTAGGAATAGAGATTTTCTACTAATAGGTTATTCAGATGCAGACTTTGCAGGCTGTAGAGAGGATATGAAGAGTACAACAGGTACTTGTCAATTCTTGGGAGGAAGATTGATATCTTGGAGTAGTAAGAAGCAGACCAATGTGGCTATATCTACAGCTGAGTCAGAATATGTTGCTGTTGGCAGCTGCTGTGCACAACTATTGTGGATACAGCATCAGCTTAAAGATTATGGTATTCAAGTAAGTAGAACACCTCTTTTGTGTGATTCTAAGAGTGCAATTTCTATTGCTAATAATCCTGTTTCTCATAGTAGAACTAAACATATAGAAATTAAATACCATTTTCTTAGAGATCATGTAGAAAGAGAAGACATCACATTGGAATTTGTTAAGACAGATTATCAAATAACAGATGTATTCACTAAGCCTCTAGATGAAACAAAATTCAATAAATTTAAAATTGAATTAGGCATGCTGACCATTGATTAGATTATCAACAAACTTACAAATAACATATTAGATTATCAAATGGTCACAAGTGGTGTTGATAGAAATAGAAATTGGCTAAGTAAAATAGTGTCGACACATTCAGTGATAATGTGTCGACTCAGTGGAGTAATGTCGACAAGACAGAAATATTGTGTCGACACAGAGAATATGTGTCGACACTTAAGAATTAAATTGTCGACTTATCCAGGAATGTAGTGTCGACTTCATCAGAATAGTGATGTCGACACTTACAAATTTTGTGTCGACACTTATCCTACGAGTCGACACAGATTTTCTGATACTCTACTATATCTCTCAGGTGTCGACATATCCACAATTGGTGTCGACACATAGTAGACAGATTTGTTGTCGAGACAATAGAAGTTTGTGTCGACACATTCCATCTGTGTCGACACATATAGACTGTTTTTGCCCGCCTTTTGATCTTCTTTCAATAGAAGGTATAAATAGGTCAAGAACTTATTCAGTCGACACGCTTACAAGGTTTTCGAGACTGAAACCCTGTGTCAACTTTCTCTCTCTCTCTCTTCTCTCAAGCTTTCTCACCTTAACAATGGCGCCGAAGATTGAAGACAACGTCAATGAAGGTTATGAGTTAGTAAGGAATGCCTTTGTCGAAGCCCCAACAGATGTTCAACGAGTTATCTCTCTTATTTCCGAATCCGGATTAGAGTTCATAGTTTCTGAACCTTCCAAGATATGGAAGAAGGAGGTGCATGAATTCTTTAACTCTGCATCAATAGGTTCAGATATTCTCAAGATCAAGTCCACTGTTTATGGGACGACAGTGAAGATTACCCCAAAAAGTCTAAGGAAGATTCTACATTTACCAATAATTGAGAATGAAGAAGAAGTCCCTGCTTCTAAGTTAAGGAAGGCTATCCAATGGTGCGGATTGGACCCCACTCTGAAGATTGGAGCTGCTTTCAATAGGAAAGGGATGAATCAGTAAGGGAAATTTCTGTCTGAAGTAGTTGGCAAGGTGATTCTGTGCAAACCAGGGGGACATGATAGGATTTCAGCCTATATGTTCAGCCTCATGACCAGAATTGTGTTTACAATTCCAACAGATTGGTCAGCTGTAATCTTTGAAAAGATCAAGGAAGGAATAAAGAAGCCAAATCTGGCTAGAATTATGAGTTTATATCTGAATGGAGTGATCCCTGAGGTAATGCAACACCTGCTAGGAACAAAGATCAATCACATGAGAAAGATGGATATGAGATTGTTTTCTAGGTGGGATAGGGTGCTGTCAAAGGATGTGCCTGATGAGAGCAGGCAGGACACCCCAGTGAAATCCTCTTCTCATGCTCAAGATACTGAGCAGCTTCAAGAAGAATAAGAGAGGAAGCAGGATGAAGATCACCCTGTGTCTACTCCAGCCCAACAAGACACTATACCTGCACAGATGCAGGGGGAGCAAGCTCATTCTCCTGCCCAGAATGAATCTACTCCTAACCAGGTACAGTTGCAGGGGGAGCTGGTGTATTTTCTTAATAAAAGACATTTCTAATATTTCAATTTCTGCATAGGTGCAGGGGGAGCAAGTGTACTCACCTGCCCAGGACATCACCAATACTGAACAAGTACAGGGGGAGAAGATGTCAGACCCAGTGCAAGAGGCAGTACAAATTGATATCTCCAAAGATCTGAATATAGAGGATCCAATTGATACATCTTATGTTCAAGCTCAGAAGGAATATACTCTAGATGAGTTATTTCCTAATGTTGACATTGCTACTGGTAGAGTAGAAGAGGGGCAAGATATTGAGAAGGCCCTTGACATGGAGATAGAAATTGAGAAGGAGCAAATGGTTGAGGGGGAGTCTGTGCATGTTGAGACTGAACAACATGGCACTGAGACTGATATTCCTCCTCCTCCTCAAGAAAGAGTTCAAGTTGATAGTTCATCTGAATCTGAGACTGAAGAAGCCAGAATGGGTAAGAAGAGAAAACTTGTTGTCTTCAAAAGAAGGAGCAAAGGTTATAAGCAGGCTCTACAGACTACAACTCCACCATCTCATTCTGACTTTAATTATAACAAGTTTATGGTTGATTTGCAAGTTAAGCTAGATGAACATAGATTGGCTGTTGAAAAATATGTTGATGAGAGCAATAAGTCCCTTCAATTTGACTTGGCTCAGGATATAAAGTCAATTCGATTTGAAATCAATATGCACAAGAAGGAAATGACAGATTGCTTCCACAAAGGAGGTAATGCTGTAGTATTCTTGGCTAAACAACAGCAATCCATTATTACCAAGGCAGATGATATAGCACTGAAGCAAGGCTATGTTCTTACCAATCAGATAAACATGAATGCAAATCTTGAAGACTCTCACAATGAGATTCTTAATGAGTTGAAAAAGACTACTACTGAAGGGCAAACTGAAGCAAGAGCAAAAGAGATGGAAGAATTTGATAAGAAACTTCAAGATGCAATTGAATCAGTTAAAACTGCTATCACTACCTCTCAAAAGGACATATCTGACAAGCTTCAAAAGTTAAAACCATTTTTTAAAGAGGGTGTGAATTATCTGGATGGCCAGATCAGATTTCAGAAGGAAGATCTAAGAGATCATATTACCAGAGAAGCCATAAAGGGGGAGAGGTTGTTAGTTCATGCTGGCTCAGAGCACACCAAATGGGTGACAAATAGTATTCGAGCCACATTGGGATATCCACCTTTGTGTGATGATGCTATGGTGGCTGAGTCAGGAATCTAAATAGGTCTACTTGAGGGCAATCAACCTGAGGTTGCCCAAGTCATTTACCCTCCTCCAGATTTTGATATGATTGATCAGCAAGTTCAAGATATGTATAGCCCTCCAAAGGAGGTTAACAGGGTTGTTATTGAGAAAGTGGATAAGCCTGAGGCAAATTTGAAAGAACAGCAAGATGCTCTATTATCCAAGAAGAAATTTAGAGAGCAGGCTGAACTTAAGCCAGATTTTGAGCAGTGGAGCCCTACTTCAAGAAATATTATACTCACTGCATGGAAGGCTGTAAAAGACCAAGTACATGAAAGAGGGAAGTGGTATAATGAAATGGAATGGCAAAAGCATGAAGCTAGGCAAGAGGCTATAGTACAGTTCAGAAGAAAAGCCAAGCTGGGTAGGCTACCACCAGATGCTCAGGAGCCGAGCAAGTACTTTCCAAAGCCCTATCATTACTTTGAAAGGCAAAGGCTCAAGGAAGAAGCTCTAAAGAAAGCTGAGCTAAAAGGCAAGAAGCCAGCTGAAGTTGCTGAAGCTCCTGTGAATGCTCAAATCCAATCTGGCAAAGGGATTGTCATAAGAGAGCCTGATCAGTCTTAGTTCTAAGTTCTTTCAAAAAATGTTTTGTAATGTTTTGATCATTCAATATAAAAATCTGTAATCAAACATTACCAAGTTATAAACAAAATTTTGTTTGGAATCATATAATGTTCATTCTGTGATGGATTGTTATTATTTTGTTTGGAATCAAATAATGTTCATTCTGTGATGGATTGTTATTATTTTGTTTATATTAAGTATTCCTGTTATGTCATATATCATCATTTTATACTTTTTATAAATGGTGTATATCATTGGCTATAAGGGTTATGACTTCTCCAAATAGGGGGAGATTGTTGGGTATATTGGAAAATGTGTACCTGATTTGAAGAAGTCTAATTTAGCTCAATGATATACATCAAGGTGTATTTGATGTTGTTTTGAGTTGACATGTGCAGGTGAAAAAGTGTTAAAGAATGCAGAAAAATATTCTAAGTCCATGTGTCGACACCTGAAAAAACAATGCTGACACTTCAGAATATTTGTGTCGACACTTGAAGGAAGCTGTGTCGACACAGAAAAAGATAGTCGACCACATTTGTGTCGACACTGGGAAGCAGTGTCGACTCACAGGAAGATTGTCGACCACATTTATGTCAACACTGGGAAGCAGTGTCGACTAACTAAAAGATAGTCGACCTCAACACAGAAGGAGATAGTCAACCACATTTATGTCGACACTGGGAGGCTGTGTCGACACAATGAGACAGAGTCGACACATTTTGGCAGAGTCAACAATTTATGTGTCGACACCTGAAGGCAGTGTCGACACATACTGAGTTCTGAATCTACAACAACTGTGTCGACACACAGGACTTGTGTCGACACACTGCAAAGTCAAGACCAAGTTATTTTCTGAAGAAAGATGAAGTGTTGAGTCGACATAAATTCTCTGTGTCGACTCATTCTCAAAATAAAGTTCTGAAGAAGCTGTGTCGACTTAAAGGCAAACTTGTCGATATCATCAAAGGTTGTGTCGACACCAAAGTTACTTGTGTCGACACATATAGACAGTTGGTCTCGACACTTCCTGACAGTCTGTCTCAACACATTGCTGACCAAGACTAAGGCACAGGATCTGTTTGAAGACTTGACAGCTGTGGGTTGCAACCAGTTAACTGATGTTGTCAGACTTGTCAGAAGACAGTTATAAACCAAATTAGCCGGTTACCATTAAAAAGGTCTATAAATAGACAGATTCAGAGGGAAGAAAACAGGATTGAACTTTGGCAATCAAATTGAGAAATCAAATCAAGAAGGAGTAATACACTAAAGAAGATCTTCATCAGAAGATCTAAGAAGACGATCTCAGGATCGATCTAAGAAGAGTTCTAACAAGAATTCAGAAGTATTATCAAAGGTGTTGGATAGAGAGGGATCCACCCATTTTGAAGAAGAAGAAGGAAGCCATCAGTGGTCTCTCAAGAAGCTGTTTGGAAATTAACTCAGCTAAGTTCAGATTCAAGAAGCTTTGAAGAAAGCTCAGATTCAGTTGATTTCATCAGCTGATCAAGAATTGTCTTGTCCTCTTCTCTCTCAACAAAGGCAAGACATTAAAACTTCTTTTCTAAATTTCTGTAGGATCTGTTTTACACAGATCTGAGTTGTAAGCCTGTGATATAAAGGCTGAGTGTAGGAGAGTTGATCTCTGAGTGGTAGGGCTGTTTGCCTGAGTGTAGGAGAAGGTTCTTCTCTGAGTTGTAGGCCTTGTGGCAAGGCTGAGGTAGGGCAGTTGTGCCTGAGTTGTAGGAACCTATCCAGGTTCTGAGCTGTAGGATCTGAGGATCTGAGAATAGTGGAAGTTTGGCCGAATCTAGCATACTACTAGATAGGTGAAGGGGGAAAGTGGATGTACCCAAACCTTGGGGAACCACTATAAAACATTGTGCAATATGTGATGTTTGAATTTCTGTGATTGCTGTGCTGAATGTTTTAATTCTGTGATTGAATTCTGCCTAAAAGTATAAACAAGCAATTAGAACCTATTCACCCCCCCTCTAGGTGTTTTAGGTTGTCTTGAAAGTAAAACTATCATCTACATGCCCAAGTTCCCTTGCAATTTATTATATGTTACTTCTCTGTGCAAGCAACTACAGTGTTCCATCACATTCACTCATACTTTTTGTTCTTTTCAGGATCCAGGCTCCCAACAGACGATTGCTACTTGGACTGAGAGCGGCGGCCTCTACTTCCTCGATAACGTTTCTGCATTGTCCGCCTTCTCCTCCTCCTCCTCTACTGATCTTCTCCAATGGCACCTTCGTCTTGCTCACGCTCCTCCATGAATTCTTTGTCAGCTTATGCCCACCTTAATCCGTAGGGTCCTCCTCTCAACTGTGACGCATGTCAGCTTGGCAAGCATCACCGCTCCTCCTTCCCACCGAAGTAAGGTCATGGATCTTCCCGATCGTTTGATCTTATTCACTCCGATATTTGGGGGTATGCGCCTACCCTCACCGTAGATCGGGGTAGTTCATATTTTGTAACTTTTATTGACGATTTATCCCACTGTACTTGGGTGTATTTCTTAAAAGATCGCTCTGAATTATTCAATGTATGGACATCTTTTTTTTTATGATTAAGAATCAATTTGATGTCTCTGTTAAAATATTTCGCTCGGATAATACAAAAGAATATCTTAGTCATGAGTTTTCTTCTTTCTGTATGAAACATGGTATTGTTCATCAAACTAGTTTTGTTTATACCTCACAGCAAAATGGAATGGCAGAATGCAAAAACCATCACCTTCTTGATGTCGCGTGCACTCTGCTGACTCAAATGTAGGTTCCTCGCTCTTATTGGGGCTATGTTGTTCTCATCTCCTACTATCTTATCAATTGCATTCCCTGCACCATTCTCCACAGCAAAACCCCCTTCTCCATTCTCTATCCGGGCAAGGATCTGTTTCCTCTCCCTATGTGTGTCTTTGGGTGCACAGCCTTTGTGCACTCTCCCTCAGCCACCCGTGACAAATTCTCACCACGGGTCACCAAATGTGTCTTTTTGGGGTACTCTACCACTCAGAAAGGTTATTGTTGCTTTGACCCGGTTGCCCGCAAGCAGTTCGTCTCTGCGGACGTCACCTTCTTTGAAAGTGCTTTCTACTTCTCTCACGACTCCTCTTCTCCTCCTGATATTCCTCCTTCTCATGCCACCCCTTTCTTCCCCTCCATACCTGCTGAGGTTCCTCCACCTCCACCATCTCCACCATCTCCTCCACCGTATCCACCTCTCGAGATATCTCCCTCCTCTCCATAGCCGTCTCTCTCTACTCTTGGGCCATCTCTCTCTACCACGGATGCCCCGAAAACTGAGGAATACGCCGACCTGGATCTTCCCATTGCTCTTCGTAAAGGGGTGCAGATGTGTACACAACACCCGCTAGCTGCTGTTATTTCCTATGATCATCTAACTCCTTCTCACAGGGTGTTTTCCTTGCTATCTCTGGCACTGCCACTCCCCGCACCTACCAGGAAGCTCTTACTATTCCTCATTGAAAGACTACTATAGATGAGGAAATTGCTCCCCTCACTGAACTGGGTACTGATATGGTTTGCTGTCGCTAGGTATTCATTGTAAAGTTCCGTCTGAACGGCAGCGTGGATCGATACAAGGCCCACCTGGTCGCCAAAGGCTTTACTCAGACTTATAGTGTTGATTACTTTTACACCTTCTCTCCCGTTGCTTGTCTCAGCACCATTTGGGTTCTTCTTTCTGTGGCTGACAACAGGGATTGTCCCATTTCCCAGCTGGATGTCAAGAATGCCTTTCTCTATGGTGATCTTCAGGAGGACGTTTACATGGAGCAACCTCCTAGGTATATTGCTCAGGGGAGACACGAGTATGCCAGCTGAAGATGGCCATCTATGGCCTAAAGCAAAGCCCTCGGGCTTAGTTTGACAAGTTTAGCAGCATTGTTGTAGCCATTAGTTTTACAAGAAGTTGAGCTGATCACTCCTTGTTCATCTACAAAACCTCCTCTGGTATGGTGGTTCTTGCTATATATGTGGATGATATTCTTCTAACTAGCGATGACCAGGCTGGGGTAGCTTTGACAAAGAAACACCTCCGTCAACACCTGATCACGAAGGATATGGGCTCCCCCAAATACTTTCCCTCATAAGCCCGACTCTTTGGTCCTCTCCCAATGGAAGTATGCTCTTAATTTACTAAAAGAGGCAGGGTTGACTTGTGCTAAACCTGCCAGATGTCCCATGGCTATTAGAGAAGACAAAACTTGGACAGATTACTCGCCTCCTCTATCCGATACTAGGAGGTACCAATGTCTGGTGGACAAACTCATTTATCTCACGGTGACCAGACCTGATATCTCCTATGTTGTAGGCAAGGTTAGCCAATTCATGCAAGCTCCTACGGAGTGTCATCTACAGTCTTCCCTGAGGATATTAGAGTATGTTAAAGCAGCATCAGGGAAAGGATTGCTTTTTTAGAAGAATGGTCACTTGAGGGTTAAAGCGTACTCAGATTCGAGCTATGCTAATGATAAAGGAGACCGCAAGTCAACATCGGTCTTTTGCACATTTGTTGGATGAAATCTTGTGAGCTGGAAGAGAAAGAAACAGTCTATTGTCTCCAGGTCTAGTGCAGAAACGGAATATCATAGTTTGGCATCGACCACATGTGAGTTAAAGTGATTACGGGCTCTCATGGTTGACTTAGGAGAGGTCTACAACTATCCTCTATGTTCTGCGATAACAAGACCGCGATATACATCTCCAAATATCCGGTCTTTCATGAGAGAACAAAACACATAGAAGTCGACTGTCACTTTATTTGAGAAGAGATTTTGAAGAAACAGATTTGTACTCCGTTCGTCACTTCTGACAATGAGTTGGCAGATATATTCACCAAGCCGGTGTCCGCTTCCTTGTTTCACATTTGTGACAAGCTGGGCATGATTGATATTTATGCTCTAGCTTGAGAGGGAGTGTTGCAGTATGGAGACCGGGCAGTCTAGCTGTTTGTCTAGCGATCTAGTAGCTTCTCCCAGCAGCTTGTTAGCCGGGATGTTGCTGATTGGTGTCTGGGAGGTCTGGCGGCTTGTCTATGGCGACTTGAAGACATTGTTGGCTTGTCTTCTCCACATTGTAGTTGTCGTGCGGTTAGTCTAACCATGCGGCTTATGCGTCTTGTATAGATGCTTGTTCCTGTAATTATTAGTCCCACATTGTTTATTTGTAATCTCTCTTCTCTCCTCCATTCTATAAAAGGGAGGTCATACCTTTATAATAGACACCTTTTTGGATAATAAAAATTTTATTACTCCAAATTTTCGGTCTACTTATTTTCTGTTCGTATAGTGAGGTTTTTTATTATGCTTGTTATTGCCAGAAAAGCCTCCATGATGTTTGTTTTTCGGGTTTCTACGCGGTAGATTGCAGCAGGGAACTTTGGGGACTAACTCCAAGGAGCACCCGAAAATCTGAGCAGAATCACATTTCTGCTAGGTATCGCGCGACGGTAGTGTTACTGTGGGCGATATCTATGTGAGAGAGAGCTTTGTTTGAGGCCTGTTTTGTGCAGACCTGAGGCCAATGTTGTAGGGCTGAGAGCTTTGAGAGCCCAGCTTGGTGGCTTGAGCATAGCCTTCATGTAATAGTTAAGTATTGACTGGAGAAATGGGAGGGAGGAGTCCGACCCGCATTATGGCTTCTTGTGCCCAATGATTTGAGCAATGAGAAAGGGCCGAACCTACCCAGTAGCTATGCCAAGCATTTGTGGATAGTGTTACCTATCGCTGCCGTGGTTACGGGTCTTAGGCCTTGCGCAGGCCATAAAGACTACCAAAATGCTCATGTTTATTGATGTATTATGAATGGTGGTGAGTCCATGGCTTTTGTCCGGACACCGAGGATGTGCCTTGAGAGCACGGGGTATGTAGCTGTTCGTACCTATGCCTGTGGTGAAGAGTGCTTAAATTGCGCTTTCATTGCTATGTTTGGTTTCGCTAATATATTGCAGGGAAGGGGCACCGCCGCCCCGAGTAAGGGGTGTGGTTGTTATAATTTGGTCAGCTTTAGCTGACCATTACCTTATTTTGCCACCATTCGGTGGATTGTTCTTATGCAGGAATAGGTGAGCCAAGTAGTAAGTAACGGGCTGGAGCCCTTGTTGCTGTGCTGTCCCTTGAAGGCCAAAGCGAAGTGTTTTCATTTACTACTTTCATGTATGGCCGGCCTGCGTGCCGAAGTCTGTAAAACACTTATTATTTAAGTAAACAGTTGTAAGGCGATAAGGCCGAGACTCTTTGTCTATTCTTACTTACATTCCTGCTTTGGGCTTTAGTGGACATTCGTGTTTTGTGATGGTTTCTTCCAACTTATTTAAAAGCTTTCGCTAGAATGCTTTGTGTTAGGATTCGAAATTTTATTATAGTAATTTGGTATTAATATGTAACTCCACTATCTATTTGTGGTATATGGTGTGGGGACCCAGCCAGACCTTCTATTATATTCCATGTGATGGATGGTGGTGTTAAAATTTTGTATCAGAATACGGTGTCAGTCTTTCTTATGAGAATTCATGGACGACTTATTTTAAGGGATGGTGAGCATAGGTATGTGCGTCATTGTTATAATATGAAAAGAACCCTTGAATGTCTACTTAGGAATGAAAATACACATGTTTGAGGAACCTGAGTGTTCCAATGACTGCATTTTTGGCATTTTATTTGTCGCCTAATCGAGTGTTTTTTACAAATATAGGTGGCTAGGAGTGGTGCAGGATAGTCGAAACGTCCGCACTCTACGAAAAGCAGTGCACCTAATGATGTCCTTACAACCCCTCCTTTGGCAGAGATGATAAGACTTGTGTCTGAGGAGATGTTTGCGATGATAAACGCCCAGCTAGGGAGGCAAGCACAACCTCCTTCCCCTGTCGTGGAGCAAGTTCTGCTTTCTGCGGCAGTGCCTAGAGTGCTGGAACGAGTGGCTGTAGAGCCTTTGGTGCCAAGAAGAGCGATAGAAAAGCTGCTCAAACATGTGATGAGCTTCAATCCTCCAGTGTTTACGGGGACTGGAACCCAACCCAGGCCGAGGATTAGCTCTCTCATGTTAATAGAGTCTTGACGGCAACTGAGATGGAGGAATGGCAGAAAACTACCATAGCCACCTTCCTGTTGGATGGAGAAACGATACTGTTGTAGGAAGAGTTGGAGCTGCATCTCTTGGTTGGAAGACAACTCACCGATGTCTTGTTGGAGGAGTTCTCGAGGTTATTCTTGGCTAGATACCTCCCCTCGGCAGAGAGGATAGACATGGAGAATCAGTTCCAGAGACTGACGCAAGGAGTAAGTAGCGTGGATGAGTATCTCCACTAGTTCATGAGGTTGGGACATTATGCTGGCATTGCTTTTGTCGACAAGGAGCTTAAGACCAACCGGTTCTATGAGGGTTTATTTAATGACCTAAGATTACTTCTCTCTGGGCCCATGACGCAGGGTTTCCTAACTCTGGTCAATACCGCCCGATCTCGAAAGAAAGATGTGAAGAGAGTTCAAGATAAGAAGGACTCAAGCATGAAGAAGTCGAAGTTCAATGTGCCGAGCTCGTCAAAGTCTGGGTTTCGTAAGTAGAACAAGAAGACAAGGACTTTGGGTCCAGCCCCACCTTCAGGTGCGTCTTGAGTAACTATAGTGAGAGGCTCGGTTACTTGTTATTATTGTGGCAAGTAGGGACACATCGCTCAAGACTGTTTGAGTGGGCGCCCGAGGTCAGAAAAGAAGCCTGGAGCATCTTATGAGGAGAAGGGAAAGGCGGTGGAGTCAACCGCATCCCACTACGCTCCAGCCCAGCCTAGAGTTTATAACCTTGGCCAATAGGAGGCCATAAAGCAGGCTGATGTGGTGATAGGTTTGAGTTAATTAATAACATGTTTAGCTCTATATAATTATTGCCTTTTGCGTGTTAGCTTATGACTTGTTGTGCTAGGCTTTATTTTGATCTTTAAGTGTCCGGCGAGAGCACTGTTTGATACGAGAGTTTTGCACTCCTTTTTGTCCGAAGAATTTGTATCGTGCATCGGAGTGCCTTCTTCGGTGGCAAGGGATAAATTAGATGTGTTGCTGCCTAACGGATGTTCTATGTGCGTTGATAGAGTTTGTTGTGTAAAGGTATGAATTGGAAGCTAAGAGTTTGACTTGCAAGCATCGCTACTACCGATAGTGGATTTTGATGTGATCTTTGACATGGACTTGCTCTCGGAATAGCATGCGTACATTGATTGCAACAGCAAAGTGGTCAGACTGGGAGTGGATACAGAGCGTGAGACGATGTTCTATGGCATGAGGGGATCGAGCAAGACGTTGATGTCTGCTCTCTAGGTGGTTAAGGCAGTTCATAGTAGTGCAGAGCTATTTTTCACTTTAGTGGAGGCTTCAAAGCCCAAGCTAGGTCTGGATAACATCCCAGTCATATTAGAATTTCCTAATGTTTTTCCTGAAAATTTCCCTAGAGCTCCACCTCAGCAAGAGATCGACTTCACCATCGAGCTAGTGCCAGGTGCCAAGCCTATGTCACGCTCCCCGTACTGCTTAGCGCCTAAGGAGATGGCGAAATTGAAGGAACAACTTCAAGAGCTGTTAGATCAATGGTATATGCGTCCAAGTTCATCGCCTTGGAGCACGCCAGTCCTTTTTGTTAAGAAGAAGGACGGAAGTTTACGACTGTGTATTAATTACCGAGAGTCGAATAAGCTGATAGAGAAGAACAGATATCTAATCCCGAGGATTGATGATCTTTTTGATCAGCTGGTCGGGTCGACTGTGTACTCGAAACTAGATTTGAAATCCGGGTACTATTAGCTGAGAATAAGGGAAAGAGGCATTCCCATGACGGCTTTCAACACACGTTATGGGATATATGAGTTCACCGTCATGCCATTTGGGCTGACGAATGTGCCATCAGTGTTTATGGATTTGATGAATAGGACGTTCAGAGAGTACTTGGACCAGTTCGTGATAGTCTTCATCGATGATATACTGGTGTACTCACAGTGAGAGGATGATCATTTCAAGCATCTTCATATGGTATTGGAGACCCTGAGGAGGAACTAGATGTATGCCAAGTCCTCCAAATATGAGTTTTGGTTGTCCTCGGTAGCATTCCTTGGTCATGTTGTTAGTAGAGAGGGAATTGCGGTAGATCTAGTGAAAATAGTTGTGATACGGGAGTGGCCTGTGTTGTCTTCTGTGAAGGAAGTCCAAAGTTTTTTGGAGATTGCTGGCTATTACAGGCGCTTCGTGGAGAACTTCTTGCGGATAGAATTGCCCCTCACTACTCTTACAAGGAAGGATCAGAAGTTTGTTTGGTCGCCGGAGTGCGCACAAGACTTCGAAGAACTAAAGAGTCATCTGACCACGACATCTGTCTTATGTTCACCATGTGGATCAGAGGGCTATGAGATTTATCGTGATGCCTCTGGGAGTGGATTAGGCCGTGTTCTGCTTCAGCACGGAAAGGTGATAGCCTATGGATCGCGCTAGTTGAAGGTGAATGAGAGGAATTACTCGGTCCATGATTTGGTGAAGGCGGCCGTGGTATTCGCTCTCAAGCTTTGGAGGCATTATCTCTATGGAATAAAGGTCGATATTTATTCAGATCACAAGAGCCTGAAGTATTTATTAGATTAGAAGGACCTGAACATGCATCAGCGAAGGTAGATGGAGTTCCTTGGGGACTACACCTACAAGATTCATTATATACCCGAGAAGGGGAACGTCGTGGCAGATGCTTTGAGCCGTAGGACTCCTGCACGAGCCAAATCATTATAGATGTATGACGAGCGGCTTATTCGGGATTTGGAGGCCTTGGAAATCTATTGTGTTGATAAGGGATCTAGTGCAAACGCATGTTTAAGTTGGACGGAGGTTCAATACGACCTCGCAGATAGGATTCGGCAGGCCTTGGATTTGGACGTGAGCTTGAAACGTCACTAGGCGGAAACCGTTGATGGGTCTAATGACCAGTTCTCTATCGATGATGGACTTTTGTGGAAAGACAGCCGATTGTGCGTCCCCAATGTGAGGAAGTTTCAAGAAGAATTGATATACGAGGCACATTTCTCAAAGTATTCGATTCACCCTGGGAGCACAAATATGTTCAAGGATATGAAGAAACTGTTATGGTGGCCAGGTCTAAATAAAAACATAGCATTATATGTGGCGAAATGTCAGACGTGTGCCTTGGTAAAGGCCGAGTGCAAGAAGCCTGGCAGATTCCTAAAGCCTTTACCTATACCAGAGTGGAAATTTGATGAAATCTCTATGGATTTCTTGTACGGCTTACCGAGATTGCACAAGGGGAACAATGGCATTTGGGTGGTCGTTGATCATTTAAAGAAGGTGTCATACTTCATACCCAATAGGAAGGATGATTCAGTGGAGAAGCTGGCGAAGCATTATGTGGACAGCAAAGTCCATTTGCACGGCGTACCCCGGAGCATTATTAGTGACCGTGATGGTAGGTTCACATCCAACGATTGGAGGCTCATTCATTAATTATTGGGTACCAAGTTAAACTTCAGCACAGATTTTCACCCTCATACAGATGGTAAGACTAAAAGGGTTAATAGGACAATGGAAGATATGTTTCGTATGTGTGCTATGGATTTTGGGAAAAGATGGGAGGACCATCTTTTTATGATTGAGTTTGTGTACAATAACAGCTACCAAGCCAGCATTCAGATAGCGCCTTTTGAGTCTCTACACGGTAGGAGGTGTCGTACTCCGTTTTCTTGGGTAGAAACGGGAGAATCGAAGCTGTACAAGCGAAGGGACGTTGAAGATGCTACTTCAACGATACGGTTGATTCGAGAATGATTATTGGTTGCTCAAGATAGGCAGGTCAAGTACTACAATACCAAGCATCGGAACGTGGAGTTTGCGGTGGGCGATTTGGTATACCTCAAGTTAAAATCGTTTAAAGGTATATCAAGGATTCGATGCTTAAAGAAGATTAGTTCGGGGTATGTTGGGCCTTTTGAAATCTTAGAGCGTGTTGGTGAAGCCGCCTATTGTTTGGCTCTTTCGGTGGAGTTGAGCGGTTTGCATGATGTATTTCACATCTCAGTACTACAGAAAGCTATTCAAGAACCTACTCAAGTGATTGTTGTGAATCAGGTGTCGGTTGACAGTGGGTTGATGACAAAGGTCAAGCCCATTCAGATTGAAGACGTAGAGGTCAAGCAACTGCGGAACAAATCCATTAAAATGGTCAAGATCCTTTGGGACAACTGTGGCCAAGAAGAGCTGTCTTGGCAGCGGGAGCAAACTATGCGGGAGGAATTCCCTGAGCTTTTTCGCTGAGGAAATCATTTGTACAATTTTCTTTTTATATTTTCCTGTAACGTCAAATTTCGGGACGAAATTTCTTTGAGTGGGGGAGATTTGTAACGCCTCAAATTCCTTAAGGCAGGAAATAGTTCTCTGAAGGTTATCGCCCGGCGGTAGATAGTTACCGCGCGGCGATAGTTGGGGAATTAATCTGGCAGAGCTCTCGAGAAGCTATCGCCCGACGATAGTGATACCCCGGACGATAGCTAGGTCAATTGAATTGACGAGGCTCTTGGGATCCTACCCCGTGACGGTAGTCGATAGCGCGTGGCGATAGCAGTGGGTGTCGTGTCATAACTGACGACGGCTATCGCGCGGCGTTAGCGTCCTATCGCGCGGCGATAGTGAAACTGTAATGGCCTGTCCATGTGGAGGACTGTGGTTTGCTATCCTGGGCAGTTACACGAGAAACCAGGAGGTACCGCACGACAGTAGCTAGTTACCGCACGGCGGTAGCTAGTTACCGTGCGATGGTAGCTCAGTTTATATGGCTGGTTCGGCCGTTTTCACTTCATTTCCTTTGGAGTTTAGGACTTGGCCTGGATTTCTTGGAGGAGTAGCAGCGTCAAAAGAGAGACTATGCCTCCGTTTGGGATTCAGATCTCAATTTGCAAGACGAGTCCGGATCTGTGGAGGCAAGATCGTTGCGATCACGTTCATCCGTCTAGAATCTTTGGCATGGCACCGAAGAGAGCGCAAAGGTTAACGATTCTCCACTTGGACATGTGAAGTTCTCTTCCTTTTGCATAGGAAACCCTCTCCCGCGAGTGTGCGATAAGCATGAGGTCTTCCTTCAGGTAGATACGGAGTATCCCCATAGTTTTGCATTTAGAGTTCGGATTCGAAGTACAAACATAGGCATGGTGTGTGAAGCCCATTCAGACAGGTTGGTTTGGATTGGTGATGTTTTTCATTATTCTTGTTATTGCCGGAGAAGACTCCGTAATGTTTGTTTTTTGGGTTTCTACGCGGTAGATTACAGTAGGGAACTTTGGGGACTAACTCCAAGGATCACCCGGGAATCAAGGCAGAATCACATTTCTGCTAGTTGCCGCGCAGCAGTAGTGTTACCGCCGGCGATTGTGTTACCGCCGACGGTAGCTCTGTGAGAGAGAGCTTTGTTTGAGGCCTGTGTTGTGGATACCTGGGGCAAGTGTTGTGGGGCTGAGAGCTTTGAGAGACCAACTTGGTGGCCTGAGAGCCATCCGTATAACATAACGTAGTTATGTATTGACTGGAGTAATGGGAAGGGGGAGGATGACCTGCATCGTGGCTTTTTGCGCCCGGCGATGTGAGCAACGGTAATGGGCCGAACCTACCCAGTAGCTATGTCGAGCGTCCGTGGATAGTGTTACCTGTTGCTGCCGTAGTTACGGGTCTTAGGCCTTGCGCATGCCATAAAGACTACCAAAATGCTCATGTTTGTTGCCGTCTTGTGAATGGTGGTGAGTCCCTGGCTTTTGTCCGGACACCGAGGATGTTCCCTGAGAGCACGGGGTGTGTGGTCGTTCGTGCCTACGCCTGCAGTGAAGAGTGCTTAAATTGTGCTTTCATTGCTATGTCTGGTTTCACTAATATATTGCAGGGAAGGGGCACCGCCGCCCCGAGTAAGGGGTGAGGTCGTTATAATTTGGTCCGCTTTAGCTGACCGTTGCCTTATTTTGTCACCATTCGGTGGATTGTTCTTATGCAGGAACAGGTGAGCCAAGTGACAAGTAGCAGGTTGAAGCCCTTGTTGCTGTGCTGGCCCTTGAAGGCCAAAGCGAAGTATTTTTCTTTACTACTTTCATGTGTGGCCGGCCTGCGTGCCGAAGTCTGTAAAACACTTATTGTTTAAGTAAACAGTTGTAAGTTCATAAGGTCGAGACTAATGTCTATTCTTCTTTCATTCCTGCTTTGGGCTTTAGTGGGCATTCATGTTTTGTGATGGGTTCTTCAAACTTATTTAAAAGCTTCTGCTTGAATGCTCTGTGTTAGGATTCAAAATTTTATTACAGTAATTTGGTATTAATATATAACTCCACTGACTGTCCGTGGAATATGACGTGGAGCCCCGACTGGACTTTCTGTTATTTTCCATGTGACGGATGGAGGTGTTACATTAAGGCTGGGTCCACACTATTCTTTGGTGAATGATATGAGCAAGCATTAAAGTAGTTAAACTAACAAAGCAACCCTATTAAGCTTCCAAAATCACCTCTGTGCATATGTAAAAAATTACCACCGCACGGGCTACACACGCATCTCAGACGAGCTACACACGCATATAGCGAGCTGCACAGGCATCTAGCGGGCTTTGCCCACGCTCGCTAACTTGTAGCGGGCTGCGCCCGCATTCGAGCGGGATGAGCCTGCATATGCGCTGGCTGCGCCCACAATGTAATAAATGCAAAAGAATTTTAAGGGCATGAAAAGATGCATTTGAAGTTGCGGGCTAATGAATATCTTGATCACCCTAAACCTTAAAATATCCAAAATTATCTTATTTTGTTAAAAAGTAAAGAAAGCAATTATCAGGCAAATGAATTTTTTGATCGCCATAACAAATTCATTAATATCATCAAGCAGTCCTAATAATATAATAATAATAATAATAATAATAATAATAAAATGTAATGAAAGTGAATGTTGCAAGCATATAATCCAATATTCACATTTCTCTACTTAATTGCATTACAAACAAATTAATAATAATAACAACAATCTTCACAATTATTTTTAAAGCTTTATCATTGGATTTCACACAGCTATTTTCACTGAATTACCCAAAATTTATCACCTTCCATGAAATTAATTTGTACCTGCATTAGCACAATAAAAAAACTGGGAGTAAGAACAATCAAGTATGACCTCACAAAAAATCTTATGGGCAGACAAATTGAAGGGGACGATGTAGTTGGGAAGACTAAATCATGTGAGTTGATGTATTTTTTTTATCAAAAAACAATCTAAATCAGATTCATTTTCTCGCACGAATAGTAAAAGAAACAAAGGTGGCGACCTCGTTGAGCGAAACTTTATCATTATCTCCTAGGAGTGATCGAGATATAAGTTAGGTATCCAAAGAGGTTAAGGCTTCGTTTGAGGGGATTTATTTTCACCGGTAAGGCGGTTGCGACCGCATGAACCGGACCTTAAACAAAGCCTAAGTAAGAATAAAATAATGGAGTTAAGAACCCTATTACGGCAATTATGTGCGAAGGATGTATGATAGACGATGGATTAGTAAAATCCTATTAGGGATACTATAGTGCTTAAGAATGTATATGCAATAAATGAACAGTAATTATGCTTACGAATATTACATATATGAAGGCTATGCTCGTGATCGATGCTCTCTAATGGCTTGCTCTCATTATCTATGAGAAGCTAGGAATATGCATTAAAGGAACAAATCAATTATCAATTTTTGAAGAAATAAGATCAATAAAGATGAATATTGCCAAATGAATATTTCCTTCTTAAGTTAGGCGAAACAATCATTGTCCAAGTATCATATAAGGGTATGGGCACTTGGACTAACCTGCAAAACATTATTTAATTTACCTTAGGACCCCAATATTTATTGGGTCCTAGGTTCTGATTAGCCTGAAAATGAACCTGTCTTCTTGCAGATTTTCTGACAAGAAGACTAACTTTTGCTCTTGGCACATTAGGATTGTGTCAGCAATCTAAGGCAAAATGTCTCACTTTGCCACAACACCAACAATCATGAATATTATACCTTCTTTTGTGAGCAGGTCTGGTAGCAAGGCTGACAGCAACTGTCTGTTCAGAAGTAAGAGCAGAAACCTTCTTCAAGTTCCTTTCAGCAAAGATCTGACTGAAAGTGAGTCTTCCAGTAGACGTATTTGGCTTGCTCTGAATGCAATTAACATCAATCTTCTTTGTAGAGAACTGGCTCTTGATAGCATCAAAGATAGCCAAATAAGGCTTATTTATAGACTTACTCTTGGTCTGGGTATTTGCTGGATGGCCTTGAGAGTTGGCAACTGCCATATTCTTGAGAGTGGGGGCTAGAGCACCAAGTACAAATGATCCATGATGGGCTATTTGAATTTCCTCATGGGGAGCCTTAAAGGCACTCATCCCCTTGCTATATCTTCCACCATAGCTGTGAAATTTTTTGTCCACACTTGTGTATCTACCATTTATCCAGTGACCATAGATGCTTTATTGGTCATACCTGTTTGAAGGCAATATCACCTTCTTAAAAGGGATGGGAGGCTTAGATGTCAGGGTTTGAATAGGAACTTTGCATTTCCCTTTGAGATGGGCAACTCTAGTGTTTCCCTTGAATCCCAACCACTTCTTACCCTGTTGAGAGGAGAAAGAGTCTATCAAGGGTAACACTGACTTTGGCTTAGAGAAACTAGCCACAATCCTTCTCTCCCTTTGGAGCTTTTCCTCAAGATCCCTAATGAGATTGTTCTTATACCTAATGGTCCCAATCTGGATGAGTGTTATGACCTTCAGTTGGCTAGATTCCCTTGACTTCTGATCTACTAAGGATGTTGTGTCAGCCTGCTGGGAAACAACTAGCTGAAGGGATACAATCTCCTCAGCTTGCTTTTTGGCCAACTTCTTGCTCCTTTTAAAATCATCCAGAAGGGCACCATACTTGTCAATCAATTAATTGACATCTTCCTCAGATTCTGACTCATCTTCATCACTAGATAATGATGCATCAGAATTTGGACTAGTCTCATAATCTGAGTCAGAAGATGAGCTGGATAGAGAGAATACCTTTTTGTACTAGGCTGATCCTGGCTGGATTCTTCATAAACATGGCCATCAACCCATATCAATTGTTGACATCTTCATCCTCATCCTCCTCCTTTGAGTCACTGTCTGAATGTGACAAAGGGGCTCTGATACCTATCCTAGCAGCAGGATATTCTTCAGCTTATTTTTTAGCAGCAAAAAGCCATATGTAGGCTTCTTCTTCATCAGACTCAGAAGATGCTGAGTCAGACTGACTCTAGCTCTTCTCCTTCTTTGCAATGAAGGACTTTTCCTTCTTGCCCTTCTACTGGTGGAAATTTTTCTCACCAGACTCTCTTCTCTTGACTGGGCAGTCAGCAATTACATGTCCAGGTTTGCTGCAACAATAGCAAACAACTTTAGAGGAAACATATTTACTAGGTTTTGAGTTATACCTGTCTCCCTTGGAGTGGTTCTTCCCGTGATGAGAGGCGGAAGGTCTGCTCCTCCACTGCTTCCTCTTCATCAAATTCTGAAACTGCCTAGATAAGTTTGCAAAATCTTCATAAGATAAGCTGATGTCTGATGAGTTAGGCCATGTACTGTCTGAATCAGCAGGCCTCTTTGGAGGAGAGGCAATTCTCTCCTTGCTCTTCTTGGTGCTCTCAGCTCTGAATGCCAAAGAATTTTCCTTGGCCTATGATTTGTTGATGGTCTCCTCCTCCTTCATTACAAATAGTTGCATCTTATAGGAGAGCAGCTTTCCAAATAGTGTGTGAGGGGGAGTATCAGCTAACTTTGTCACCTCTCTAATGGCACAGATCTTTGTGTCACAGTCTCTAGTTAGAGACTTGAGAAACATGTCATGCAACTCATAGTGGCTGAAGACTCTCCCATAAGTCCTCAGCTCATTCATAATTCTAAAAAAAATTCATAGCATTTTGCAATGTTATCCTTCTTTTTTTTGTCTGAAAGCCTTATACTTTTGGTTGAGTAGAGACTTCCTGTCATCTCTGACCTAATCTGTACCCTCCATGTAGACCAATAAAGTGTCCTACATCTCTTTGGAGGTCTGGCAGTGAACCAAGTTCTGGAAGATTGAGTCATCTATGACACTGACAATGATGTTCTGTGCCCTCTTATCCATGGTTTCAGAGATGACTTAATCCTTGGTCATCTATGAATATTTCTTTGGTGTCTGGACTATTGCATCTAGAACTGATACTTTCATAGGCATAAAATGTCCCTTTTTAACTATAATAAAGATCCTTGGGTCAGATGCTTTCATGAAAAGCCTGACCCTCTCCTTCCAGATCCTAAAGCTCTCTTTCCTACAAATTGGAAGCTTTGTAGAACCCATCTCCTTATGGTTCTCTCCTGAACCCATAAGTACAACACTTGTAACTACCCATGGAGATCAACTCAGACTATTAAGTACTTTTTGAGTAACCTCCCTTTGATTCCACTTGAAAGTCTTTAGTTTCAAGGGTAGCTAAACACCTAGAGGGGGGTGAATAGATTTTTGGTCTCTTTATATTTTTCCATCTTTAAGTGTGTTGTGAATTAGTTGTTTTCTGCTTTCAAGACACACTACAAAAAGCACACACAAGATCTATAGTGGTTCCACAGATTTTGGGTACATCTACTATCCTCCCCACCTTTCTAATAGTGAGTTAGACAAGGCACTTCTCAGAAACGCAGCTCCAAAGAGCTTACAATATAGATCCCCCAGGATCTCTCAGTCTCCTCCAAGACCTACCTCAGGCACAAAGCCCTACCTCAGAGCAAGCTTTCTCCTACAACTCAGTGATCTAAAGACCACCTACCTCAGACTAAATTAATAGTCCTATAGCTCAAGCTAGTAGGGTAGACCTTAAACTCAAAGAGGATGACTCTCCTACAACTCATACACAAAGTCTCTACCTTAGATCCAAAGAATGATCCTACAACTCAGGCACAAGGTCCCTACCACTTAAAGAGATGACTCTCCTACCTCAGGCAAACTGCCCTACCTCAGATCCACACAAGATCCTACCTCAGATCAACAAATGATCCTACACTCAGCCTTTATAAAATATGCCTACACTCAGATCCAAAGGATCCTACAGAAAAGAAAGAGTTTATTGATGCTGATTTGACTCCAGAGAAATATTCTCTGAGCTTTCTGCTTCCTGAGCTAAGATAAACTCAGCCTTAACTTCTTCACAGCAACAAGAAAGATGATCTTCAGGAAACTGCTACTTGTGTTGGAAATAACTCAGAAACATAGGTTTCTGGACTTGCTGATGAAGACAGATGAATTGACAGTTCTCGGTATTCTTCACTCAGCTAACCTTGTCTGCAAAAATCAGATTGCAATGCTTCTTCTTCCTTCTCAGAATATTTTTCTGAGCTTGCAGTTGCAGGTGAAAATCATATCAGCTAACTACTAGAACTTTTAGATCAGCGGGTTGAATTTTAACTTTAGGCTCTACAACAATGGTGAGAGGAAGAAGATGAAGTTCCACCTCTTTTTGAAAAGATAAAACCCTAAAAGGTGATTTGCTTCCACCGATCTCAATCTTTTTATCTTCCGCCGTCCAACGGCTCTTTGACCCGTGGGCCCACCTGTAGTTGTTGGCTGCAACTTTACTTTTACAGAAAAAGTCATACAGTAGTATTGCGGCATCATTTGTCGCGTACTGTAGACTTCCCACAATGATTTTGAATTTTTTTGACTCTTGCCGACGTTAGCATCTGTGGACTTACCAAATTCACAGTTTCATCCCAGGTATTGAGTGTATTGAGTGAATAGCCTTCACTCAACGCAAAAAGCCTTAGACAGATAATCTATACTGTCAGGCGTAGAGTGCATTGAGTGAACCTTCATCACTCAACGAATTTGGACTTGGACAAACTTTCTACTGATTGGCGTTGAGTTTGTTGAGTGAGCCTTCATCACTCAATATTTTTGTACTTAGCCGCTTCTTTGAAGCCTGCCATCTTGTTGAGGCGTTGAGTGAACTCTCTTCACTTAACGCATCTGTACTTAGCCGATTTCCATCTTTATGAATGCGTTGAGTGAAACTTTATCGCTCAATGCTTTTGCCTTTATCTGACTTCTTGATAAGACGTTGAGTGAACTGTCTTCACTCAATGCTTATGTACTTAGCAAATCTTCTTGATGAACTTGCGTTGAGTGAGCTGTTCTCGCTCAATGCATCGGGACTTAGATAGATTTTTTTGTCTATATCTTCTTAAGCTTTGATTGAACATTGTCCTATCGAGCTTTCTTCTTTGGGTGTTGAGTGAGCTGCCCTCACTCAACGCTTCTGGACTTGACCAGAATTCTTGACAGATTCTTTAAATTCTTTGACCGCTTGAGCTAGACTCAATGCTTCTTTCTTCAAGCATTGAGTGAGTTGTCCTCACTCAATGATTCTGGACTTAGTCAGATTTCTTTTTTGCCAATGCTGAAGCTTTGACAGACTGAGCTTTACTCGACGCCTCTTGTTATATGGCATTGAGTGAACTGCTTTCACTCAACGCCTGTGGACTTAGCCGCAAATCTGCTTTGCAAATTATTGGGCTTTGACTGTCCATTCTTTATTCAGCGCTTTTTGGCATCTAGCGTTGTGTGAACTGGATTCACTCAACGCATGTGGACTTAGACAAATTTCTGTCTTTCCATCATCCTTCCTTGACATCTGGCATTGCGTGAACTGGCTTCACTCAATACCTATGAACTTAGACGAATTTTTGTCTTTCCAGCATCCTTCTTTGGGATCTGGCATTGAGTGAACTGGCTTCACTTAATGCCTGTGGACTTGGACAGATTTCTGTCTTTCCAGCATTCCTCCTTGTGACCACCTGTCACAATCACTTAGATAACCTATCTAAACTTGTTCTAAGGAACATCTTGTACATATTGAACTTGAGCATACATCAAATATAATTATGCTCTTAGTATTGATTGTGATGCCTCTTCAAATCTAGGGAATATTGAGGGCAATATTCCCAACAACAACTCTCTCAAGTTGCACTTCTATAAAAAAACTATAAAGATATGAAACATATAAATCTGACTAAATAGAGCAAAAATCATTTTGTTTAAGAGATGATGTGACTGTTATAATAATCAAAGCAATTGAACCAGAAAATAACAAAGTCCTATTAGATGCAAAGTTGGGTTGCAACCAACAAATAGAGAAGATTAAGCAAAATAGGGAATGGAAGTAGGAGATGGACTGAGAGTGCTAGCATAAAAGTAAGTCGCAGGTAAGGACAACACCTAAAGCATAAAAGGATTAATTGGATAGCCTTGTAGTTTTGTACCTTAACAGTGGACAATTAATGAAGAAGAACCACTCAACAATTCATATCATGAGTCTAAAAAAAATCAGCTATCAGTTCTCATCCCAAGTTCTCACACAAACTTTCATTACCAGGTTGAGTTAATACCAATATGTATTATACTGAGTAACAATAACAAAATCAATAAATGCCAACAAACTTTTTTATGGAGATAATTAGGTAAGAATATTTGATAAGCAGAGGTCCGATAGATTATTCATCTGTCTTAGATGCCCTGTAATGAAACCAAAAATAAAGGATTTCATAGTGAACCTTCTCTCGGGCATTCGGTCTTCGCAAGTCGTTCCGCCAAACCAATTTTTAGTACAAATAGGATAATTTTATGCATATTTTTAAGCTGCACTTATAAATGACGAAGGCCCTATAACAAATTAAATGATTATGAGATACCCAAAGTTCTTAAATAAATTGTAAGTAGGTACGGAGAAAAAATAGATAAAAACTTTTCATTCAGTTTATGTATCTCCTTAAATGAAACAATATACAATAACCTTAATACCTTAGATTCATGATCTCCCTCTCTACATGTTCATTAGTCTGCATGAGAAATCAACCATTTTGGTGGCATATTAACATACAATATGTGAATTCTCACCAATTAGGGCAGAAAGAGAGATTGCTCTTCAATAGCAAAAGATGAGTGGATTACATCAAAATAAACTTCAGAATAAATGCACAATATCAAATATAGGAGGTTTGTTGGATTGCTCTTCAATGTTCAAATATAGCTTGCTGGATTACTTTAGACAAACTGTAAGAAATAAAGAATCTATAAAGTTGTGGTCTAGATGAACAAAATAGAAAATCTCATCTAGATGCCCTGTAAAAAAGAGGACCCAGTCGATACTATGGGTGTTTACCTTGGAAGTAAAAAAGGAGTATTTACCTCGACCGTGAATCCATAGATGAGTAGCAAGGAGAGTTGTGGAAAAGAGTTGATAGAGGTTCATTCAGAAAACAAAGGTCCCAATCGACAGTAAAAGTGTTGTGATGGAAGAAAATGGAAGTATTTGCCTCGATCGAGAAGAGAATCGGGAGATGAGCTGCGAGGAGAATGAGGGAACAACGAGCGGTAAGAGACAAATGCAGATGACGAACGTAGATATGGTTGACGTGCACGGGGAAATAGGCGATGAAGATGGAGCTTGACGTCATTCAGTGAAGAAAATAATGTCGCGATGAGGTTGTGAAGGGGGGAGCGAGCGATGTAGTCTGCAGCCAAACAGGTACTTGTGCGGGAGTTATCCCGCCAGAAGATTTAAGGCTTTAGAAATTAGAATTCAGATTAAAGTAGATGCCCTGTGCAGGGGAAAATTTTTGGGTTAGGAGAACAGACCATGCCACCCTCAGGAAATAAATACTCTTTGCATTGGTGGGAACCACACCCATTTTGAAATTTTGCCCCATCCCGAGCTCCTCCTTCCTCAGCTCTCGGCGGAAGAATTGGCAGAAACCTAGCCGTTTATCTCTCGGCAGAAGAATTGACGGAAACCTAGCTGTTTCTTGTTGTGGACTCCTTCATCCTTCCTTCTCCGTTCAACGACTTAGGTCTTCTCCGCCATTCCGATGCATCCTCCGCCAAAAATCTCGCTGTTTCTTGTTGTGGAATCATCTCATTCGATGTTGTGGAATCTCCGCCATTTCGATGCTTCCTCCGACTGAAATTAGAACTAGCGCCGTCATCCACTCCACTACCTGAAAACCCTGAAAAGGTATCATGTCTGTCGCTTACTCTGAATGTTTGTAGTCGCAATGTGTAGTTGAAGTTGCAGTTGTTTTTCTTTCAATGTTTGCTTGCAATCAAAATTTCTAGTTGTAGTTGTTGTTGATTTAGGGTTCAATGTTTGTTCTCAGTCCATTTTTGTACTCGTAGTTGGAGTATTTTTTATTTTTGATGTTTGTTTGCAATCGCTTTTTTACCCGTAGTTGCAGTTGTTTTTCCGTTCAATGCTTTTTTGCAGTCGCATTTTGTATTCTTAGTTTCAGTTGTATTTAATGAGCCTTCTGATTTTTCAGTTCCAATATGTCCGGGAGCAAATACCTAAGTTGTAGATACGCACCTACACCTTCACAGAAAATGTCACACCTTTTTATTTTCGATGTTTGTTTGCAGTCGTTTTTTTACCCGTAGTTACAGTTGTTTTCTGTTTAATGCTTTTTTGCAGTCGCATTTTGTATTCTTAGTAGCATTTATATTTAGTGAGCCTTCTGATTTTTTGGTTCCAGCATGCCTGGGAGCAAATACCTAAGTTGCAGATGCGCACCTAACACCTTCACAGCAAATATCACACCTCTCTTGAATAGATTGTCTGAAGAATCTATAAAAGCCCTTACGGATGCCCGTCTCCTTCCCCTATTTCGAATGCCAACTATTCCACAAAATATACCAATGTTGTATGTTCTTTTGAGGTTATATAACAGGGATAAGGAAGCCTTCCAGCTTGGGAAATATCTTGTCTAAATGATCATCAATGAAGTTGCACTTATATTGGGTCTCCCAAATGTCGGTCTTTGCTTTACGTTTTCAAGATCACCCATTGTGGACAAGACCCACAAGAATTTAACTGAAGAGATTCGTAGAGCTGCTGATGAGGAGGGGTCTCCCATGGTGGAGGGTAGAAGATTAAGTATGCTGGTTCAATATTTATTAGCTCTGTTTTTTTTTCCATTAAAGAGTTTGAAGGTTCCTTCTTGTATTACCAAGATAACATGTCTTCCTGACTTCGTGAAATATAACTGGCCCCTTGCCATCGATGAGTTCCTTCATCTATAGTTTGATCATTTATGTCGTGTAAGTGCTATTCAAAATGCTGGTAGCAACATTGGTTTCTTGGAGGGATGCGCTACCGTATTACTGGTATGTGTTGGTCTAACTAGCAATGCTTTTTTTGTATTATGTTTATTCCTTTTGCACTAACTTTTTTTATACTTGAAGGTGTGGATGTACGAACACACCAAGCTCCAGCCTTCATTGGTCTACCTAGCTCTCCCTAGAGTTTGTCGCTGGTCTCCTACCCTCAAGTACAGTGCCAAGTTTTGCATGAAAGTACAAGAGAACTTTTTCATCAAGAATTATGTACGTTCTAAAAATCATAAACTTATTTATCAAATAATCTTCTACTTATCATCATCATTGTATTTTACTATTATTTGTAGGTCATTAAGAAATTTATGAATGTACTTGATGAGGACAAGATCCTACTAGGTGAAGAAGGTGATGACTCAGATTTTGAAACACCTCCACCGAGAAAAAAGAAAAGAAGAAGGGTACAGTTTGCGACCAAAGATGTTGTTGGCAAGAAATTAAGTTATGAGAATAAGATAGATGAGAAGAGAAGTATAAGAATTAAAGAGAAAATTTTGATGATGAAGATTAGGTCGGAGATGAAGAGAGAGGAGTGAAGAAAAAATTGGACAGTCACTTAATCGCAAGGTTGAGCATGTTCAATCTGACGAGGGTTGGATAGGTCGAGAAGTCCGACTCAAGGCATATATCAAAGAAGAGGTTGCAGGATTGAAGAATTTTTGCGAGGCATGGTTTAAGACCTTACAAAATGAATGCAAACCAAGTTCTTCATCGGTTCCGACTACACAACTATCACAACCCACTTCCACACTGGAGTATACCATTATTCCAAAAACACAAATGTCTTCTACAGAGGTAATTAGAGTTAGCCTAGGAAGGGTGAAGAAGGTCATCTGTAAACGGGCACTTAACATTCATAAGATAGATCCAAAGTATCCCGGGAGATTGCTTCTAACAGAAAGAGCTAGGGAAAGTATTGATTTTGTTCAAGGCAAATTTGTTGATAGGTACATTTGTTTATCCTTTTAAACTACTTGGTTGTAATGAAATCTATTAAATTCCAAATGTTTTTTCCTTTTTCAGGAGTATGTTAATTTGTGAAAGTGGGAACATATTCATGTCAAGAGGAGAGGTAAATGATCTCCTTGGCCAAGGTTGGGTCATGGACAATCATCTAAATGCCTATTCTATGGTCCATGGTGCAAAAAGAAAAAGGACGCCACAAAAAGTTAGAAGTTATCTCTACGTGTCCCCAAATCACGAGGTATGATACTTTTTTCATCAAAAGAAGTAAACGGGCATTGTCTAATGTGCAGTATTACAAAAGAAGTAAAAAAGGAATTACACCACTCTTATTAGTCATATTACCAAAGAGGCTGTTAATTCCTCCGAAATAATTCTCATGCCTTGCCACCTCACTAGTCATTGGGCCTTATTGGTTTGCTAGGTAAAAGAGAAGCGTTGAGAATATTATGATTCACTCCCAAGCAGCCTTCATCGGGTCGGCATACGTGATAACGTATGTATAAAGAAGGCCGCTTAATATTATATTGTTGCTTAATATTAATCATTCAATTCAATTATATTTACATTGTCACATGTACTATAGCTGAAGGCCCTACAAGATAATGTTCCAGCGGCATTTCCAAAAAGCTTCGTTAATTGGCTGTTAGTGGATGCCGTCGGCTTGCCTAAATAGGATAATAGTTGGGACGACAGAGTATTTGTTCTGAAGTTCATGTAAGTGATTTCATCTAGGGCAAGCGTATCAGGGGTAGATCACAAGAAATGGAAAGACAACATGCTACGGTTTAGGGCTGAAATTATGACAGAAATTTTAAAAACCTTTTCAAGCAGTATTTCAGAGAGGATTGCTAGACTAGATCCTTCAGATGCAGGATTAGCTAAAATTTATAAGACAGTGTTTTATTCTACATAGTTTAGAATTGATGCAGACACTAATTTTGGAAGTGTGCTCTATAGTACGTGTACTATTAATTTTGGAACTTGTCTGTTGATGCATTAGGGGTTATTTGTATAACACCCCCACCCGTCACGTGTAATATAATAGAGGGTCTTGCCGGGACCCACACCATATTTTACAAACAGCCGGAGAAGCTCCTAAATAATATCACAAACCATCGAACCCTAACACAGAGCATTCTAGCGGAAGCTTCATGGTAGAAAACTTGAACTCAAGTAACAAGAAGTGTCCACTAAACAAGAACAGGAATGTATACAATAAAGGTTTGGCCTTATGGCCTTACAAGTTTCTCTTAACAAATATGTGGTTTACATACATCGGCGCGCAGGCTGACCACACATGAACAAGAGTAAACAAAACCAAAGCCTTCGAGGGCAACAACGCAACCAGGGATCCAGCCCGCTATTTCCCGCTTGGGCCAGCTCCACATGTAAAGAAGTAATCCACCAAGCGGTGGCAAACAGGGCAACGGTCAGCATTAGCTGACCAATTATAACGACCCTGCCCCTGGAACGGGGCAGTGGAATTCCTTCCCTAAACAACATTTTATTCCCACAGTATATGTATAACAATCCACCAAGGGCATGCACAACCGCACAAGTCAATACATATCACAAACGCCGGCACGACGACCTGATGCTCTGTGCACTCAGGGTACATTATCGGTGTACCGGAAAACCATGGTCACACCACCGTTCAGAGGTCCAAAACATGACGGTCCATTATGAGCATTCCTAGTCTTTATGGCGCGCAGGACAAAAACTCTTGCTATATGATCCTACTGGGGCCTTAAGCACCCCCACGGGTAGACAACCATAATACGGGTACAGATCCACCATTTTCCATTGCTCATATTCGTCAGACTCAAGACTGGACTGACGCAGGTACGGCTTCACCTTGCCCGCTCAACACAAGCAATCCATAGTTGCGGCCTCACGACCCAACTTTACACAGAATGGCACCTACGACAACAAGAGTTGGAACACCAAGCATCAACTCTCACTTTCCTCGGAGTTTCTCCGAATGGCAAACAAAGCATCACCAATCCAGACCAACCCGTCCAGATGGGCTTCACACAGCATGCTTAACCGTACTACTCACTTCCGATTCTACTACAACCAAGGATGAAACACACATCCCATGGGAATCACTTCGATTTTCACCTTTTGGAGGAGGATTCCATGCATATGCAGAAATGAAGGACTTCACTTGTACAAGAAGGAGATCGTTACCCTAGGAAGACATTTCGGAGCCATAGAGCAAAATCGAGATGGATGAACTTCACCGTAATGGCCTTGCCTTCGCAGAGCTAGCTTCGGCTCACCATTTGGGCCACCGGAGCACCACCAGCAGCCGGAGTTCTTTCCTTCTCTCTTCCCTTGCTCTCCCTTCTCTCTTCTTTTTGGAAAGAGAATGCTAAGGCTTATGATGAGAAAGAACTCATCATTTCCTTTCTTATCTAGACAGGAAACACCCAGGTACATTGGATCCCCATCAAAGAAAACGAACGGCTCAGAACCGCTGTGAAAGTCCAATATTTGGGCTGATACGGCCTGTGACACGCCCTTGTCACAGGCTGTTTACTGTAAGCGTATACGAACCGACTCAACCCAGAAAAGAACACGGCATGTGACACGCCTGTGTCACAAGCCGCGTGTCCTGATACGGCTTCAGACACACTCGTGTCTAGCCCGTGTTTTTCAGGCCGCACTGCCTTGGCCAAAACCCGAGGAGGACATGCTCTCTGACACGCCTGTGTCGCTGGGTGTGTACCCTTTAAACGATCGTTGAGTTCATAGCGTTGAGTGCCCGAGACGATACAGAGAAGGACACGGCCTGGGACACGACCGTGTCCCAGGCCATGTGCGCCATTCAACGCTCTCTCAACTGCATGACGTTGAGTGCTCGAGATGGCACAGAGAAGGACATGGCTTGGGACACGCCCGTGTCCCAGGCCGTGTGCCTCACTCAACGCTTTCTCGAGACCAAAACACACTCGAGAAGCCCGAGCATGACACGCCCTGGGACACGCCCATGTCCCAGGACGTATTGTCCGGCCTGAACTCCAAACTTGGGACTTTGGGATTTTTGGGGTGTTATAATTTGTGTACATGTATATCATGAAATGTAAACTCACATGAGTTATTTTGCAATTTCAAAAACAGGGGTAAAATCTATAATTTTGCAAACTGAAGAAATGTTGACTTAATTTATTCATGCTTATGTGTTTCTACTCTACAGAGAATTAATATGATTCCTTCAAAAGTAAATGCCTAATTGTTTTGGATTGAACGAATGTAGAACAATGATTTTGTTTTAGATTATATGAATCATGTTAAAAATACATCATTGTCATGATTAACTTCATACTTCATCAAGAGACAACTTCATACCATATTGAAGACAATTTTATTCAATACAAGGCTACATCACATCATTAAAATAACATTAGTCTAATTCTCGTATTTACTCATGGTCACACAAACATTATGGTTTAAAAACATCTGGAATGCCCGGAAAATCAAAAGATAAATTTACATAAAATTCATCATTAAAATCACTTGGATCTTCATTAGACACTACAGTTGGAGCATCTATTTTTGTCTTCTCTTGGTTTTCTGCTGAAAGGTCGAAAAATTGATCTCTTGCACATCTCCAAAGGTTTGTTCAATGGCAACTATCTTCTTTTTAACTAGGGCTTTCTTCCCTATCAAAAATAATTAATTTAATAGTAAGTTGGTCAAAATAATTAATCAAAGCTGTAGCAATTTTTAAAAGGTTAATAAACTTACTTTTTTTTACTCTCTGTCTCCCAGTACCCCTTCAATCTTGCATTAGATATTCCTTTTGGTTTCTTCGTTGCAGGATCTCTAACCAATGGAGTGTTTCTATCATTCTGATCGCTCAAACCTCTTTTTCGCATTTCAGCAACCTCAACTATTTCATCTGCTTGTTTTGCTAACACATGCAATCCTCCCAAAACATGTGCCTTTCCATCCTTGTTGTTCTCTACTCGGTTTGCAAGGTCATAAGAGAAACATATTAGGTGGTTTCTAAATATCAAATTAGAGTTACACTCGATTATGCTAGGAGTATTTGGTAGGTATATGCCCTTCTTAGCATTAAGAATCGTTTAAGCAAATATATGAGTGGAATTTCTCTTAAATTTTTCAAATTATATATTCTAAGAATATGTTTGCAAAGAATGCCTCTAGTCTCGAAACCTCTGCATGAACAAGTGGTCTCATTGAACTTAGAATTATAGCTAACAAACCATCGTTTGTCATCACTACCATCACAGAGCTTTGTAACGTATAAATAATGATTTTCAACATGTCTCGTTTCATCAACTACACATACACTCGTAGCTCCCTCCATGAAAGCATGTTCAAATCTAATAAACATTTTGCTTGTGTAGAACTTAAACACATGTTTAAACATCGCACAACTTCTGACCTTTAATCTTACGGTCTCTTGCTTGCATCTAAAATCTTCGTCCTGTTCTCCTCTCCGCCAAGACCCCACCAATTTATCCAACCCCATAAAACACTCCACCAGAGTACTAGTTGGCTTCGAACATCCATGCAATCCATTATTGGAAGATTCTCTTCGTTGTGTTGACAATATACCAAGATCTAACACATCCTTGTTGAAGGCTGTAGACCAGTTCCTCCTTGCTCTATGTAAATCCCCCAGCCATCGATTTTCTTGAAAGTTTCCTCTGCTAATCATCTCATTCCATTATCTATCAAACTCGAGCTCACTGTCGCACTTACTCATGCATTGATAAAAAAGCCCGCGGACACTTTTCTCATTATTAAAGCATCAGACTTTTTAAGGCGCTTCCTTGGAAATATATCACTGACATAAACGATGAGGTGATCCCGATAAATACTCTTTCAATAGCAACGAACATAAGTTAGTCTTGATCCGTGAATATAGTTGTCGGTAGTTTGCCACCAATAAATTTCATAAATGTGTTGAAGACCCAACAAATTTCAGAAATGTGTTGAAGACCCAACAAAATAAATCGATGGACTCCTCAGAAATAAAAGTATCACCAACAAATACATTCTGCTAGTGATTGTTGACGGCGATAAATGGTGCACAAGCCAAGTTATACTTATTAATTCTATATGTTGTGTCAAAGATAACTACGCCACCGTAGATGTCATAAATAATTTTGCTTTGTCCGTCCATCCAGAAATTACTTGTCAATCTATTCAACTCATCAGTACGAACAGCATATGAGAACATGTTGTCCTCCAACTGTTTTTCCTGTATAATCTTCAGCAAACTAAGTGAATCACCGCTTAATTAGCACTTTCTTTTCCCGCTGCACAAAGTTGTAGGCATCAGATTTTGAAAATCCAACATTCTCGAACCCAACGACTTCATTAGACAAAAAGTTGTGCGTGTGAACTTTTTTAACACCCACGTCCCTCAAATTCTTAATAAGGCTACCCTGTATTTTTGAAATGTTGAGGGCCGATCTCAATAGATGCTGCTCGTTCTCCATCGCTAACGGGTGATTGTGTTCCTCGAAACACTTTGTAACTGTCCAATTTCTACCTTCTACATCAGTGGTAAAATAAATGCATGCGAGACAACCGGTGCGTGATTCTAATTTGCGATATTTTTTGGTGAGGGTCTCACCTTCTTCAATCCATCTTTGGTGCAGCTATATGCTCGACATTTTTATAATCCTTGTGTGTATCTAGTAGCTCAAATGTTTTTTTCAAACACTGAAACCCATGCTATGGGCATATTCACAGTACATAGCATGCGCCTTGTCTTCTGAATGCACAATTGGAAAAACAACATGTTGTTTGTTGACCTGAAAAAACGTATAAGGGTTTAGTTCACTCCTAAACAAAAATGGAACTGCAAATAAAGATAATGCAACAATTGATTTTCAAAACAGTTGGATTTCACATAATAAATGCAGTTGAAAAGTAAAATATAAAAACACCAGCAAATGTCCAGCAAATCGGTTCAAATTTTAATGCAGCACTGCAAAAGAAAACCAAACTTAAATTGACCATTTCATCATCAACATTTTTGGAAGATGCATGGGCACTTGTTCCTCTGTTAGGTGTCATTTCCTTGCACCTATAAGAAAAATGGTCATTTAAAACAATCTTATAGATCTAAAATTAAAGAGAGAGATTTACTGATATATATACTTACCTTCAGAAAAAAAACATCTCAGACCTAAGCATTCAAGAGCTAGGTTTCTGTCATTTCTTCAGCCGAGAGCTGAGGAAGAAGACGTACGACTATGAATGGTGAAGGAAGGAATGACTCATCATCTTCTACATCAAGAAACGGCTAGGTTTCGGGAAGAGGAAGTAGCGGAATTGCGGAGAAGATGTAAGGTGCCGAGAGCTGAGGAAGGAGGAGCTCAAGATGGGGCAAAATTTCGGAATGGTTGTGGGCCCCACCAATGAAAGAGTATTTTTTTCCTGAGGGTGGCATGGTCCGTTCCTTACCCAAAAATTCCCCCTGTGCAGGACTTGGGAGGAGACGCGACAACTGCTTTCGACTGAAAAGATGGAAGAAGCTTGGCGCGCGGGTGAAAAGCTGGCATGAGAAACTGACAAAAAATAGGAATACTAAATTAATTTGGACGGTGGAGATTAAGAGAATGGTTTCAAGTCAACATTTGAGATGAAGTCCAAAAGACTTCTTTATAATATAGTGTGTGTGTGTATATATATATATATATACATATCTACTATTATATGAAAACTAATCTTTGGTGAAACATTGCAAATATCTCTATATTGTCCTTATAGTTTATTCATAATTATACAATTATACAGAACTTTATATTAGTATATTATAAAGACAATATCCTTTTAGATAATTACACAACTTTACAATATTAAAATTAAAAAAAAACACTAGATACCCTAAACCTATTGTCTCTAGCTAGAAATGATAAGAGAAGGGCTAATGTTTTAATGTTAAAATATATTTTGGTTTACAAAATAAAAATTGTATTCTTGATTTATATTTTTTTACGGTCATTTTGAGTACTCATATGTATATGTTGCGGGTCGGGCGGAGCCAGCTGCGGATGGGTGAAGCCCGCCGGGAGCGGGCAAAGCCCGTCGTCGCCGGTCTGGTACTGTCACGCGAGGCCATAGGGGCGGAGACCCGTGTCGGGCACTTGTATATATATATATACTATTATATAAGCAAACCCAAAAGAATGGATGATGTAACATTTTAATCCCATTTTACCCCTTATTTTTTCTAACTCTCCTTATTAATTCTTTGATATTTGAATCATTTGAAATTATCATTACTATATTTATATATGTTATTTCTCCGCTTCTCCCCATACCGAATCCAGATATTTGGAGTTTGTGCCTGAACTCCATGGTGGAGTTTGCGCAATCAACGGTTGTGATTTAAAGATCAAACAGCCATCAACAATCCCATAATATTCTTATGCGGAATTCCAGCTGGGCCCACCCGTTGATTATGGAGTTCCCGCACAAAATCCAGAGAATACATTCCCGCACGAAAACCAGAGAATCTGTATTGCCCCATACCTAGGGATCCGGATGCCCTGAAGTTCCCTTCCTGCGGGAACTCCAGGGGGTGGAGTTCTTATTTTGTGGATTAATGAGATGAAATCAGAAAAAATGGTGGACATGAAAGTTGTAGATATTCCCGAGACGAATAACTTTCATGTTGAACATTTTTTAATTTGAAGTCGTTTAGACCCCCGATTTGGGCCCCGAAAAAAGTCTGACAGATTTTTTTCGGGGCCCAAATCAGGGGTCTAAACGATTTCAAATCAAAAAATGTTCAACATGGAAGTTATTTGTCTCGGGGATATCTACAACACTTTCATGTTCACCATTTTTTCTGATTCCATCCCATTAATTCGCAAAAGGGAAGTTCCCGCAGGAACTCCAGGGAATCCGGATCCCATGCCTAGCCCCGTCCTCAAAAGCAAATCCCACTAGTATACCGCCCACCTCTCCTCTCCTCCAGCACGCTACCGTCGCAGGATGTCCCTCTTTCTCCTCTCCGTACTCTACCGTGGGAACCTCTGTGTATAAGCAGCGCCTCACCGCAACTGCTTCTCCTCCGTCGACAGTTCCAAGCTTCTTCTCCTCCTCCACAGTGCCTCGCCGGCAACCTCCTTCCCGCGAGCTCCTCCGACCGGCGAACTCCTCACGGTACCAACCTCCTTCCCGCGAGCTTTTCCTAATCAGCACCAACCTATAAATGTATGTACACGATTAGGTTAGGATATACCACAGCGCCTCACCGCAACTTGCTCCCTATTTTGGTAGATTCAGTGTCGCTCCCCTTCCTCCGTACTCGGTGGGAACCTGGCGATCCAAACACTCTTCCGGTAAAACGAACCCCTCCCGATTATGATTTATTTGCACTTTAGTGTGATTACTTTGCCTTTCTTTAGCTTAAAACAAGGTATTTAAAGCCCCTCCCGATGGAATCAAGAATCATCACATGTAAAGGTTATATGATCGATTTCTTCACCTTTCACTTACTCTGTTTTTCGGTTCTCCATCAGGTGCTCCAAAGTTTGCACTCTACCTTGCTCTCTATACAAAATCAGCAACACCTAATCAGATATATCATTTCTTTCGTAGATTAATTTGGTCTATCCTCACCTAATCGGGTATATACATTTCTAGACATTGAAAAATATAGAGAAAATAGTGATTTTGTTAAGCACTTCCTACTCTGTTGTGAGCATCTTCCTACTCTGTTGGTAGATTAATTTGGTCTATCCTCACCCAACATTACCATGTTGTGAGCATCTTCGTACAGGGGCTTGCAAAGGTTATATGATTGATTTCTTCACCTTTCACTTAGGCTCCGTTTGGGGGAACTTATTTTCACCGGTCAAGCGGTTACGACCGCATGAATCAAACCATAATTAAGGTTCGATTCATGCGGTCGTAACCTCTTGACCGGTGAAAATAAGTCCCCCCTAACGGAGCCTTACTCTGTTTTTCGGTTTTCCATCAATTGCTCCAACGTTTGCACTCTACCTTGCTCTCTATAAAAAATTAGTAACACCTAATCAGCTATATCATTTCTTTGAAAGATTAATTTGGTCTGTCCTCACCTAATCGGGTATATACATTTCTAGACATTGAAAAATATAAAAAAAATAGTGATTTTGTTAAGTACTTTTGAAATGATTTGTAAATATGTATATTGAGAAAGCAAAATGAATTGTAAATATGTATATGCATATTCACAATCGCATGACATTGACAAAATATTGCCCACATTTCTATATATATTTAATAGAAAGCCCATATTTATATTCCCATTTATTATTCAAGATTTAATTTTTCAACTTATGTTTCCTGCATTACGCAGCTCAAGCAGGTGTTATGCAAATTTTAAATTTGATGAGAAAATTAATCAAAGTTTATTTCCTGTTGTAATTGTCGGAAATGGAAGATCATATTTCCACTTCTTTTCCATGGATTTCTTTTCAAGATTTGTATACTGAAATAACTTTTTTCTTGATGCAATAGAAATAGATTTGAGAAGCAATTTGCTATTCCTTTTTGGATAGTACAGGTGAACTTCTTCATTCTTGAATATACTAATAAAAGGAATCATCCATAAGATTGAAGTTCATTGTATTTACATTTTTCTGTAAAATTGGTCCATGGTCACTCCAAAAGTCAAAAGTGTTAGAAAAGCCCATGTAAAGGGGCCCATTATTGGCCCATTTTGTTTATTTCTCTCTCCTTCTTCTTTAGTCTCACATCATGTATAGGATTTATTCTTCTCTTTTCTCTCATATATATTTGTATTCTCTCCTTGTATTTGGATTCTTAACACAGATATACAAGCTTTGGGCTGATTTCTACATGGTATCAGAGTCAGGTTACGAGACTCCTACGGACTCAAAACTCTAATCCGCACGTCCCCCGCTTCCCGGCGCCCTACGGTCTTCCGCGGTCTGCATTTTGAGTCCGCGCTCCCCCCTTCTCGCATAGCCTCTTGCGGACTGACCTCTTCTATCCGCTCCCTCTACTCTCTCTTCATTTCCCATGGATCCAGTCCCCTTCTGCTCCTTTTATAGCCCTCGCTCTTCCCTGTGGGGTCCACAGCTTCCCGCAGTCCGCCGCGAGCTCCACTCTGTCCGCTGCGATCACTTTCTGTCCGCTGCGAGCTCGGCGTGCTCTCTTCCCCTATATCCGCTGCGAGCTCGGCAAGCTCTCTTCCCCCCTGGTGTCCGCTGCGAGTTCTCTTCTATCCGCTCGGTCACCCTCTGCCCGCTGCTGCTTTTCTCTCTCTCTACGAGTTCTCTTCTGTCCACTGCGAGCTCGGCGGGCTCCTTTCTCTGCCTACTGCGGACTCTCGCTCTTGTGAGATTTCTGCCCTTCAACCCGGTTGTCTACCTTCTGCTCGCGACCTGCTCCAGGTCGCCGCAACCTTGCCGAGCTCTCCTTCTCTCTGCGGCCTGTCTTTTGCTCGCTCTTCTCTTGCTCGCCGTGACCTGCCCAGTTGCTCGTGACTTGCCTAACCCGCAGCAGCCTGTGTTTTCGCCACGATCTGCCTAATTGCTCGCGCCTTGCCTAGTCCCTCACAACCTGCTTAGTCGCCCCGACCTACCCTCTGTTCTCAACCTACTCGCCGCGACCTCCCTGCCTAGTCGCCGCGACCTGCCTAGTCCGCAGTTCTTGCTCTTCTCCCTTCTCCTAACCCGCCATGTCTTTTACCGACTCCACTACTGCTATCCCTCCTGCAGACTGCCCGACTCCTTTTCCTGAACTCCGCGACGAGCTTCGAATTACTACTCTTTCCCTCTCTGGGAAGAAAACTTCATCCCGTGGGTGCACTCCGTTCGTCGGGTCCTGCAGGCTAAGGGTCTTGTGGGTCACCTTACCCAGGATCCTCCTTCTCCAACTACTGATGACTGGATAATAAATGATGGTCGAGTTCAGAACTGGATCCATAACTCTCTGGAGGGTGAGCCCTACCAGATGGTCATGTATCATGAGACCGCAAAAGCAATGTGAGAAGACCTCCACTTATTGTACTCTCGCAAGGACAGTCTTCAACACCTCTTCGACATCATCACTGATCTACAGACATTGGATGTTGGCAAGGCCATGGACATGAATTCCTTTGTGGCTCGTGCTAAAACTCTCACGGAGGCATGGATTCAACACCAACCATCCACTACGGATCTTGTGGCTCAGCGTGCCCAAAAGGAGGCTGTTTGCATTGCGATGATTATGGCTCGAGTCCCGCCCCACCTTCATAATATCCGGGCACAAGTTTTGGCATCCCCTGTTACTCCCTCCTTTTCGAATGTTTGCTCTATGTTACTTCGCGTCCCACCTCCTTTGGAGCCCATTGCACCTCCATCTCCGGTCCTTCTTCAGCAGACCCTTCCTCCCCTACTTACCCCACCATCTTCTACTCAGGGTGGTCGTACGGGCTCTCGAGGAAGGGTCCGTGGCGATCGAGGTCGCCCTCGGTGCTCCTATTGTGGTAGGGATGGACACACTGAAGCCGTCTGTCATAAGAAACATGGATACCCTCCTCGTCAGCCTACTGCTGCCATTGCTGATACTCCTTCACCCAGCGGTACGGACCATGAAGCTGTTCGCCTTCAATTGCAGCAACTCCAGGGGCTCCTCAACCCTCCTTCTGCTTTGGTTAACCTCCACCTCTACTGTAGGTATTGCCTCCACTTCCACTACAGGTAGTGCATGTTTATTCTCCAGTTCCCGTTGGATCCTGGACTCGGGAGCCACTCACCACATTACATCTATACTTCCGCCAAGATTTTCAGATGCTCCCCATCCAACATCTATTACCGTAGCGAATGGTGCGCTTGTTCCGGTCTCTGGGTGTGCTGATCTCTTGATTCACCCCTCCAACCCTCTTCGTTATGCTCTTTATGTGTCGGCATCCCCATTTAATTTACTTTCGTTTTCCGTCTTACTCATGATATGAACTGCTATATTATCTTCACCTCTACTGGTTTTGTTTTACAGGATCAGCAGACGCAGACTACCATTGGTAGTGGACGACTGCAGAATGGGCTCTACCTCCTTGATGCTTATCCTACCGCTCTCTCTTTCGTGTCCTCCAGTGATTGACATTACCGTCTTGGGCATGCTCCTCTTCCTATCCTCTAGAAGATGCTCCCTGATGTATCTCTTCAGTCATTTAAATGTGATTCTTGTATTCTTGGCAAACAGCCACGCTCTTCTTTTCCTGCAAATTGTACTCGGAGCTCTGCTCCTTTTGCTTTAATACATTCTGATATTTGGGGTCTGTACAAAGTTACGAGTATCTTTGGTTATCGTTACTTTATAATGTTTATTGACGAATACTCGCGTACAACACAACTTTATTTACTTCGTGATTGCTCCGAGCTTCCTCGTGTCTTTTGGGCATTTGTGTTAGAAACTCGAACGCAATTTTCTACTACTATCAAAATCCTCCGCTCTGATGATGCCCGCGAGTACACTAGCCGCGAGGTTGCCAATATTTGTGCGGACTTCGGGATTGTACATCAAACATCGTGTCCTTACACCCCTCAACAAAATCCGGGTAGCCGAACGCAAGAACTGCCACCTTCTTGATGTGGCTCGCTCCCTCATGCTTCACATGCATGTACCCAAAATTTACTGGAACTTCACCGTCTCTACTGCGTGCTATCTCATCATCCGCCTCCCTTCGTCGGTTCTCCAACATGCTACACCTTCAGCCTTCTCTTTCCCTCAGCTCCACCCTTCTCCCTCCCACCCAAGGTTTTTGGATGTACTTGCTTCATCCATCACCTTGGTCCCCCTATCGACAAACTAGACCCCCGCGCAGTAAAACACATCTTTGTTGTCTACTCCCTTACCCAGAAGGGCTATGTCTGTTACTCACCCGGTACTCGGACAATCTCTGTGTCCGCTGACGTCACCTTCCGGGAGGATCAACCCTTCTTCCCTCCTCCTCTGCAGAGTCCTCCACCAACCACCACTCTTCCATCTTCCCTTCCTCGACCTGTTTTCCCGGTCCACACACCTCTTCCCCTCCCTATAACACATTCCCCACCTGCTCCTTCGCGGCTTCCCGTCATTCGGGTCTACTCATGTCGTCCTCCTCTTCCCGTTGCCCCTCTGCATCGTCTTCCGCCCTTGGATTCTCCGCGTTCTGCTGCTCCGGTGCCCGCCTCTACAGCACATCCACTGGCCAACTGTGTGTCCCTACATCGGCACTCTCCACAACTATAGATATTGGCTACATCATTATCCTCTGGTCTCTATTCCGAACTCCGTTCCAGTAGGCTCTTCAACATCCTGGGTGGCGTGTTTCCATGGAAGAAGAAATGACTGCGCTTTGTGCAAACAAGACTTGGACATTGGTGCCCCTTCCTCCCGGATAGAAACCAGTTGGATGTAAATGGGTGTTTGACATCAAACATGCTCATAATGGGACCATTGACCGACTAAAAGCTCGCTTGGTCGCTCGGGGCTTCACCCAACAACAGGGTCTCGACTATGACGAGACATTCTCCTCGGTAGCCAAACTCAACACGGTTCGCATTCTCATCTCCATGGTTGTTCATCGACAATGGCTCTTATTTCAACTAGACATCAAGAATGCCTTTCTGAATGGAGACCTCCACGAAATGGTTTATATGCATCAACCTCCCGGGTTTGAGACCACGGGGGAGTCTCGGGTATGGCATCTTGACAAATCGCTCTATGGCCTTAAACAATCACCTCGGGCATAGTTCGATAAGTTCAACAAGGTTCTCCGGGAAATTGGTTTTACTCGAAGCTCGGTCGACTTCTCATTATTTACTCGCCACCAGGCAACGAGTACGGTTCTCCTATTGGTATACGTCGATGACATCATAATTATTGGCGAGGATTCAAACGGAATACAGGCGGTAAAGAAACATCTGAGCTCCGTTTTTCAAACTAAAGATCTGGGACATCTTCGGTACTTCCTAAGTCTGGAGGTTGCTAGACGATCAGATGGTTTGGTCCTCTCTCAGCGGAAGTACTGCCTAGATCTCCTTCATGATGCAGGCTACTCCGGCTGCAAACCTGTGAACACACCCATGGAGATAAATCACAAACTATGTGCTCAGGCATCGGAGTCAGATACTCCTCTACAAAATACAGAATATTACTGTCGCCTCGTTGGGAAACTAATCTATCTAACAGTTACAAGACCCAATATATCCTATGTTGTGGGAATCGTCAGCCGATATATGCACTCTCCTCAGAGCTCTCATCTTCAAGCAGTGGAACGAATCCTCAGATATCTTAAGACAGCTCCTGGCCAAGGACTTGTATACAGAACCTCATCTTCAATTCCAACATTGGTGGCATACTCTGATGCTGATTATGTAGGATCTCTGGATGATCGACGATCCACTAACGGGTTCTGCACATATTTTGGAGGACATCTGATTACCTGGCGGAGCAAGACATAAACAGTAGTTGCTCGATCCTCAGCAGAAGCAGAATATCGGGCAATATCCTCTGTTGTATCGGAACTCACGTGGATTGAGAGTCTCCTTGCTGACGTTGGGGTCAGACTCTCTTCACCTGCTCTCCTCTTATGCGACAGTCAAGCTTCCATACATATAGCCAAGAACCCGGTCTTTCACGAGAGAACAAACCACATTGAGGTAGATTGTCACTTCATCCGAGAGAAAGTCCACATGAAGAAGATCGAACTCAAGCATGTTCCTGGTACTGAACAGGTTGCGGACGCCCTCACAAAAGCTCTACCAAGTACCCTCTTCTATCAGTGCTTATCCAAGCTTGGAGCATACAACTTGTACGCTCCAGCTTGCTGGGGAGTGTTAGAAAAGCCCATGTAAAGGGGCCCATTATTGGCCCATTTTGTTTATTTCTCTCTCCTTCTTCTTTAGTCCCACATCATGTATAGGATTTATTCTTCTCTCTTCTCTCCTATATATTTGTATTCTCTTCTTGTATTTGGATACTTAACACAAATATACAAGGTTTGTGCTTGATTTCTACAAAAAGAAAGAATAATGGATTTGTCTTCAAAAGTATTTATACATGTGGTTATTGTTCTTATGCATAATCCATGTGAATGTTTAAACTATCTCATGCAACGAAATGTTATTTAGATCAGCAAAATATTAAGGGCCTGTTTGGTAGGGCTTTTTAGCTCCTTTTCGTTTTATGGAAAATGCCACCACACTTAAGAGACCTTTGGATTGTCTATCGGTGGGAAAAGCTACCGCGAAAAACTCCATTTTCTCATCTTTTGGAAAAGTCACTTGTCACATACTTTTCAACCTTTTCGAAAAGCACTTCCGCATAAAAAAACACTTCTCTTAAAAAAATGTACAACTTGAATTTTTGTCTTGACGTGTTTTTTTTTCCCGGCGCAAAAAATTTGCCCGGGCGCGAATTTTTCGCCCGGGCACGATTTTTTTCGCCCGGGCGCGAATTTTTCGCCCGGGCGCGGGTTTTTTTCGTCCGGGCGCTGGGTTTTTCGCCCGGGTGAGTTTTTTTCGCCCGAGATGTTTTTTTTGCCCTGGCCGATTTTTCGTCCGGACGTGATTTTTTCGCCTGGGTGCGTTTTTTTTCATCCGGGTGCGATTTTTTTTCCCGTGCACGATTTTTTTTCGCCCCAGTCGATTTTTTTTGCCTGGACGGACTTTTTTTTTCACGCGGGCGTGATTTTTTTGCACTAGCGCGATTTTTTCACCCGGACGCGATTTTTTTGCACTGGGGTGATTTTTTCGCCCCGCGCGATTTTTTTGCCCGTGGGCGATTTTTGCGCCCGGGCGCGTTTTTTTTGCCCGGAGGTGTTATTTTCGCGCGGGCATGATTTTTTTGCTCCGGGACGATTTTTTCTCCCGGGTGCAATTTTTTCGACCAGGCGTGATTTTTTCGCACGAGCGCAATTTTTTTGCCCGGAAGAGGTTTTTCGCCCGAGCACTTTTTTTTCGCTCGGGAGCGATTTTTTCGCCCGAAGCGATTTTTTCATCAGAGCTTGTGTTTTTTGCCGGAGAGCGGTTTTTTCGCCCGGGCGCAATTTTTTTGCCTAAACGCGGTTTTTTCGCGAGGAGCGATTTTTGGCCCGGGCCCTGTTTTTTCACCCGGTCGGAAATTTTTTTGTCAGCACGAATTTTTTGCCCGTTAATGATATTTTTTTGCCCTGAACGTTTTTTTTGCCCTGGCACGATTTTGTCGCCCAACGCGCCCGGGGGCGATTTTTTCGCTCGGACGTGAATTTTTGGCCTAGACGTGATTTTTTCGCTCGTTCGTGATTTTTTGGCCGTGGGCAATTTTTTTCGCCCGGACGTGATTTTTTCGCCTAGTCTCGATTTTTTCAGCTGGACGCGAACTTTTTCGCTCGTGAGCGATATTTTTTGTCGGAGACGTTTTTTTGCCCCGAACATTTTTCCGCCCGGACGCGATTTTTTCAAACGTGGGCGAATTTTTCCCTCGACGTTATTTTTTTGCCTGATCGTTATTTTTTTCGCCTGGACCTATTTTTTCCGCTCGATGCAATTTTTCTCGTTTTGAGCAAAATATCGCGTCCGCGCGAAAAATTCTCGTTCGTGCAAAAAATTCCGCCCGGGCGAAATTTTCTCGCCCAGTCGAAAAATTCGTGCCCGTCCGAAAAATTTGTGCCTGTCTGAAAAATTCGCGCTCGTCCGAAAAATTTGCGGTCGTCCGAAAAATTCGTGTCCGTCCGGAAAATTCGCGCTCGTTCGAAAAATTAACGTCCGTCCGAAAAATGGCATCCGACCGAAAAATTGTTGCCCGGGCGAAAATATAGGGCCCGACGAAAAATGGCGCTCGGGCGAAAATTTCACCCGGACGAAAAATTCGCGCCCGTGCGAAAAAACCGCGCCCCGACGAAAAAATTGCTTCTGGACGAAAAATTCGGTTCGGGCGAAAAAAACCTGCCCCGGCGAAATAATTACGCTTTTTTACCCGCGGTATTTTTAATAAAAAAAGTTACCGCAACGGAGATTTGCCAAACGGTTTATAAAGTGCTTCTCCTTTTTGAAAAACTCTGCAAAAGAAGTTCTCCAAACAGTTCTCCTTTTCTAATAGATTTTTCCAAAAGCTTTTTTCCTACCATCCTTTTGCTATCACTCCTTCTCCTTTCTGAAAAGACTTCCCAAACAGGCCATAAAACCACTGACTGGCTGGCTTTTTCTGCTTGCCTCATTCTCCCACAAAGAACATGATTATACCTCTTATTTCAGAAGTCTGAGAATAGGAATTAAAACATATTCTCCCCCTATGCATACAACGTAATCATATTTCCACCTCATTAAAAATCATTTCATACATGTACGATTTCATGCAATAAATCTTGATCATGGTCATGATGAGATCAATTCTCATGTTTAAGAAAATTTTGAAGTTCATAATTTACATGTGTGAGCATCAACGAGTAATGAGCCTAGGCAATAAGGCTGTAAGACACGGTTCTGCTTTGTAGAGGAGACGGTTTTAACACTACTATAATTTTTCTTTATATTTTGTATTTGCGATTGTGATTGCATTACATATTTACAAATCATTTTGTTTATCAATATAGCGATTCACATTTTACACCAACCATCCTCACGTTCTAGTTTTTTTTTTGGATTTTGTGTTTTTGTGTTTTTTGTTTTGTGTGTGTTTTTTGTGATATTGATCACCTGAACAGTAAGCAGTGACATTGTGACCTGTTTTGGGCCATGGAGCATGTTTATAGCCCAAATATCGAAATGAACCAAGCTGCCCAAATATAAAAGCTTCATGATAGAGGCATCTTGGATTATACATATATAGAGGCTTCATGAAAGATATTTTTTGGCGGTTTATAAATTATTGTTTACGCCAAGCTGCCCAAAAACCATTGAAATTTTACACAAAGCATCTCGCAGCATGTTTAGTCGTGAATGCAGTTTTTTAGGTGTTTCTCTGTTTAAAATTACAACTTTCAATTTTATAGCTCCTCCTCCCTTGAGTTTTACATCTTACAGGTTTGAGATTATTATAGCTTCCAGTTTTATAGCTCCTCCTCCCATGAGTTTTATGGGTTTGAGATTATAGATTTCAGATTTCAATGTCTCTTTATTTGGTTGTTTAGCTTTTTTTGGGGTTCTCTGCTCAGCTTTTTTCAGATTCTATAATTTCCGGCAAGATCCCTCTTTATGTGTTGTTTAGGAATACTACTTGGTAGCTGCAGCTATCAAATTTCATTTTTGATTTCAGTTTTTAATTATGTTTTTTTATTAGTGAATGATTATTGATTTCCTTGAAATTTTGATAATCAGAAAGTGAAAACTGAAAGTTTTTTTCATAATCATTTCAGGTATCAAATTTAACTTTCAGTTTAAATCAAAATTTTGATATATGTTACTGTTGCTATGCTTCTTATAAATTATTGTATACTTTGATATATGCGGCATGGTTTTCAAGTTATCCACTTATTGCGGCCCACAAAATGTCACCCCCACGACGAATACATATATATACGAGCATCTTCGCACGGGCTACACCCGTGCTTGATGCTCTCGGGCGGCCTTCCGCCACATCCAGACGGGCTTCGTTCGCCTTCGCCCGTGCTCGATGTCTCGCTGCGGGCTGCGCCTGCATCAAAACGTGCTACGCCCGTAACAAAATATAAATCAAGATTACAAGTTTTTTTTTAAAAAAAAAGTACGTTTTGTCGTAAAAAACTTTAATTTCTCTCCCACACTCTCTCTCTCATATAGCTTTAAGAGGATATTAATATTCTTTTTTCCCTCTCTCCCTCTCTCTCTTCAATCTTTCTTTCTCTCTCTCCATCTAAAGGATGAGATTTAATATGTTCTTTGATCAAACAGTTGAGGGAAATTGTTTGGCGTGCTTGAAGATATGTATATTGATATACATGATAGATATCTTTATATATTATAAAGAAGTATATTTGAATTCCACACTATCTTCTTCCTTCCACCTTAACTGTTGAATTGAAACCACTATGCTAATCTTCACCGTTCAAATTAATTTAGTATTTCTATTTTTTTTATCAGCTTCTCATGCCAGCTTTTAACCCGCGCCCCAAAGTTCTTCCATCTTTTTGGCCGAAAGCAGCTGCCCAATCTCCTCCAAGTACCGCACAGGCCATCCTAATTACTGATTTTTTTATCAGCTCATCTCGCCAGCTTTTTTGACGCTTGCCCCGAGACTTCTTCTTTCTGGCCGAAAGCAACAGCAACCCACTCCTTTATTTTGAATCTGTTTTTATTGAATCCTCTCCTCCGTCCTACCGCTCGCTTCCAGCCATTCCTCTCCCTTCGCTGACGACAAAGCCGACGGCAACGCCGGCGCCGATGACAACGCTGGCGCCGACGACAACTCCGGCGCCGACGATAACGCCGACGTCGAGCGTCCCGCCGCTCGATTACCGGACGACCTAGTCCGCAACACTACTCTCTGCTTGGATGTCCCTTCCTCACGCCATGACTGCTCCCCACCTCCATTTTCGGCAGGCCTCACATGCTACACCTCAGTATTTCTCTTCCCTGTTCTTCCCCTTCCGTTTCTTATACGCATTTGTTTTCTATTTTTACTTCCCCTTCATTGCACTGTAACCCTTGCAGGAATCGCCTCTCAATACTCACGGACAAAAAATTGAAAACTTCTTGGCTTTGCTCTCAGGTCGCAACTGAAAACTTCTCTCCTGTGCAAGATTGAAATAGCACGCCTCAAGTCGATTCGCACCCATCGCTTCTTCCTCATTGCAGGTGCCAGATGTTTAGATTTTCCTATTTTGTTATGTCTGCCTAATTTCTTTTGGCTATAAAATGGCTGAGATTGAATTTAAAAACACAGATGATGATGTGAACATTGGGGATGGCTTTTCATTTTATTCTCTGCTTCAATATGCAGCAGTTTCATTATCAAATAATGATAGCTTAGGTAGTTCATTTTTGTGGCATTTCCTTCCTTTTTTATCAGATTAATTCTAATATTATCACTCCAACATTGCAATAATTATGCAACTTTCCTATTCAAGATAATTAAGCAACTTTGAATGAATTGCTTTTTGTTTATGTTTTCTGCAATCAGCTTCATCTTTCACAAGGGGACGAGTATACCAAATATTTGAAAAGTTTTTTTGTAAAACAGTGTTGCTTTAATAAAATGTTTGAGATTTATATGTTGGTGCAACTTGCTAAAATGGGGCGGGCAGCCCGCTCGAATGCGGGCACAACTCGCTCGAATGCAGACCCAGATCGCTCGAATTTGGGCGCATCCCGCTAAGAGCTAAGATTTCAGCGAGCACGGGCGAACATAGAATTTGTGTACCGTTTAATTTTTCATTCAGTAGTTTTTGTTGGTTTAAAGATCTTCCGTCTGTTGCAATTAATGCGTCCCATGATTAGAGTTTTTTTTCATATTGTGTAGTGCCAAACATAGAACTATGAGTAACATGAACTATTTTTTGGTTATTTTTTCAAATCTTATACTTATTCAGATTGGAAAGGGCTTTGTAATAATATTTGAGTTCATAATTTTGTAATATTCTACACTCTTGAACAACCAAATAATCCAGGCAGAATTTTTCAAACATATGCATAGAATTTTAATTGATCATTGATATTCATATATGTTGGCTGTCTAGATCTATCTTATTATTAGAGCATAAAGAGATACCAATGTACAAGCAAATAAACAACAAAATTGTTAAATTTGTTTGTTATAAAATGAAAATCCATTTCAATTATCAAATATTTTTTTTTGTGCTACAGAAATTTCTTAAACTTGGTTAATTTTGCCATGGCGGAGCCATCCGTGCCCATCACTAATTGCAAGAATTCCAACTCAAGTGATTTCTTCTCTTTTATTGTGATGTCTAATCTAATATTTCTTCTGTTTTGGGTTTTTAGGATAAATTAAGATCTTAATGTTTTGTCCGTTTTCGCCCGTGTTTGATGCTCCGTGCGGTCTTCGGCCGCATAGAAGCGGGTTTCACCCACTTCTACTTAATCTACCAGCTCGGAGCCGCACTCGACACTCGCCCCCCTCCCCAGAGTTCGTCTGCAATAACAAACGACAATCATAGTGCTTCGAGGAGCTGCACGTGACGGGTGCGACGCCGAGCAGGTGCATTGCGTAGAAGCGGGTGAAGCCCGTTTCTATGCAGTTGAAGGCCGCAGGAGCATCAAGCAAAGGTGAAGCCCGCCTGGATGCGGCTGAAGGCGAGAGCAACGAGCAAAGACGTACCCGAACCCAGGGCGGGCGGTGGCCGAAAGAGGACGCCAGGGGTCAAATGCGGGCGCATCCCGCCTGAATGCGGGTGCAGTCCCCCCCGAATGTGTGCGCAACCCGCCCGAATGCGGGCGCAGCCCGCTAAGAGTCTGCGAGCACGGCGTTACTCACCGTCGCCGACTGGGTATTGTCGCGCCTTGATGCAGACGCAACCCACATTGATGCGGGCGCAGCTTACAGTGACCCTTCAAGGGAGGGCGAAGCCCATCGTTTGCGGGCGAAGCCCGCCGTCGCAGGCTGGGTACTGTGGCGTATAGCCATAGGGGCGGAGCCCCGTGTCGGGCACTCGTGTATATATATGTATATCCATTGGATCAAGACTAAAGTGATCAAATGGGCCTCCAAAGGACCACAAATCAAATCAGAACAGTTTAATCAACTCCTAAGCCCACTAGAACAATCATCTCCATTGGATTAAGACAATAGATGGGCTGTAAATAGTCAATCTGAGCAAAATCACTTAACTCCCTCCAGATAGAAGCCCGATAGTCTCTCCCTACCTGAACTGGAAAAACAATTCTAGTTGACATTGGCGGCCTGCCCGGAGCCCACCTGCGAGGTTTACGTGTAACATCCCGACTTTTATTGGCCAGCCAGAACCCTAGTGGGCTAATAAAGTGACCGGAACCACTTCCCGTGGCCCATAACAAGGTAGGAGGTTACCCTAGACGGGGGGGGGGGGGGTGGTATAAAGCTAAAAAACTCTGATTTGAGTTTTTTCAGTTCTTGGGGCCTCATATAGTCAATACGAGTGCGTTGGAACTCGTTCCGTTGAATTCCGAGTTCATATGGTGGATATGATCGTTCCTCGTTGAACATTGCGAAAACAAGATATTTGAATATCGAGTTAGATGACTCCGATTTGAGTTCTATAAGTTCCTATGACTTTGTTTAGTCGCTATGAATGCGTTGGAACTTTTTACGTCGTAATTCGAAGTCTAATAACGAATATGATCGTTTTGATTGTTTTAGTGCGCCACGACGTGCAAAATCGGATTTTTAACAAACGAACTCCAATTCGACTCCGTTCAGTGGTGTTGGATTTATATGGTCAATACAAAGTCAACGAAGTTCGCCCCGGTCAGTTTTGATGACGGGTGGTCAATCTGTGGTCAAATCAAGCACATTCGTGCACCAAAAAGCGTGCACACACCAATTGTGACACGACACCTAAACTTTGACCTGACCCTTGATGAATTTGACAAAATTAGACTTTAACCAGCAAGGGGTACCCATTCTACAGTTGGCTTTGGTAAAACCCCCCTAAAGCCCACATTTTTTTGGAATTTTTCTCCCGGAGGATCTCACCTCCTCTCCGTAGCTTGAGTAGGGCTTTAATACCCTCACTCCTTGGGCCACCAAAATTGCTAGCTTGAATTTAGATTGGGCCAAGGAAAAGCCCATAAGGATGAGAACCCTACCCTCCCCTCTCTTTTCTTTCAACCCAAAGACCAAGAACATCCCTTTACCCCCTTAAATGTAAGCCATGTGGCTTGTACCAGCACTCCAGATGAGTTCCAAGTGTCCCAGCCAGTTGGAGGGAGGCAGGGCTCATTCTCTCTTAATGGTATTAATCTCGAATTGCACACAAGCCAAATGGGCCCTCCTTCTTTCCTATATAAGTCCATGCCCCCTCAGCTCTTCCCCTCACCAGCTCAGAATGAGCTTCCCCCACCTAGCTGGAACCATAGTTCATCGAAGAATCCAAATCCGAGCCCCTCCTCCTTCACAACCTTCATGGCAGTACGACCCAGTTCTTCCTGAGCCCCCCAAATCCAGGTGGAAGCTCTTCCCCTCTCCCTTCCTCATCCCTTGGGTATTCTGCATGTCCCATTGGCCGCCGGAGCACCCCCAACGCCACCCGAGCCAAACTCTAGGCCCGAGATTCGGTCGTACAAGAGGAGCGCCGCCTGGTGTCGGGAGTCACCCTGGGGTGACACTATACCGTCAGAGGAGACTACCCCCTGTGGTGGATGGCGGCGGTTCCGCCGAAAAATGTGATTCTGATGGCACCCGTAAAAAGAAAATTATTTTCTCTGTTTCTGTGGTGGTGGACGGCAGCACTAGGCCACCAGACCAACGCCGAAGAGGAGTTCGACCCCCGGTGTGCCGGTCTGGGGTGGTGTTGTGGCAAGTAAGCTGCCGGAGAGGCGGGGCGGCCCAACATCGCCGGGAGCAGAGCAGCCACGCCACCCACTCTTGGGATGTAGAAATCCAGTGGCGGCCGCGCCGGGTCACCGAACCACCCGACGGAAGGTCGCCGGTCTCCTACGAGTTAATTAGTTGCAGCACCGACACTGCTCTGTCGCTGACCGGTGGTGGCAGAAGAGTTATCTTCTGCACCGCCGCCTATGTACAATTGCCATCCAATCTAGTGATGATGATCTGATGGCAGTGGCTGCATCAAATTATGCGCGACATAATTTTCCGAACCCCATAACGGATCCGTGCTCGATCTGCTGTGGGGACAGAAGGACCAGATCCGATGTTCGGCTCAATCTCAGCCGCAGATTAATTTTTAATATGGCTTTTTGTAGACCATTTATTAATCAGAAACTTGAGGAATTTTCAAAAAAAAAACTAGACTCATAGGAAAAAAGTTTTGAATATGAAAGTTGTTCGCCATTGATGAGAGCTATCTCCACAAATTTTTTGGAAATTTTATAAATTGATTTGATATCTTAAATGCCTAAATAAGAATTATTTGACCAAACTATAGGCCCAAACTTATTTGGAAAATTTGAAAAATTTACCAGGCTCTTTTTAGGCCCTCTTAAATGTTGCATTAAAATTTGGGAACCATAGGATGAAAATTGAAGATTTCGGGAATTCTTGGAGCCTAGGGTCGCACTCGGGAATTGATACACACAAAATTTTTCAAAAATGAAAATCAGAGCACCCAACCACTTTCCAAATTGAATAATAAATTCAATTGATTAAACAACGAGGGTTATCGAGACAAGATTTCAAGCTCTGAGCATTTCGAGATTTTTGCAAAATCGTTGAGCGCCTCGTTTTTTAAATAACTCTCAGGTGTTTTTGGGTAGACTCAGAAGATGGAAATACATGCTTCGAGTAAAATAATGTCCAACCTTATTTCGGGCGAAGAATTTTCCTCAGGTATATGTAAACGATTTTCGAGGTTGAAATTCGGGGAATAATGCGCCCTTTAATACGATGCTCAGATTCGATCCGACACAAGCAATTAAGTTATTTTTAATTGTGTGATGAATGATAAAGGTGTAACTTATAATAAGTTTTCTGATCCGATTAAGCCGTGATTAAAAAGCACAACTAAATTATTATCGAATCCAAGTAATGTGTGAAACTAAAGAAGCTTCCTAAAAACTGAAATGGAACAAAACTTACCTTCTGATAATGGAGATGAAACTGAATATTACTCTTGAGAATGGAGATGGAACTGAATATTCCTCCTCAGAGCGGAAATGGAACTGAACATCCCTCCTGAGAACCGAGATGGAACTTAACTTGTCTCATATGAACGAAGATGAAACTAAAGCCTCTTGAATGGAGTAATTGAACTACTAACCATTTTCTTTATGATTTATTCCAGTCTTGTACTGGGTCAGTTCCTTTATTTATTTCAATTTGGTATTTTCTTTTCAAGTACTCAGTCTCGTATTGGTCCTGCTTACTTACTTTCAGTTCAGTTCATTTCTTTCTAACACTACTTCCAGTCTCGTACTGGTCTTGCTTAATTACTTTCAATTCATTCCTTCTAAGTACTATTCCAGTCTTGTACCAGTCCAATTTCTTTTAGTACTTACTTTTAGTTATTTTAGTTTCATACTGGTCATATTTCATTTCAGCATTTCAATTCTGCAGCTTATATTCTCAGCAGCTTTTATTACCACCCTTTTATTCCTATAATTTACTATCTTAAGCACGGGTCCTGCTATAACGAGCAGTTATTTGTTAGGTTGAGCCTTAGTTGGGGATAATGAGAGTTGAGATATTCCTCTAGGATTAGCCCCAAATAAAGTGCTCTCATGCTCCTTGTCGAAAGTCGAGCTGATTGTCGCTTGCCCGAATTATTTGAAGCATAGTATGGCAGGCCGCCGTAGACCCGATGTGTGCCAGCATAATTGATTAAAACTGATTGCTTGTAAATTGCTTGCAATAAATCGTGGCGAGCCAGTCACTTCCGCAGACCGTTCGTACCTGTACAGGAAGTTTGACGACTCAAGGTGATAGGGAGATGGGCACCATAGGTGATCGGCTATTATATATTTCCCCGTTGGGTTTTCTCCACTAGTCAGCCAAAATGCAGAATTGCTGGATGTCGCTAACATCAAAGAGTATACGAGGTTGTACATTGGGCATGGGTAGTGCAGTACGATCACCCCCAAAAGTGGCAAGACTGCCCACTATCACTGATGGACACATCAGTGAGGCCCGCAGGGCTCGCTACCCTGCTTGAATAGAAGCGATCAATACTATGTCAATATAGGGTATGCGACCGCTTTGAATGCCTGTGGAGTATTGGCAGGTTTGAATACATATAGTCTTAATATGGGTTATGAATACTCGTCGTGTTGATGACTAGTGGAACTTTTATTATAACTAACGTTAAAAAAATGTTATTATTCCAGTTATATTATGTTGTGCCTTCTTTCTGATAGATGTTCCTAGCTTATATATATGAAATGTACTGAACCTCTCGTCCTTCGTCTATTTTATTTTATTGGGTGCCTTAGCTCGTCCCCACAAAATGGATCTGGGGAGGAGTTAGGTTTCCACTTAGCTCTTTGAATAACGGTTATCTTAATAATCATTCACATGAGACAGAACATTGTGATGACCAGCTGCTGTAGTACGACATGACTGCTGATAGGGTCACCCGAGCAGAGGCACCCCCATCATCTCCGGTTTTTTGAGACATGAGTACTAGTGAGAAGGCTTGAGAGTGTGATGAGTTAGTTTTAGTAGTATTACTTTTGCAGCTGAAAGTCTTTGATTAGAAGGGTAGCTAATCACCTAGAGGGGGGGGGGAGGGAGGTAAATAGGTTAATGCAATCTTTTCTTGAGTCTTTAAAATTTACTATGACTTATGACTTAGTGTGTATACTTATTTCAGCTTTCAAGAAAACAATATTTAGCACAGCACATCAGATTTATAGGGGTTCCTCAGTGTATGAATATATCCATTGTCCCTCTCCGTCTTTCTAACAGTATGTTAGACAAGACTCTTCTCCAAATACTATGGCTCCTCAGAGATTATAACACGATCCCACTGGATCAGTCAGTCTCCACTGAGACTTACAACACAGGCTCATAACCCCCCCCCCCCCCACAGTAATCACCTGACAACCACACACAGGAACAAATGCCCTTTACACAGGCTGGGAGAAACAACCCCACACAGATTCACACAGGAATCCAATCACACATCCTTTATAATTTAGGCTTTACAATTAGATCTTACAGATCTCACACACAGCTTAATCAATCTAGGGCACAACACAGATCTTTCACAGATCCACTGATTTTGAAAGTGTTTGTTGATTTGACTCAGGAGAAGTTATTCTCTGAGTCAATTTCTTCCTGGGCTAAGAAATTCTCAGCCCTATCCGCTTCCCAGCAACAATGATGACAATCTGCTGCTTGTGCTGGAAGTTCTTCTGATCCTTGATCCTGTTCTTGCTGTTGAAGGGAGAAGATTCAGAATGAAAATCTTCAATCAACTAACCTTTATTGGCAGAGAAATGAATTCCTCTGCCTCTCCTTCTGTCCAGAGAAAACTCTGTGCATATCTATTCTTCTTGTTCAACGATCCAGTTATTAATCTTCAGATTTGGCTCAGCTTGGATCGAGAAACAACTTCAGCTAGTGTTTGCCTAGACTGATTCTTCTTCCTCAGAGAAATCCTCTGATCTTGCTGTAATAGATATTGATTGCACTAGCGAACTCAGAAACCCTTCAGTTTTTCAATTGAAGTTCTTGGTTCTGCAACAATGACGGATGAAGACAACGAACTCCCGCTTCTCGTTTTTAGAATGTTAATCAGAATGACTAATTTGATCTTAATCTCAGCTGTTATTTTTAACCCCGTCGATTTATGGGATGTTTGATACGTGTCCCAGTTTTAACGATGGTTAAAACCTCAGCTTAATCAAATTAAGATCCATTGTAGACTGACGACGATGTTAATGTTGATTTACAGCAATTAAATAACGAATCAGAAAATCGTTGACTTGTTGACTTTGCTGACGTCAGCATCATTCTTGTACAACCCCGTACCTGGGCAAACGGGACCCTCCCCAAATAACAGCCTAGAGCCGTGTTGCGAGCGACGATGTGGCACAGCCCCATTCGAAGACGCGCGGGTGCTCGTGCGCGCGTGCGGAGGTTTTACGGACATAGGCTTTTTAATATATGCATATATATATAATATAATATCTATATATTATAATATATATATATTATATAATATATATTATATTATATAATAGATAAGATGGCAGAAGAGGTGATGGGGGGGAGGGCTCGGTACAGAAATGGGGAGCAGGAATAAAATAGAGAAAGAGGAGAAGTGGGAAAAGCAGGCGGGTACAGGGGGCAGAAAAAAGAAAACAAAACGAAGGAGGAGAGGGGAAGGGCTCGGGTATAGGAGATCGGAGGTTTTTGAAGATGGAGGAGGTGCAACCCCTCTACCCCCCACCCCTCTTTCTCTCGGCTTGGAGCAGCCCGACCCCGACCGCCCCTCTTTCTCTTGGCCTGGAGCAGCCCGACCCCAGCAGCCCCTCTTCCTCTCGGCCTGGAGCAGCGCACAGCCCGACCGCCTCTCTCTCTCGGCCTGGAGCAGTGCACAGCCCGACCGCCTATCTCTCGGCCTGGAGCGGCACAACCGCCGCCCTCTCTCTCTTTCTCTCGGCCTGGAGCAGCACACACACAGCCGACCCCTCCTTCTCCCGGTCTCTCTCTCGTCGCCGACCTAAGCAAGGAGCAAAGGCTCGGCCTCCCTCCCCCTCTCCCATCACCACCGCCTATGGTCAGATCCGACCCCTTTGAGCATGAATCAGTCATGCAGGGCTGAGTTTGGTCATTTAGAGCCGGGATCAGCCTCATGGAGTCAAGTTCGGCTGTCTGGAGTTACATCGGCCGGGAGATTCTCTCCCGATGTCGGCGGGAGCTCGAATCGTACACCAAGCCGGAAATGGAGATTTCTTCTCTCCCCTCGCCGACAAGAGGCTCGGCCACCATGGAAAAGGGGAGCTAAAGAGGAAGATTTCCTTCCTCTTCCAACAAGGGCTCGACCTCCAAAAATATTCAGCAAGGGTTCAGTCACGAAGAGGAAGATGAGGATTTATTACCTCTCCCAACAGGGTTTGGAGTGGAGATCGGCCACCTCCGTAGCTACCCAGGGCTAAGCTAGCCAGGAGCTCCTCTCCCGGCACCACCTTCAAGCACGCGTCAAGGGTAACGGTGTTTCTACTTGGGCAGGTGAAGCCCTCAGTTTACATATTTGCATTGAAGCCCCTCTCCACCAACTGGTGGAGGAAGGGAGCTCTCCGACGGGTTGACGTGTACGTCCCTGCAATTAATTACATTTAGCACCCAGAAGCATGAGTACGGGTTTAGGCATGTTGTGTGAAGCCCATCCGAACGTGTGAGCCGGATTAGTGATGTTCTGGGGTTCCCGGAGAAGACTCCAAGGAAGTTGTATATTGTCCATTTGCAGGGAATGCGCGCCGCAGCCCCAAAAAGGGGTGGGTGCGATGTTTTTGCGTCGCTTTTTGTCGACCTATGTTTGGCTTGTTGTCGCCATTCGAGACGATGGCGCACAGGTGTTGCAGTATCAAGCGGGGAGTAGCGGGCTTAAGCCCAAGCTCGCGCCGTCCCTAGAAGGCATAATTTATTTATATTTCTGGCCTGCGTGCCGAAGTATGAATTCATATTACTGTAATTATTTATAATGTCCGTGATGCCTTGTGAATGTATTTTATCTTTTCCATCTTAGGCGGGCGGTATGTTCACGAACCGCTCGCCCCATGGGAGCCCCGATGTAAGGTTATCGGGAAGCCCTTAAGGGTCAGTTGATGGCCTCTCAAAACAATGTAGTTACGTTGTTGGCGGCCCAATTGGGGCGGCGTAAAATATAACTGCTCGACGAGGTTACACGACTGGTAGGGCAGATGGGGAACATTTTACATAGACCCGAGGTGGCACCTCTAGTTAAGGAGTGGATCTTGAGATCCTCCTTAGATGTTCCGGTCGGCCAAGAGAGCCCTCCGAAGGTGCCTTAGCTCAGCCTTTGGCTTGGGAGGGGAAGAGTTTGCTAGTCTTCTGGGTATGCGGCGGGACCTCCACGCTGAGACCTTGGATCTGTCCCTTGTGTTCTTAGTCTTATGCCTAGATCGTTCGTTTGAGGGCAGTAGGTGCGCAGTCACCCCTTCCCCAAGGGTCGAACTCCACAGAAGCCGAGTTTCGGTTTCAACAATTCTGGACTTAGCAAAAATAAGGCAATACTTCAGAAATCTTCAGTTCGACGAACTCAAAACTCAGTTCGACAAAAACAAGGCTCTGCTCGACGAAATCATGCAATACTTTAGAAAACTTTAGTTCGATGAACTCAAATCTTAGTTTGACGAATCCAGAACTCAGCTCGACGAAAACAAGAAATACTTCAGAAAACTTCAGTTCGACGAACTCAAAACCTTGTTCGACGAATCCAGAACTTAGCTCAACAAAAACAAGTATCATTCCAGAAATCCTCAGGTCGACGAACAGGTGAATGCTGAGTTCGATGAAATTTGAACTTAGTTCGACGAAATCACAGGTCAGCTCGACGAAAACGTGATAAGCAATACTTCTACGATTCTTGACTTATAATTTTCTTCAGCTCTGCTAGGCGTTGAGTGTATAAGTCATTCTCAACGAATCTGGACTTAGAATTATTTCTGCTCTGCTAGGCATTGAGAGTGTTGAGTGTATGCCCCTCACTCAATGTTTTTTTCCCTTAGACATATTCTTCAGCTTTCTGCCTAATAGCGTTGTGAGCGTTGAGTGTATAAGCTTCACTCAACGCTTTTTGCCATAGCCATATTCTTCAGCTTTCTGCCTGATGGCGTTGAGAGCGTTGAGTGTATAAGCTTCACTCAACGTTTCTGGACTTGGTCGATTTTCTACAATCTTGCCTTCTTGCTGAAGTTTGGTGTTGACAGACTCAGCATGACGTTGAGTGATGAAGCTTCACTCAATGCTTCTGTACTTAGTCGATTTTCTGGCTTTCACTGCTTCGGCTTTGACATGATATCCTTGTCTCAACTATCCTGGCCATATGGCATTGAGAGCATTGAGTGAGTTTGCCTCACTCAACTCTTTGTGACTTATCCAAATTTCTGAATTTTCAGTCTATCACTTTGAGTCCACCTGTCTTTGTCTCTTGAACTATATGTCCAATTATTATGACAAAGACCAATCTGTATGCATGAACTTAAACATACATCAAATACAACTATGTATACCATTGACCTATTTGACTTCATAGAAATCCAGGACATTGAGATCAATGGACCCAACAACAGCCTATGGGCTAATTGTATTAAATATTGGCTACGACCTTAGTTTACTACTTTCAAATATATATATTGATATATTTTTTTGTGGTTTCTTGTTGATGCTTCCACATATTCTATGATGCGATGTGAATGTTGAGATTCAAGTCGAGCAAGACAGTTACATAGTGCTTGGAGTGAATTGTTTCCACTTGGGTAGCACTGAGTGGACGTCTTGAGCAAGTAAGATCCCCTCCGGCACGGCTAGGGGAAAAGGTTTGGGGGGGGGTTTACAAATGGATCAGAGCTATCACGATCCGTCCTTGTGGAGCATTCTAAGTATCCCCCCGTCCCTCGCTTCATTCCTAATTTCGGGACAAGCTCTACAACAGAATCTCGGTGGATCCTAGTGTAGAGGCTTAGGGATTCTAGACTGTACGATAGTACGCCCACACACCTTTTGTTTCCGCTTTATCAGCCTTTTGCAAATTTCGCCTACTTTTACAAAGTACTGACACTCTTTTCCTGTTACTTCTCCAGATACCGGAGTCTAGTAACCATACATCCTCCTCTAGAGGTTACATCCCCACCACTCCACATCCTGACCCAGTTGCCCCTGCCATTGTACCATTCGCTGAGACAGACTTGGGGTGGACGTTGATAGCTATTCTGATGACATTCCAGACGGCTATGAAACAACCACCACAGCAGTTGGTGGTACCCACTGACCTACTGACAACCTTCGGATGGCTGAGGCCTCCCACTTTCAGGGCACATAGACTGTTATGCAGGCAAAAGAGTGGGTCGAGCGCGTAAAGGAGCTTTTAGTAGGAATCATGTGCCTAGCAATTGCTGCAATTTCTTTGGTTGTCACTTTGTTAGAGGGGTGTGCTAGAGAATGGTGGAGAGCAGCCAGCCGCTCGATGTTCAGGGGGCGACCACTGAACGCTATTCTCTAGGGGGAGTTCTCAGATGCGTTACTTGAGCACTTCATTTCTGACATCGATCGAGCTGTACTGCAGGAGAGATTCCTATACATTCGTTAGGGTGATCAGAGAGTGCCAGATTACAAGAGAGAGTTCATCCACCTGACCCATTTTTCTGGGACCCTTGCAGCCACTAACAGAGACCGGGATGCCCAATTGTTCTGAGGCTTGCGGGACTACTTAAGGCAGGCTTTGATCATGATCTCCCAGTCCACCTTCCACACCATAGTGACTTACACCGCCACGTTAGAGGTAGATAGAGGATGGTGGCCAAGCAGCGCTGAAGACAGATAGAGGTTCCCAAAGGTCAGGAAAGGGATAGAGGAGCTGCTCCCCGCCAATAGGAAAGTGACTGTAGACAACAACAACGCAGGCAGCCCTACAGGCGCCCACCCCCACCGAAACAAAATCCAACACCCCCGTACCCCGACCAACACAACAACAGGATTTAAGGCCAGCTCAAGCACCCCAGCCCGTGTTGGAAGCCTGGCGAGATGTTCCCTTTGCAGGGAACTGTTTTCTATGCTAACTGCCAGGACACATGAGAGTTTTCTGCCCACAGGAGGCAGGAAGACCGGGACTATGGGTAGTACAGGGAGGACAGGTAACGCGAGGATAGGTCCAGAGAGCACGAAGAGGAAGAACTGGTAGGAGATATCAATAGGGCCGAGCAGCGTCCTTAGAGACTTATGCTTTAGATCTTCAGCATGGACCAACCTCAAATGTAGTGATAGGTATATATCTTAGACATTAACGATATGTATGATGTTGTTACCTATGATAGGATCTATGTTATATTTATACCTACATCTGATGTGTGTTTTGTTATATGATATGTATAGCTCCTTTATGTCATCCGGATTACTTTTGGTAGGACACCCCATGAAAACTCTTTTCAATACTAGAGCAACACACTCCTTTATTTCTCGAGATTTTATCGCAACCAAAGAGAATGTTGTCCACTCAACCGGGCTGTCTATATGGATTCGATTACCAGATGGTTCAGACATGACTTATTTAGAGAAATGCTCGTTCCATGCCATGCTAACAGACGTAGAATTTGAGATTTACGCGATAATCCTAGCCCCGGATTTGATATAATCCTGGGAATGGATTGGCTAGTCGAGCATAAGACTCAGATAAACTATTCGACTTGAGTGGTCAAGCTCCAGAACCCAGATGGACAGGTCATTACGCTGGAAGGTATACCCTCCATCTCTCACATCATTTTGACCTCTGCCCAGATGTTAAAATCAGCTTGACAAAAGGGCGAGGTATATCTTATCTATTTTGAAATGGAAAACAAAACTCAAGTGCTAATCAAGGTCCTAGTGGTACGGGATTTTTCAGATATTTTCCCCGAGTCCCTCCTAGGTTTGCCACTACAGCGAGAGGTGGACTTTCAAATTGAGCTTGTGCTTGGAGCTCGACCGGTGTCCCTTACACCCAACCAAATGGCCCCTAAGGAATTGGCGGAGTTGAAGATTCAACTTCAGGAACTGATCGATGTAGGTGAAAGTGGAAAGTTGTCAACCTAAATCACCTAGAGGGGGTGAATAGTGAATCGTGCGTCTATTTGCGAAATAAAAATTTTAACGAACTTGCACAAAACATCAAGCAATCACAGATGACAAGAAGATTTATAGTGGTTCCCCAATCTTGGGTACGTCCACTTTACCTCACCGATCTAGCAAATCACTAGACTCGACTACTCCACTATCTCGGATTGAAAACAATCCTACGCCTCGGAACCAAGTTCCTACAAACTCGATCCAAAAGGATCTACACTCGGAAGATAAAAACTTCCTACAAACTCGAAGAACAACGCTCCTACACTCGGAGAATAATCTCCTACAAGATTTACAAAGAGGTTTGAAAATACAAACAAAAATTTCTCTCAGATCTGGAAATATTGAACTCCCGGTCTTCTTCTGAACTTAGCGGCTTTTTCAGAATTTGTAGAAGAAGAACCTCTGTAGATCTGACCTGAGAGGACTTAGGACCTACTCGATCAAGGAGAGGATGAAGATTCCTTGAACAGCAGGTCTTTCTTGATCGAAAGCAGAAAGATCGATCTCACGTTGAGCGGCGGCGGCGGCTTCAGAATGTTGTTCTTCTTGGAGAGAGAAGGTCGATCCAGAAATTTTGAATGTACGGAATATCGCTCCTTGTAATTGTTATTATTAGTATTAGGGTTTAGTCTTAATGAAAAGACTTTATATAGGATTACCCTTACCGGCTAGAAAAGACATTACGTGGACCAATCACGTCAAGTTATTTGAAAATCTGTCCGGTCTGGACTTAAAATAAATTTCTGGAAAATTTGTCTTTCAGTTCTCGAGAAGTAATTTTAGTTCTCGAGAACTAGAAACCTAGTTTCTAGTTCTCGAGAGCTATCTGGACTTCTCGAGAACTATACTACTTAGAAGATGTCTGGACTTCTCGAGAACAAAAGGCTGTGCTCTCGAGAACTAACTCACTTCTCGAGAATTATGGAGACTTCTCGAGAACTAACACTTAGAGAGATTTCTGTGGCAACTTATGACTATTTGAGAAATAAGGCTGGCAGTTCTCGAGAACTTAAGCCAAGCTTCTCGAGAACAAGTTGGACTTCTCGAGAACTATAATTAAGACTTCTCGAGAACTGGTCAAGACTTCTCGAGAACAAAGAATACTTTTCGAGAACTACACAAGACTTCTCGAGAACTAACACTGGGACTTCTCGAGAATGTATGACTTCACTTCTCGAGAACTCAAAGGGTACTTCTCGAGAAGTTGACTTAGAGAAATTTCCAAACTTTGGAGAAGTTTTCTGCTAGTCCTGTCTTCATCCCATGCTCTTAATGTTTGAACATAAAGTGTATCCCAATTGAGAGGCTACACATGAGTCAACACCTTGGGTCACACAGTGAGGGATTACACTGTATGGTCCTGTGTTCCTAACCCTCTGTAGACTGACATTGGTCTACACTTAACACTGAGAATCTGCAAACATTCAACTAGAACAAGGATGTCAAATACAACTTAATTCATCTTAGTTCAAGGGTGAATTCATGCAAATCTGGGTTATTTTGAATACAATACCCAACAATCTCCCCCTATTTGTAGAAGTCAGAACCCTCTACACTAAGATGAATTATCACAATAAAGAAAGAACTTGAAGAGGAGAAAATTTTAATCTAAATGCAATAACAGATTAATTAAAGACATAATTAGGTAAAACTAGAAATTATATATATGTAATGTTTTAGATTTCTAATCAACAAACATTTCATCAAAATTCTCAAAAACACATATATAAATTCATCCTTTGCTCTGTTGTTTCTTGTCCTGCTTCTCTTGCTGTCTTCTCTGATAGCTGAAGGGCTTAGGATAGTACCTTGGAGGCTTAGGAGGAGCTTTAGGGTTATTCTTGCCATACTCTCTATCATATATTCTTCTCTTGGTCATGGATTTCTCATATAATTCCCACTCAGAGAAGCTGTAATGGAGATTCCTGTTCTCATTAAAGTCCATCACTAACTTGTGAGTGTCAAGATTTAAGGCTTTAGAAGTAGGGCTCCAAACTTCAGTAAACTCCTGTGCTTTCCTTTTCTCTACATCTGGCTGGGGAACAGATTTGCTTGCAGATGGAACTTCTCCATATTTCCTCTTCTTGGGGATGTGAATTTCTTGTAAGCTTTGAGGAATATCATAATCCCAAACATGGAAATAAGAAGCAAGAGGAGGTGCCTGGTCTTCCGGCCTTGGAGAAAAGGTAGGCATTTGAGGTTGAGGCATCTGAGCTGGCATTTGACTAGATTCTCCTTCAGCAAGGGGGTTCAGATGATGTGGAATCATATTAGGATCAGCTTGAAAGTCAGGAATATTTGGTCGTGCATTCAAACTGAGGTATCATAGGTATAGAACTTCACTGATTGGATTTGAGCTAAAACATTCTTATTTATCTCAGACAATTTTTCATTCCATAGATTTGTGCATTGGCAGCAAGCTTGTCCACTTGTTCTTTCACTAAATTCTCCCCCTTTCTGAATTCTACCGATAGCTTGTCAATGGCTTCTTCTTTGAAAGTACCAACTTCATTGCAGATTGTCATCATATGCTCTTTAGCCTTCTTTTCTAGCTCTATCTGGTTGTTTGCAAGGGTGAGAGATTGCTCCATAACTTGACCAACACTAGAGATTGTGTGGTCTATGGCTTTTACACCTATTCTGAACAGCTCTTTAAGAGAATCTGTGTTGTGTTGTATTTCAACAAAGCCTCTACTCATCTCTTGCTCTAGATTAGTCACTTTATCTTTAACTGACTTGAGAGCTTCATCAAAATATTTTCTTTGGGCATCCAGCATACCTTCAATCTGAGACAGAATATCTGAACTTACAGTTGCAGCAGTAAGAGGGGAAGAAACAATGGCAGTAAGAGGGGCAGTTGGTGTAGCAATCTGAGGTTGAGTAGGTGCTTTCTATGGAGGAATTTCTTCTATGACCACAGAGCTCTGGGCTCTTACAGTGTGAAATACTATATCAGCCTCCTCATCAACAAATCTTGGGAGGGAGAATTCAAGCTTCCTGAGAGGGGCTTCCACCTCTTCAGGTTCTGGCTCATCCTCTTCAAAGAGAAGGATGGTCTCTAGTGGAGTAGATTCTTTCCTTGGAGAGGGAGAAGGAGGTGGAGTAGCTTGGGGTGAGGGTGCTGGAGATGGTTCTGCAATGGTTTCATTGTGAAGGGGAGGAATGAGTTCATCTGAAATGAGTTCTTCAATCATGCTGTCAATTTCTGCATTTGTGTTCTTGAGGGTTTCCTGGACTAGAGCATCTGAAAGGGTGGCATCTGGAGAATCTGCCACAGGGCTCCTGATTGGAGATCTCACTGGGATTCTGAGAGGAGATCTTGCTGGAGGAGTAGGAGGAATCCTTGAATCTTGAGCAGAGGGTTCATGCTCCCCCTCAGTTGCTGCACTAGATGGGTCAGCAATATCATAAGAGGGAGGAGACGGGGTCCTGACCCTTGAAGCAGAAGCTGCAGATTCTTTAGCTAACTGCTTGGGGTTCTTTAACTTCAACTCCCACCTTTGAATGGAAGTAATGGAAATCTTCTTCAGATGATGGATGGGTGTACCCCTGGAAGTCTTGAAGGTAATTGGATCAATCTCTTGTAGCAACAAGGTGATTATCCTGACAAATTTTGGTTCTGGAATGTTCTCCCTAATCAGATCAAAGATCATCAATCCAAAAAGGAATGTCTTCCTGCAGACAATGGCATACATCACATTAAATAGTGTATTTGTAATGAAACTAATAGATCCTGTCTTGCTCCATTGGATCTTTCCAATAATGTCCACCAAGAGCTTGCTAACATCATTCATGGCTGATCTCCTCATAGAGGTAATGCTTTCTGGTACTCCACAGAAATGATAAGTCCTATTGATATCTTCCTGAGTGACTCCATCTTCATCATTTCCAGCTGGCAGTCTAAGAAGTTTTGACACAATGTTTGAGTTCAGCTTAATCTTGACTCCCTTTACCTTGGATTTAATAACTGTATCATTACTCTTGATTTTGACATTCTTATAAAATTCTTCAACTTCTGGGAAGAGAATGTTACAGTGTTCTTGAAGAACAAAGTCCAAATCGGCGGCTTGGAGGAGAAGAAGAAGATTCTTGAAGTCATTTGAGATATCTGCAATCCCTGCCGCATGCAGCACACTTCTAACTCCTATCTTTGATTGCTGAGCCATTTGTCCTGAAGAAGGCGACGATCGAAGTGCGGGAGAATGGAGGTGTCGAGGCTCTGAGTCAGAGGAAGTCGAAACGTTTTCCAGAGAAGTTTGAAATGTCTGTTGATTATTGATTTCTAAACCTTTATATATATATATAATTCTAATTTTGATAATTAAATGTCTAATTAAACTAATATAAGCATTTTAATAATTCGAAAATAAGTCGGTTTGCGCAAAGACAGAATTTGAAAAGACGGGGCATTTCTCGAGAGGTAGGGTTAGTTTTCGAGAAGTGTCGTATAGTTCTCGAGAAGTATGGAAATAAGTTCTCGAGAACTAATAGTAGACTTCTCGAGAAGTAGCGCCTAATTCTCGAGAGCTTTCAGAGTTCTTCTCGAGAGGTAGAGTTATTAGTTTTCGAAAACTTAAAGGAATTCTCGAGAGACAGACTTTTGTTCTCGAGAAGTTGAGTAAGTTTTCGAGAACTAGTACTTTGCTTCTCCAGAAGTAGGTTGAGTTTTCGAGAACTAGCTTCCTCTTGAGAAATTTCTGACCTTTTTGAGGAGTCCTAGATTCTTGAGCCTTGAATTGATCCCCTTTGATCTATCCTTCTTTGTTCAGCATTCCAAGTTCAGTTTGAAGAAATTGAACTTGGTCTCATCCAACGGCTTTGTGAAAATATCTGCAACTTGCCGATCTGTTGGCACGTAGTGCAGATCCACATCCCCTTGCTCCACATGCTCCCGAATGAAATGATATCTTAGCTCGATGTGCTTTGTCCGACTGTGCGAGATTGGGTTGTTTGCGATTGCGATTGCGCTGGAGGAGTCGCAGAAAATTGGAATGTCTTTGACCTTCATATTGTAGTCTTCTAGCTGATTCTTTAGCCAAAGCAACTGTGCACAACAACTACCGGCAGAAATGTATTCTGACTCGACCATTGAGATTGTGACACAGTTTTGCTTTTTGCTGTTCCATGAAATAAGCCTTCTTCCAAGGAATTGAAACGTCCCGGAAGTGCTTTTCCTGTCATCTTTGCTACCTGCAAAGTCTGCATATGAAAAACCGATTAGTTTGCTATCATTACTTCTTGGGTACCATAGGCCAAGATTTGGTGTACCTTTAAGGTATCTCAAAATCCGCTTTGCAGCAGCATAGTGAGATTCCTTACAGTTCACTTGGATTCTAGCACAGACACATGTGGAGAACATTATGTCTGGTCTACTGGCAGTAAGGTAGAGCAAGGATCCAACTATGCTTCTGTACTTGTTTTCTTCAAAAGGTTTCCCTTTCTCATCCTTGTCCAGAGATATAGCTGAGGCCATTGGAGTCCTCATAGAGGATTCACTCTCCATTATGAATTTTTTAATCAACTCCTTGGTGAACTTCGTCTGTGAGACGAAAATTCCATCTTCAAATTGTTTCACCTGAAGTCCTAAGAAATACTTCAGCTCTCCCATACTACTCATTTCAAACTTCCATTGCATAAGTTTAGAGAACTTTTTGCAGAGGTTGTTGTCTGTAGAATCAAATATAATGTCGTCGACATAGATTTGCACTAGCAAAATCTTGACTTTAATTTCCCTAAGAAATAATGTCTTGTCTATCTTTCCCCTTGTGAACTTGTTCTCGAGGAGAAAGCTAGACAGCGTTTCGTACCAAGCTCAAGGAGCTTTTTTCAAACCGTACAATGCCTTTGATAATAAATAAACATGTTCAGGAAAGTTAGGATCAACAAAACCTGGGGGCTGTTCCACATACACCTCTTTTTTATGTATCCATTCAGGAAGACGGACTTCACGTCCATTTGGTAGACAGTGAAGCCCTTCAGTGCAGCATAAGCCAGGAACAGTCTGATGACCTCCAGCCTTGCCATTAGAGCGTATGTCTGGTCGAAGTCGATCCCTTCTTCTTGACGATATCCTTTGGCGATGAGTCTGGCCTTGTTATTTATGATCGCCCCATCCTCATTCATCTTATTCCTATAGACCCACTTATTTCCGATGACATTTTTACCTTTGGGTCTTAGAACAAGTGTCCACACTTTGCAGCGCTTGAACTGATTTAGTTCTTCTTCCATGGCCATGATCCATGATGCGTCTGAGTTTGCTTCCTCAAACTTCTTTGGTTCAACCTGCGAGAGAAAACTTAAATAGAGATTCTCGTTAGTTGTACCTCGACGAGTTCTGACACCATCCCGGGGATCTCCTATGATTTGGTCCATTGGGTGATCCTTCAGATGTCTGAGCTCTAGATTCCTCGCATCTTGAACTTCTTCAGCCACTGGAGTGACTTCATCAATTTGGACAACATTTTCATCTTGATCTTCTACCTCTCCAATAGGGGTCGGAGTGGTGATCTTGATGAACTTATCATCTTTACTTTCGGCCTGTTCATCCAAACTGATTTCTTTAAGCCTTGTACCTGCATCTTCAACAAGCACACTAGACGATTTGCTTTGCAGCAAGCTCGTCTCATCAAATACAACATGTATTGATTCTTCTACAACTAGAGTTTTTCTATTGAAAATCTTGTATGCCTTACTATGACTACTATATCCTACAAAAATACCTTCAAAACTTTTCTCACTAAACTTGGTAGTATGATACTTACCATTGTTAAGTACGAAGCATTTGCAGCCAAAAATTCTAAAATATGAGATTGTTAGTTTCCTGTCTTTTAGAAGTTCATAAGGTGTCTTATCATGATTCTTGTTTATGAGGGCTTGATTTTACACGTGGCATGCGGTGTTGACGGCTTCAGCCTAGAAGTATTCTGGTAGTGAAGCATCACTTAACATGGTCCTGCAAGCATCTATGAGTGTTCTATTCCTTCTCTCAGCCACTCAATTTTGCTGTGGAGTGCGAGGAGAGGAAAACTCATGAAAGATATCTAGGTTTTCACAAAATTTTGTCATAGCCCCAAATTTGAATTCAGTTCCTTTGTCACTTCTGATTTTGACTATTGAGCTATTATATTCATTCTGGATTTGCCTAACAAAGTTTGTAAAGATATCAAAGGTATCTGACTTGTGTTTCAGAAAGAACACCCACGCAAAGCGCGAGTAGTCATCAATAATTACCAACGTATAATCCTTACCTCCTAAACTTCTAACTTATAGTGGACCGAGCAGGTCCATATGAAGTAGGTGTAAACACCTATTAGAGTTTTTGCCTATGATGCTTTTAAAGGTAGCCCTTATTTGTTTGCCTTTTACGCATGCATGACAAGGTCTATCTTTGACGTGCTTGACATTTGGGGCATCACATACTAAGTTCTGGGAGAATAATTTATTAATAGTTTTAAAATTAATATGTGTTAGCCTCTTATGCCATTGGTCACCAAGAGATGCAATATCTTTTGCCAAAAGACACACTGGTGTAGAAGAGTCTATACAAATGAAATTTAAACAAAAAACATTCCTGCTTCGAGTGCCAGATTGAATCGTTTCCATATTGTCAACAGACTTTATCAAGCACTTGTCAGCGTGGAATTCAACTATGTATCCCTTGTCGCATAGTTGACTTATGCTTATGAGATTGTGTTCTAATCCCTCAACATAAGCTACATCCGAAAAAGATACACTACCGTTAAAGATCATACCGTAACCTTTAGTTATCCCTCGGTCTGAACCTCTAAAAATGACCTTTGGTCCGTTGCAAACTGAAGTGAAATTCTTGAGTAGGCTTCTTGTCCCGGTCATGTGTCGAGAGCATCCACTGTCCAAGTACCAGATTGGCATTTTGGTGGCCTTTGGACATACCTGCATTCATAATCACTTTGCCTTAGGAACCCAAACTTGTTTAGGTCCTTGGTCTCGGGTTAGAAAACTCCCCCTACGAAGATTAGCATTCTGAGTGGTCAGTCTCATATTACCAACTTGAGGAGTAGCAACCTTCCTTGTATTGAACCAACAATCGATGGCAAAATGACCAATTTTGCCACGACACCAACAGTCAAACCTATTGTATCTTTGCCTTACGTACTCCTGCTTGACCTTTTGAGATGGTGGTCTAGCAGTGGTAACACTCTTGGAGGAGGAGGCTTCATGATGATGGCAATCACATGACTTCTTCTCCTTCGGAGGCCTTTCCCCAATGAGCTTTACTTTAGGTGCTTTCTTGAAGTTGTGGCCATGATTATAAGGACCATAGCCCTGAAGAATCACTTCTTCATAAGGTGCCTTAAAGACACTCTCACCAAAGTTTCGAGGGCGAGTCCATCCTTGGTACCGAGACTTTGGCTCTACATAAGTAGGCCTGGTCAAGTGACCATAGGACGAGTCCAGATCAAACTTATTTGTTGGAAAGATAACTTTCTTAAAGACAGTCTAATCTAGAGGGGCTTTCCCCTTTTCTTTGGCCAAGGCCTTCATGGCGGCCTTATTCTTCCGTTGAGCCTTGTTTCTCCTAGAAGATTTACTAGGAGTGTCAATATGGCCTAGTCCAGCTCCTTGGGCCTTAAATTAGAATTCAGCAACGAGTGGAAGAACTGTCTTAGGCTTAGATAAACTTTCAACAAGTTTCTTCTCGGCCTAGAGTTGTTCTTTCAACTCTTTGATGATTTCCTCTTTAAGTTCGAGGTGCTTAAGAGCTTGATTATATTCTTCAATAGTAAGATTGAAGTTCTCTTGAAGAGAGTCAGTCTAAGCGACTTCTTCTCTCAAGCTGCTCTCAATAGCCTTTAGAGACTTAATCTCTTTAGCCCGAGTTTTCACGACTCGGCGACATTTGTCGTAAGTCATGATCAACTCCTTGTACTGGGCCATAAGTTCCGACTCAACGTCAGAAGAGCTATCCTCATGATCATGCTCATAACTTTCAGATTCAGAGAGAGGAGTGTGAGATTTTACCTCCCTAGTAAACTGGGGCTCTTATTCGTCATCTGATTGAGTCATGAGCCCAAAGTAGGCTTCCTCTTCTTCACTCGACTTAGATGAGTCGGAGTCGCTGAGATTCTTGCCTTTCTTGGCCAACAAGCTCTTCTCTGTCATCTTCTTGTGGTATGATGACTTCTTTTCCTCTCTTCTGCCACCCTACTTCTTCTTGTGGGGGCAGTCAGCTATGACGTGACCTGGTTTGTTACAGCAGTAACAAACAATGTCAGTAGAAATCTGTTTATTCTGTTTATAGGTATACCTGTCATGGCTACTTGAACCTTTCTTTCGCTGATCACCGTCATGTCATGATCTTCTGTATGAGGCATCCTTGCCTCTCCACTACTTCTTCTTGTTCAAGAATTTCTTGAACTACCGTGAGAGCAACGAGAACTCTCCTTCAGACAGTTCTGAGCCTGAAGTGCTTGGCTCAGAGATTTCCTCTTCACTTACTTCTTGAACAGGTGCTGGTGAGGCAGCTTTGCCCTTCCTTGAACTGTCAGCCTTTAATGTAATAGACTTCTCTTTTTGAGGAGAAGCGACTTTTCTCTTCTTCAGCTTTTCTGGAATTGATCTGCAGTTCATAGGACATCAGCTTGCCAAATAGATTCTGTGGGTCTGTCTCAGCTAGCTTGCCAAACTCCCGGATGGCACAGACTTTATTATCCCATTCCTTTGTGAGAGACCTCAGAAACTTATCATTCAACTCCCCATTAATGAAGACTCATCCATACACTCATAGGCCATTTACTATCTTTAAGAAATTCTCAAAGGTATCTGCAATGGTCTCCTTTGACCCTTGCTTGAAGGCTTCATATTTCTTGTTCAGTAGGGACCTTCTATCATCCCTCACTTCTTCAGTACCTTCCATCAGAGTAACTAGAGACTGCCACATCTCCTTAGCGGATTTGCAGTGAATCAGATTCTGCAGCATCGAGTCATCTACTGCACCTGCTATAATATTTTTACCTTTCTTGTCCAAAGAGACAAGTGCAATCTCATCCTTATCTAGGTCCATCAATTTCTTAGGAACCTTCTTGGTTGGATCTATAGTTGAGGCAGTCATGGGGACATAAGGACCTTCTTCAACAATCATGAAGATCCGGGGGTCCACAGCTTCCTTGAAATATTTGATTCTCTCTTTCCGCATGGGAAAGTTATTCTTTGTGCACAAAGGAAGCTTGGCAAAATCTTTGGCCTTGTCCATTGCTTGAATATCCGAGTGACAACTTTCAAGAGGAAATTGATCAAGGTGTTAACCTTTTAACGATCAACCTCCCTCTGATACCAATTGAAAGTGGAAAGTTATCAACCTAAATCACCTAGAGGGGGGTGAATAGGTGAATCATGCGTCTATTTGTGGAATAAAAATTTTAACGAACTTGCACAAAACATTAAGCAGTCAAAGAAGACAAGAAGATTTATAGTTGTTCCCCAATCTTTTGTACGTCCACTTTACCTCACCGATCTAGCAAATCACTAGACTCGGCTACTCCACTATCTCGGATTGAAAACAATCCTACGCCTCAGAACCAAGTTCCAACAAACTCAATCCAAAAGGATCTACACTCGGAAGATAAAAACTTCCTACAAACTCGGAGAACAACGCTCATACACTCGGAGAAAATCTCTTACAATGATAACAAAAAGATTTGGAAAAATACAAACAGAGATTTCTCAGATCTGGAAAAATTCAGCCCTAGGTCTTCTTCTTGAATTGGCGGCTCTTTCAGAAATGGTTGAAGAAGACTTGACGATCTGACCTGAGAATGCTTTGACCTACTCGATCAAGGAGAAGATGATGATCCCTTGAACAGCAAGTCTTCTAGGATCGAAAGCAGAAATTTCGATCTACTCGTGAGCGGCGGCGGCGGCTTCGGAACGTGTTCTTTTGGAAAGTGACGGCCGATCCAGAAAAATTCAGAAGTACGAAATCCGCTCTGTAAATCTTATTCTTGTTATTGTTCTTCTTAGGGTTAAGTCTTAATGAAAAAACCTTATATAGGATTACCTCTAACGGCTAGAAAAGACATTAATGACGACATGTGTCAAGTCATTTGAAAAATATTGCCGATCTAGACTTAAGCAAATTTCAGAACAAAAATCTGCTATTCTCGAGAAGTAGGAGAGAGTTCTCGAGAACAAGAAGGATTTCTCGAGAACTGTACTGTTTGGAACTAACTAAGTTTACGAGAAAAACTTCTCGAGAGCAAACTGGACTTCTCGAGAACCATAAGCTGACTTCTCGAGAACTACTCTAGACTTCTCGAGAAATAGGACTTAGAAAAATTTCTTTAAACTTTCTGAACTTCTCGAGAACTACAAGCTGGGACTTCTCGAGAACTAAGGGCTATGCTTCTCGAGAACTGAAGGGACTTCTCGAGAACTGAAAGGACTTCTCGAGAACCTTGACTAACTTCTCGAGAACTATATATAAAGGCGAGTTTCTCGAGAACTAGTCTCGGATTCTTGAGAACTAGAGGAACTTCTCGAGAACTGTTAAGTCTACTTCTCGAGAACTAAAAGGTCTTCTCGAGAGGTGGACTTAGAATCGTTTCCATATTGTCAACATATTTTATCAAGCAGTTGTCAGCGTGGAATTCAACTATGTATCCCTTGTCGCATAGTTGACTTATGCTTATGAGATTATGTTTCAATCCCTCCACATAAGCTACATCCGAAAAGGATACACTACCGTTAAAGATCATACCGTAGCCTTTAGTTATCCCTCGGTCTGAACCTCCAAAGATGACCTTTGGTCCGTTGTAGACTGAAGTGAAATTCTGGAGTAGGCTTCTTGTCCCGGTCATATGCCAAGAGCATCCACTGTCCAAGTACCAGATTGGCATTTTGGTGGCCTTTGGACATACCTGCATTCATAATCACTTTGCCTTAGGAACCCAAACTTGTTTGGGTCCTTAGTCTCGGGTTAGAAAGCTCCCCCTACGAATATTAACATTCTGAGTGGTCAGTTTCATATTGCCAACTTGAGGAGTAGCAACCTTCCTGGTATTGAACCAATAATCGATGGCAAAATGACCAATTTTACCACAGCACCAACAGTCAAACCTGTTGTATCTTTGCCTTACGTACTCCTGCTTGATCTCTTGAGATGGTGGTCTAGCAGGGGTAACACTCTTGGTGGAGGAGGCTTCATGATGATGGCAATCACATGACTTCTTCTTCTTCGGAGGCCTTTCCCCAACGTTCTTTACTTTAGGTGCTTTCTTGAAGTTATGGCCATGATTATAAGGACCATAGCCCCGAAGAATCACTTCTTCATAAGGTTCCTTAAAGACACTCTCACCAAAGTTTCGAGCGCAAGTCCTTCCTTGGTACCGAGACTTTGGCTCTACATAAGTAGGCCTGGTCAAGTGACCATAGGACGAGTCCAGATCAAACTTATTTGTTGGAAAGATAACTTTCTTAAAGACAGACTGATCTAGAGGGGCTTTCCCCTTTTCTTTGGCCAAGGCCTTCTTGGAGGCCTTATTCTTCCGTTGAGCCTTGTTTCTCCTAGAAGATTTTTTAGGAGCGGTAACATGGCCTAGTCCAGCTCCTTGGGCCTTAGCTGAGAATTCAGCAACGAGTAGAAGAACTGTCTTAGGCTTAGAGAAACTTTCAACAAGTTTCTTCTCAGCCTCGAGTTGTTCGCTCAACTCTTTCATGATTTCCTCTTTAAGGTCAATGTGCTTAAGAGTTTGATTGTATTCTTCAATAGCAAGATTGAAGTTCTCTTGAAGAGAGTCAGTCTTAGCGACTTCTTCTCTCAAGCTGCTCTCAATAGCCTTTAGAGACTTAATCTCTTTTGCCCGAGTTTTCATGACTCGGCGACATTTGTCGTAAGTCATGATCTACTTCTTGTACTGGGCCATAAGTTCCGACTCATCGTCAGAAGAGCTGTCCTTATGATCATGCTCAGAACTTTCAGATTCAGAGAGAGGAGTGTGAGATTTTACCTCCCCAGTAAACTGGGGCTCTTGTTCGTCATCAGATTGAGCTATGAGCCCAAAGTAGGCTTCCTCTTCTTCAGTCGACTCAGATGAGTCGGAGTCACTGATAGTCTTGCCCTTCTTAGCCAACAGGCCCTTCTCTGTCCTCTTCTTGTGGTATGAGAATTTCTTTTCCTCTCTTTTGCCACCCTCCTTCTTCTTGTGGGGGCAGTCAGCTATGACGTGACCAGATTTGTTACAGCAGTAACAAACAATGTCAGTAGAAATCTGATTGTTCTGTTTAGAGGTATACCTATCATGGCTACTTGAGCCTTTCTTTCGCTGATCAATGTCATGTCGTGATCTTCTGTATGAGGCATCCTTGCCTCTCCACTGCTTCTTCTTGTTCAAGAATATCTTGAACTGTCATGAGAGCAAAGAGAACTCTCCTTCAGATAGTTCTGAGCCTGAGGTGCTTGGCTCAAAGCTTTCCTCTTCACTTACTTCTTGAGCTGGTGCTGGTGAGGCAGCTTTGCCCTTCCTTGAACTGTCAGCCTTTAATGCAACCGACTTCTCTTTTGAGGAGAAGCGACTTTTCTCTTCTTCAGCTTTTCTAGAATTGATCTGAAGTTCATAGGACATCAGCTTGCCAAATAGATTCTGTGGGCCTGTTTCAGCTAGTCTGCCAAACTCCCGGATGGCACAGACTTTGTTATCCCATTCCTTTGCGAGAGACCTCAGAAACTTATCATTCAGCTCCCCATTGGTGAAGACTCGGCTATACACTCTTAGGCCATTTACTATCTTGAAGAAATTATCAAAGGTATCTGCAATGGTCTCCTTTGACCCTTGCCTGAAGGCTTCATATTTCTGGTTTAGTAGGGATCTTCTATCATCCCTCACTTCTTCAGTACCTTCCATCAGAGTTACTAGAGACTGCCACATCTCCTTAGCGGATTGGTAGTGAATCAGATTCTACAGCATCGAGTCATCGACTGCACTTGCTATAATATTTTTAGCTTTCTTGTCCAAAAAGACAAGTGCAATCTCGTCCTTATCCAGATCCATCAATTTCTTAGGAACTTTCTTGGTTGGATCTATAATGGAGATAGTCATAAGAACGTAAGGACCTTCTTCAACAATCATGAAGATCCGGGGGTCCACAACTTCCATGAAAAATTTGATTCTCTCTTTCCATATGAGAAAGTTATTCTTAGTGCACAGAGGAAGCTTGGCAAAATCTTTGACCTTGTCCATTGCTTGAATAGCCAAGTGACAATTTTCGAGAGGAAATTAATCAAGGTGTCAGCCTTTTAACGACCAACCTCCCTATGATACCAATTGAAAGTGGAAAGTTGCCAACCTAAATCACCTTGAGGGGGGTGAATAGGTGCATCGGGCGTCTATTTGCCGAATAAAAATTTTAACGAACCTGCACAAAACATCAAGCAATCACAGAAGACAAGAAGATTTATAGTGGTTCCCCAATCTTGGGTACGTCTACTTTACCTCACCGATCTAGCAAATCACTAGACTCAGCTACTCCACTATTTCGGATTGAAAATAATCCTATGCCTCGGAACCAAGTTCCTACAAACTCGATCCAAAAGGATCTACACTCGGAAGATAAAAACTTCCTACAAACTTGGAGAACAATGATCCTACACTCGGAGAATAATCTCCTACAAGATTTACAAAGAGGTTTGAAAATACAAAAAAAAATTCTCTCAGATCTGAAAATATTGAACTCTCGGTCTTCTTCTGAACTTGGCGGCTTTTTCAGAATTTGTAGAAGAAGAACCTCTGTAGATCTGACCTGAGCGGACTTAGGACCTACTCGATCAAGGAGAAGATGAAGATTCCTTGAACAGCAGGTCTTTATTGATTGAAAGCAGAAAGATCGATCTCACGTTGAGCGGCGGCGGCGGCTTCAGAATGTTGTTCTTCTTGGAGAGAGAAGGCCGATCCAGAAATTTTGAGTGTACGGAATATCGCTCCTTGTAATTGTTATTATTAGTATTAGGGTTTAGTGTTAATGAAAAGACTTTATATAGGATTACCCTTAACGGATATAAAAGACATTAATGACGACATGTGGACCAATCACGTCAATTCATTTGAAAATATAGCTGGTCTGGACTTAAAATAATTTTTTAGAAAATTTGACTTTCAGTTCTCGAGAAGTAATTTTAGTTCTCGAGAACTAGAAACTTAGTTCTCGAAAGCTATCTGGACTTCTCGAGAACTATTCTACTTAGAAGATGTCTGGACTTCTCGAGAACAAAAGACAGAGCTCTCGAGAACTAACTGACTTCTCGAGAACTATGGAGACTTCTCGAGAACTAACACTTCGAGAGATTTCTGAGGCAACTTATGACTATTCGAGAAATAGGGCTGACAGTTCTCGAGAACTTAAGCCAAGCTTCTCGAGAACAAGTTGGACTTCTCGAGAACTATAATTAAAACTTCTCGAGAACTGGCCAAGACTTCTCGAGAACAAAGAATACTTTTCGAGAACTACACTAGACTTCTTGAGAATTAACACTGGGACTTCTCGAGAACGTCTGACTTCACTTCTTGAGAACTCAAAGGGTACTTCTTGAGAAGTTGACTTAGAGAATTTTCCAAACTTTAGAGAAGTTTTCTGCTAGTCCTATCTTCATCCCATGCTCCTAATATTTGAACATAAAGTGTATCTCAATTGAGAGGCTACACATGAGTCAACACCTTGGGTCACACAGTGAGGGATTACACTGTATGGTTCTGTGTTCCTGACCCACTGTAGACTGACATTAGTCTATACTTAGCACTGAGAATCTGCAAACATTCAACTAAAACAAGGATATCAAATACAACTTAATTCATCTTAGTTCAAGGGTGACTTCATGCAAATCTGGATTATTGTGGATGCAATACCCAACAATAGGGTTCATTAGTCCGAGTTCCTCGCCATGAGGAGCCCCTCTACTTTTTGTGAAAAAGAAGGACGGTACACTTTTCTTGTGCATAGATTACATAGAACTTAACAAGCTCACCATACAGAACATGTGCCCCTTCCCGAGAATTGATTAATTATTCGATCAACTACAAGGTGCATCCATCTTCTCCAAGATGGACCTGAGATTAGACTATTATCAACTTTGGATTCAGGAATAGGATGTTCCCAAGATCGCTTTTATCTCCCGATATGGTCTCTATGAGTTCTTGGTGATGCCTTTCGGACTCACTAGCGCACCCTCTGCATTTATAGCATCAATGAATAAAGTATTTGAACACATCCTGGACCACTGCGTGATCGTCTTTATAGACGACAACCTGAACTTTTTTCGAATAACAAGGAAGACCATTCCAGGCACTTGCAGATAGTGTTTCTAAAGCTTTAAAAGCACTCGCTCTTTGCCAGGTTCGGTAAGTGTGAATTCTGGTAAGAGGAAGTTGGATTCTTAGGCCATACCGTCAATAAGAATGGAGTAGCGGTAGAGCAGGCCAAGATCCAGGAAGTTCATAATTGGTCGCCTCTCAAGATGACAACAGACATTTAAAGCTTCCTCAGTCTTGCCAGTTTCTACAGGAAGTTTGTGGAAGGTTTTTCCAAGATTTTGTTACCCCTCACTACTCTTATGGGAAAGAATGTTGTGTTTTGATGGATGCCAGAATGTGAGGCTGTGTTCGTTGAATTAAAGAAGCGACTAACTTCTGCCCCATTCCTTACGATCCCCTTAGGAACCGAAGGGATATAGATTTATACTGATGCATTCCTGAAAGGATTGGGAGCTGTTCTGATGCAGCTTTCCAATGTAGTAGCATACGCGTCTCACTAGCTAAATCCACACGAGCTGAATTATGAAACCCACGATATAGAGTTGGGTGCCGTTGTTTTCACCCTCAAGATTTGGAGGCACTACTTATACGGAGTAAGATGCGAGATCTTCTCCGATCATAAGAGCCTCAAGTATATCTTTACTCAGAAGAAGTTGAACCTCCAGCAACACCGATGGTTGGAATTTCTATGTGACTATGATTTTGCTCTGCAATACCTACCAGAAAAGGCTAATAAAGTTGCCGAAGCACTGAGCCTCCATCCCTCTATAGCCCAGTGTTGGATGGAGTTGATACCGGAGGAACTGTTTCAATCTTTAATAGACTTGGAGATTACTCCTATTGCTCATAGGGATCCGGAGGAGTACCCATCCTAATTATACTGGATGGAGATGCAGTGCGACATCCGGGATAAAATACGAGAGGCCATAAGGTCGATCCGGATGTGGTCCCGATCATCTAGTTCCTGCAAGATGGGGCATAGGAGGAGTATAATATGTACGATGGGATCTTGCAGTTCAGGCACCACATTCCCCTCTATCGGAGGAATCTGAGATGAGATTCTTCCAGAAGCGCACTAGTCGAGGTATTTTATTCACCCTGGTGTGCTTAAGATGTATGTTGACTGCGCATGATTATATACTGGCTAGGAATGAAAAGAGACATTACCAACTTTGTGGCCCAGTGCCAGACCTATCAAAAGGTTAAAGCTGAATGCTGTAATCTAGGAGGCCTGATGCAGCCCCTGTCGATATCAGAGTGGAAATTTGAGGATATTTTTATAGACTTCGTCTATGGATACCTTGATACCGTATTGGGAACGACTATATATGGGTTGTCATGGATCGACTTACCAAGGTAGCACGGTTCATTCCAAACCGACAGAGTGATGAAGTTGATGTTCTGGCCAGATTATTTATAGAGCAGGTAGTTTGATTCCATGGAGTGCCGAAGTCTATTGTGTCGGACTTTGGTGGACATTTCACCTCCAAGGAGTGGAGGCGGGTGCAAGCATACTTGGGGATCAGGTTGGCCTTTAGCACCGCCTTCCATCCGCAGACAGATGGACATAAGTAAAAGATGAACTAGACAATATAGGCTCTACTTTGACTTTGCATAGTAGAGCACAACGAGTCGTGGGAGAAGCAACTGCCTTTAGTCGAGTTTTCTTATAATAACAGCTATTAGGACAACATCAAGATGGCGTCGTATGAGGCCTTGTATGGAAGGCATTGTCGAGCCGCGTTCACTTGGGCTCAGGATGAGGACCCGAAAGCCCTAGGAGTGGCTTATATCGATGATACTACAACATCGAAACGACAAATCCAGGAGATAATGCGGGAAGCGTAGAGCTGACAGGCCAAGTTTTATGATGCCCGACACCAATCGGTTGAGTTCAACGTGGGATAAATGGTGTTTCTGAAAATCAAGCTCATGCATGGTATCTCTCAGTTGAGGAAGCAAAATAAGCTAGATCCCCGTTATTGAGGCCCATATCAAGTGATAGAGCGTGTTGGCCCAATTGCATATCGATTAACCCTACCCCCTAGAATTGGGATATCTCCATGATGTGTTTCATGTTTCTTCCTTGAGGTGAGTCCTCCAGCAACCAGAACAACAACTTTCTACACCGCCAGTACCACTTATGTCGGATAGATCCATCTAGTAGGAACCCGTTAGAATAGTGGATTATAAAGTGAATAATCTGTAAGACCCCATTTTTTTCTTCACCACCGAGTCTTACGCCCAGAACCGCTGCCTTATGGTGACTCCAACTACCAAGTTAGACGCCACCGCATGGCACCTATCCTGCCGGTTAAAACGATCATATCACAGTGTATCAACAAAAGAGAAGTAAGTAATACAAGTCCACAGATAAAGTAAAGTAAGCTATAGAATAAGTAACCTTAACTTATAAGAATGCCCATACAAACTCATAAGTTAAGGGGTCGTTTTGCAATACTTATCGTATAAAAAGTCTCATACCAATTTATACGATAGGAATAGGGGTTTAGATACTCCTAAAAATTCTAATAACATTTTCTAGGGCTTATTTCCACCTTATGAACTCATCTACCAATTTCCAAGACATTTCATGGACATATGGTCCCATGTCCTTCATTGAGCTCAAAACTCAACCCAGGGTTAACATTAGGGTTCTAGGGCACACCAACCCTAAACCACCCAAACTCTCTTGTGGGGGTGTTTTATGTAATAATAAGCAGTGACCAAAGTTTCACTAACTTTGGAGGAGGATTGATCACTCAATCCTTCAAGTGCACTTTTAACCTAATTTTCCCCTTATAGAGCCAAACTTTGGTCACACCAATAGCTAATTAAATGAACCCTAAATGGGCTGAGATTTTTACCAGTGATCTATCATGACCCTAAAGGTGATCCACCAAAAGTTTGGGGAATTGTGAGGTCATTAGACCCTAAAATTAAATCATACATGATTTATTAAATTTTTACAAAAATCATAGAAAACTATACTCCAAAAATTCCCATTTTTGCATATGATGAGGGGGTTAGTATAACTAGCCTATGGTCCAAATTTCAAAGCATTTGTCAGAATGGTTTAGTGGGGGCACACAATTTAGTCCCTGGTCAGGTCTATATATAAGCTGCACAAAATTAAGTGTTGTGGCCAGACCACTGACCCAAATGAGTCGAAACCAATTTTAAATTAAACTAGACTCAAAGGTCTACAACTTTTATGACTTGCCATTGTTTCTGAAACGACCTCTAAGGGCCTCATTTAATAGCATCACATAGTACTTGATAAAAGAGTAATTAATTACTATATTATATATAAATATATATAATAATAATAAATAAGCACTGTTCATCTTCTCCATCTCACCCGAACAGAACGCCAAAATGTCGAATCATGTAGCTTCTTACCAAGCTAAATGCCGGCCACCTGGACACCTCCCTGGCCGGCCACCGCCACCACCACCTCCGTCGAGGTCGTGGCTATCGCCCGACGGTGGTTTTGCCGCCGGAGGTGGTGGTTTCCGGTGAACCCGCTGCCATGAAAACCAGGAAAATCTCCATTTTTTCCTCCCTGGAACGGGCTAAATTGAGCCTGATTTCTCTCCTTATTGATATAGATACTAGTACAAGGGGAGAGAAGGAGAAGTGGACCTTGATTGGAGTCCGACGAAGACGGCGACGACGGTTGGCCGTGGCTTTTCCCCACTCCGGCGAGCTTGCCCAATTTCTCGATCGTCCACCAAAACCTTTGATCCAATATACCAATTCGACTGCCATCCATCCTCTAAAGCTAATGGTAAAGCTAGATTTGAGTGGGGAGGGTTGTATAGGGGGATTTTGAGGAGAGAAAATTCGGCCATGGACATTAATGGCCCCTCTCTTGATGACTGTGGGTTGTAGTTGATGGGGAGATTAATCCCAAGCATAAGGGAATTCAAATGGCTGTTTAGGGGAGGTGATTGGAGTGACCCATGTCCTTCCTCCATTAATCCTCCTCTCTTTTCCTCTTTCTCTCTCTCCATTAAGGGGGAAACTCCCATTTTCTCTCTCCTAGTCACCCCCTTCAAAAATTAAGTGTCATTCTATATAATTTCAGTGGTGACTAATCATTTGGGCCATTGAAATTGGGCTTAGCCCAAAGGGATTGAGCTTTGAGCGTGATTAACCAAATTTGGGCAATATTGACCAAGTGTTGACTGGGGATTTACTTTGGTCAACTTGATGAGTTGACTAGTCCAAGGGGTGTGTCTTGAGTCCCTTGATACCCTCCAATGTTGGTTGGGTCATGGTGGTGTCCCAATTGGACCAATTCATCCAAAAGGTGTAGGTTTGACTAATTTTGGCCTAGGTTTGACTTTGGTAAAATTGATCAATTTGGTTGACCCCAATGGGTGGTTAGTGACCCATTGACCTCTCTTAAGGGTTAGGAAGGTTTAAGTGGGGTCATTTTGGAAAGTTGGAGGTCTATTGGCCCTTGATAGGCCAGTTTGACCATTTTAGGGTTATGGTTGACTTTGGTCAACTTGACCACTTTGGTTGACCCTAATGGGTCCTTTGTGACCCAATGAACCTTCTAAAGGGCAAGAGATGTTATGGTGGGGTCCAAGAGTCAAGGTGAGACCCTAAAGTCAAACCCTAAGTTAGGTAATTGGAAAGTGTTATTTGCAGACCATGATGATCTTCACTTTCATGCCTAAGTTCACATGGTCTATTTGAGCTTACTAGGGGTTTGTCACGTCCTAGTCATGAAAAAACCAACCTAGGTTTCTAGTTTCTTGAGGGATGTTACAAATCTCAATAAACAAAAAAAATAATTTCATCCCCAAAATTCAGGTTAGGCCTACGGGGTTTCTACTAGGAGTAACTGAATGTAACATCCCTTAAGAATTGAAGTTATACTTGACGCAAAGTGCTTCGGGTACTTCTGCTGCATCAAATCCAGTAGCTCCCAGGTATGCTCCTCATATCCATGATTTGACCACATGATCTTGACCAATGAAACCTTCTTGTGCCGCAAGACTCGTATTGCCGTATCATCTATCCTGACCAGCTCCAAGCGAACCGATCGGTCAGAAGCTACCGAGCCATCTATAGTAAGAACCTGCTGCTCCGGCCGTAGCAGGGCCTTCCTAAGAGAGGAGATGTGGAAGACGTCGTGCAAACCCGCTAACTTTGGCGGTAGCTCCAGTCTGTAAGCCAATGGACCAATCCGCTCCAGGATCCTGTAGGGCCCCCTATATCTTGGACTGAGCTTCTTTCGCCTGCGTACCCATGAGACTCCATGCATTAGACGTATCTTCAGGAACCCCCCTGTCTCCAACCTGGAACTCTACTTGACGATTTAACACATCATAATACTTGGCCTGTACGCTCTGGGACTCCAGCATCCTATCTTGAATCAGTCATACCTGGGTATCTGTGTCCTCCATAAATTTCGAGCCGAGTGCCTTTGGATCCTCATCCTAGATCCAATACAATGGAGTCCCGCACCTCCGTCCGTATAATGCCTCATGAGGGTCATGCATATGCTTGACTGATGACTATTATTATAAGAGAGCTCGATCAGCGCCATCAGTTTTTCCTATAGCTCTCCGCGGTCCAGAATGCATCAGCGTAAAAGATCATCTAGTGTCCGGATGGTATGCTTCGTCTGCCCGTCCGTCTGGGGGTATAGAGTTGTGTTGAATATCGACCAAGAACCCAGATAATCCTGAACTAATCTTCTCTCCTTGGACGTAAACCGTCCATCCTTATCCGACACGATCGTCTTGAGCACACCATGATAACGAACAACTACTCACAAATCTCATGAAACACCAACGGGAGCTTTCTTTTGGATTGGGGTGACCCCAGCTACCTCGGTCAATTTATCCTCGATGTTCAAATTATAATTGTGCCCGGAGTAGTGGGGATGTGGTAACCTATGTATGAAATCCATAATTATATCCTCGAACTTCCACTCTAACTCGAACAGTGACTGTAGTAGTTCCCCAAAAACCCTTGCACTGACCTTCACCAACCGACAAACCTCACAGTGCGTCTCAAACTCCATGATGTCTTTCTTTATTCCGGGAAAATACACGTTCTGATAAACACAATTTTCTTCCGGTAAATTGAGTTCTCGTTTGTAAGTGTAGATAATGACTCTATAACCTTCCTCTACAGGATCAGGTTCTTATTCCTTTGAGTACACCCGAGTAATCAATCAACTAAACTTTACGATATATCCAACTCTTATCATTTAATGGATCTGCTCACATCGTCATGCATCCAATCATTCTAAAAATTTAAGAGGGTGTATTCGTGAATCTTTGGAGATTATCATTAATACCCATTAATTTTCATGTCATTTTGCCGTAATTACACTTGATAATCCAAAATCTATTTTTCATAGTCATGAATCTTGCTAACCGTGACTATAATATTATCAAACGTATATATTCTGGTCCTTGATGCTATCTGAATCAAGTCTGTAGAGTCATACCTATGGTATACGTCTTCAATATATTGTCTGCTAATTTCTTTCAAATTTCCTAAAATAATCATACTTCTAATGTTATAACATAACGATTTAATCTTATCTTCCCAAATATCTTGAATCATACTACCCGTCATCGAATTTACATGATATCTTGTAATAGTTAAGCTTGTAATTACTCCCCCTTATTACCATGACATCTCCCTATCCCAAATCGTAAGTTTTCAACCTAATGACTTGAGTATGTCAGGTAAGCATGGATAGCAGTGATCAATCAATCCTCATGTTTAATTCATCAATTCCCAATATTTTAATATATGACGGGCTTAGTCACTTTTGTACGATCAAAATAAGATAGGATTAAGTCATTCTAACCATAGTAAACTTAAATATTATACTCTAAATTCAATAGGTCCTTGTCTAGGATCTCTTATTATTCATCAACTAGCTCCCGAGGTATAAGAAATATTATTGTAGTATAAATTATTCAACAGATCGTCCGTTAACAACTTCTGAATGTCCTGAATCACGAGAAATTTCAAATATAATTCTAACTTGCAAGACCTAATTTCAATCCAAAATTTCCAATGATTTAACTAATGGTCAAGTATTTGTCTGATCAACGATGTCTAACCGTTGTCCTGGTAACTTCGCCCGAGTAACATTGAATAAGACCAACTTCAACATCACTATGTTTGTGACACCACATTTTCTAAATTAGGTCTAAGGTAACCTAAGTCAGTAATTAATTTGCCCAATAAACAAATGATAAACCCCCAATAAACAAAAGATAATCCCCTACCTATTTCGAGCTAAGTATCTTCAATATTATTGTGTTAAATTCATCCTAGATATGCATACAATTCTTAAGGCACACAACCTTAGACTTGGGATTCCATCCTTAAACTTGTTGATATACTCCATACCTTTAAACTCTTCATGATACCATTAATGACAACTTTATCAGGGTCAACATGTGACCCAATCCCAAATGACAGCTTGTTTGTCCCCAAATTAATGCTCGCGCGGTGTTGTGGACTTACTTTTTGATGATCGTGGTCTCCTTTGATACCAGTTTGTAAGACCCCATTTTTTCAAGGAAACTCCTCCAAATATTCATAATAATTAAATCAATGTACTACATGTTAAGGAGTAATTAATCACTATATAATATATATAAATATAATAAAATAAAGATGACACTTTTTATCTTCTTCATATGCCCGAACAGAACGCTGCACGAAATTGCCTCTTCCTGTAGCTTTTCCCAAGCCAAACGTCGGCCATCCGACCACTTCCCTTGCCAACCACCGCCACCACCACCTCCGTCGAGGTGGTGTCTATCGCTCGACGGTGGTTTGGCCGCCGGAGGTGGTGGTTTTCGGCGAACCCGCCACCATGATTTCTGGAAATTCTCCATTTTTTTCCTCACTTGGATCAGCTCGTTTGAGCCATGGCCATTAATGACCCCTCTCTTGATGGCTGTGGGCTGAAGTTGATGTGGAGATGAATCCCAAGCATCAGAGAATCCAGATGGTTGTTTAGGGGAGGTTAATGGGGTGACCCATGACCTTCCTCCATTAATCCTCTTCTCTTTTCCTCTTTCTCTCTCTCTCTATTAAGGGGGGAACTTTCATTTCCTCTCTCCTAGTCACTCCCTCCAAAAATTACGTAGCATTCCATGTAATTTCAGTGGTGACTAATTAATCATTTGGGCCATTGAAATTGGGCTTAGCCCAAAGGGATTGAGCTTTGTGCTTGATTAACCTAATTTGGGTAATATTGACTTTGGATTGACTTTGGTCAACTTGATGAGTTGACTGGTCTAAGGGGTGTGTCTTGAGTCCCTTGATACCCTCCAATGTTGATTGGGTCATGGAGGTTTCCCAATTGGACCAATTCATCCAAAAGGTGTAGGTTTGACCAATTTTGGCCTAGGTTTGACTTTGGTCAAATTGATCAATTTGGTTGACCCCAATGGGTGGATAGTGACCCATTGGTCTCTATTAAGGGTTAGAAAGGTTTAGGTGGGGTCATTTTTGCAAGTTGGAGGTCCATTGGCCCTAGATAGTCTACTTTGACCATTTTAGGGTTAGGGTTAACTTTGGTCAACTTGACCACTTTGGTTGACCCCAATGAGTCCTTTGTGACCCAATGAACCTTCTAAAGGGTTAGGGATGTTATGATGTGGTCAAAGAGTCAAGGTGAGACCCTAAAGTCAAACCCTAGGTTAGGTAATTGAGAAGTGTTATTTGCAGACCATGGTGATCTTCACCTTCATGCCTAAGTTCACATGGTTTCTTTGAGCTTCCTAGGGTTTTCTCACGACTTAGTCATGACAAAAACATCACAGGGGTATAGTTGCTTGAGAGATGTTACATAATCTGCATAACAAGATCATTCTTATGGTCAAGATATTGTGGTCGAATTGCGGACATAACGAGTATATATAGGAACCCGAAGGACTCGTCCGGGAAAAGCACCCAAAACTTTTTCCATAGGTATGTTACATTCTTTCCCCCTTACTTTATGTGGCGACTCATTTCCGAAGAGCAGGCCGCCTTTTTGCCGGGCCGATTTATGACAGATAATTGCATCCTAGCTCAGGAAATCCTTCACCGCATGCACACGTCTGAGAGCAGAACGGGTTACATGGCGATAAAGATTGACATGGAAATGGCCTTCTATAGGATACAGTGGAGCTTTGTTCGAAGAGCACTTGCTGCCTTCAATTTCCCCCAAACATGGATCAATCTTATTATGGAATGTATTTCATTTCCAAGATTTGGGCTTCTCGTCAACGGGGCAAAAGCGCAGTGGATCAACGCTTCTTGTGGACTCAGACAGGGTTGCCCTCTCTCCCCATATCTCTTCATCTTATGCTCGGATTTTCTCTCGCAACTCATTCGAAACAGCCGCCACCCGGGATTGGGTATCAAGATAAATGCATCCGCTTCCAAAATCACACACTTATTGTTTGTCGATGACACCTTACTATTTGGGACGGCAACGGCCGGCACGGCCAATGAATTTTCCAACATCTTGCGGTCTTACTGTGCCCAATCGGGCGAGGCCATTAATGCATCAAAATCAAATATTATTTTCAGTCATAAGGTACAGTCCCAAGCCAAAGAGGCCATTCTGCAGGTTCTTGGCTATAAGGATGTAAAATCTTTTTATTACCTGGGCATTAAACTCCGGCCAGGCAAGGTTAGGCGTGCTTATTATGATGAAGTGCTGGAGAAAATGGCGTGTAAACTCAGGTGTTGGGGTTTGCGCCACCTCTCTATGGCCGGACGAGTTACATTAATCAACAGTACGCTATCTGCTATCCCTTTACATGTCTTGGCTAACTCGCCAATGCCGTTATCTATTATAAAGAAGATTGAGAGCCTCCTGAAAAATTTCTCTGGCATGGTGGCGTGAAAAAAGTTCGATGCATTGTGCCCAATGGGAAGATGTTTTCTGCCCCAAAGATCAAGGCGGTTTGGGGATCATAGATATGAAGACTTGGCAGCTTGTGATAATGGCTAAAATTGCGGCCCGGGTCCTAAATGAGGAAAAGCTTAATGGCCAAATCTCTGTTTAATAAATATAAAGGGCCGAACACGTTTGTCAATAGCAGAAAGCATTCAAAGATTTGGAAATTGGCCTGCCTGGGCGGAAATACTTTGGCAAATTACTCATACTGGATGATTGGGAATGGTGAAAAAGTTTCATGTCTAATGGATTCTTGGATTGGAGATATGCCTATTGCAAAATGGCCTAATCACGTAAATATTTTAATTCTTCCTGACAGTGTGAGTGAACTGCTGGACCCAAATGGTTGCTGGGCCGAGCACCTTCATGTCTACTTTGGTGACGAACTTGCGGCGAGATAACTAGACTTCCGCGTGATGATGTGGGGGGCTTCGACAAGATAATTTGGTCGCATTCGGAGAGCAGAAATATGAATACCGTCGCCGTTTATAAAGAGAAATGCCAAAGATCGTCCCTTTCCGGAGGAGAAATATGGAAGCTTAAAGCCCAGCCACGGATGCTCGCGCATGCCTGGCGAGCCTACAATAGCCTGCTTCCAACACATGATTTGCTCCATTTCCACAAATTAAGATCGGATGCCTGCTGCCTGTGGGGATGCGAACAGGACGAATCCATCTCCCACACTTTTGGTGAGTGCAAATTTTTCAAAAAAAAATGGAAGGAATGCTCCAGTTTGTCCACCGTCCCTACTATTCCTACTGGCACCTGCTTGGCCCGCCTATTTGCCGAAGCCGCAGGCAACAAAAAATCTGCTCTTGCCATCTTCTTGGCCTCAATTGTTTATTACACATGGAAAGCAAGAAATTGCTTTATCCACGGGGAGTCTTATTTACAACAATCGTCCATCGCCATCAAAGCTTTACATGACGCCAATATCGGGAGCTGGAATGTCCATTGTAACCAACAAACCTCTTGGACTTCCCCGCCCGTTGGATGGTTGAAGGTAAATTTTGACGGCTCGGTCTACACTAATTTCAAGGCCGGCTTGGGACGTGTCGTGCGTGACCATCATGGGAGCATTCTTGCGGCCAAAGGTGTCAAAACCTTTAGCCGTTCGGTCAGCATAACAGAGTTCAAAAGTGCTTGCATGGGCTTGGAACTTACGCGACGCTATTTCGGTGAAACCGCCAGAATTATCGTGGAGGGAGACTCAATGGATACTTGCACTAAGCTGAACCGCATCCTCGCGGGTGCAGCCTTGGGGAATACCGAAATTGCTTTGGCAAAGATATGTTTGGAGGCTCCAAGGGTCGTCATCTCATTGGTGGACCGGGAAGCAAACAAAGCCGCTGACCATGTCGCAAAGATCGTAGCTGAGTATGATTTTGATTGGGAAAGAGGAATGCCTCAATCCCAAGAGCGTCTTTTTTATCCAACGTGACTATGCTATGTAGACCGTGCTTTATTTTTATTATATAATAGGCTCATGCCCCTCTTCAAGAAACCCCAGTGGGCCAATAAAGTGACCTGAACCACTACCTGGGTGTAACATCCTATTTCCTTCTAGATGCCTTAACTTAAATTAGGGTTGGACATGTGGTGAGAGTGAGGGGTTTAGGTTAGGTAGTGACCTTAAGACCTAATGAGTTAGGGTGAACTCACATGGGGCTCACTATAATGTTCAAGTCAACTTAGGTCAAACTAGCCCAAATTCAAACCACAAGTATAAATTGACATCTCCACTATGTCTTGAACTCTAAAGGAAACCTAAGTGACCCAAAAGCCCTACAATAGGGTCACCAAATTGGCCAATTTGACCAAAGTATCATTTAGGTCAACATATGTCAACTCAACCCTAATTGGCTCAATTGAGCATCACATGGTCAAATTGACCCCACCACTAAACTCCAAACCCTAATTAGAGTGCATTGGACCATAAAGCCCAATCACATGGTCTCTCATTGGTCCAATTTAATTAAAGTCAACCCTAACCCTAATTTGGTCAAAATCACATACATGGCTTCAATTAGCCCAATTGGGGCATCACCACGGCCCGACCAATGTTGGGTGGTGACATAGGACTCATGAACATCATGTGGGTCCAGCCCACTCACCAATTTGACCAAGTCAACCCTAAAGTCAAACTTGGTCAACATTAAGCCTAAATGGAGAATTAAGGAACCAAGCCCAATTCCAATGGGCCAAGGCCATGGACCATGGCCCATCCAGCAACCCACATGCCCAATGACCATCCATGCCCTCTGATTTTGGAGAGAGATGACATGCATGGGTCATTTTGGTTATTTCCCCAAATTCAAGAGAGATAAGAGAGAAATGAGGGATGAAGGCCACTTGGCCCTACTCCTTTCTTCCCAACACTCATCACTGATCTTCCCAGCTTATTCCCAACAGATTTCTAGGAGTGGTGAACACTTGGAGCCAAGGAGGAGCATCCAAGGTGGTGGTCGAGCTACCCCTTAATGGCTTCTCATTATGCAACCTTCCCCACTCCATTCTAACCCTCCCACTAACTTCAGTGAGCCTAGAGGAGTGGAATTTGAGTTTTTGATCAAGGCTTTAGGTTGAGAATCGAGCTCGGGAGCTAGCTCGCCGAAGATGAAATTTCTAGATCGATTAGGAGAGATATCTTTCTAGATCGGAGGAGTCATATCCAACCGGTCTGTCTCCTCCCCTCCCCTTGTGCTAGCTTTCTGGATCGATTAGGAGAGATATCAGGCTCAATTGAACCCAATTACATGAGAGGAAAATGAAAATTTATCAAGCTTTACTCCTTGCTCGGGTTCGCCGGAGGAGCCGCCTTCGGCGGCCATGTCGCCGGGAAATGCGAGCCACCACCTTAACGGAGGTGGTGGTGATGATAGCCGACAATGGTGGGGGCCGGATGGCTGGGAAATGCAAGATCAAGTTGGCCCAGGTCGGGAAGCTCATGGTCGTTAGTTGTTGGCGAAGATGAGCCGATGCGGTCCATTTTATGTGTATTAAACTATAGTGTAAATAATTATTTTATCACACTTATTACAGTACTTTGCATGCTAAATTTAGGCCCTTTAGGGACAGATTCAGAAAAGGAGCCCAACATGAAAAGTTTAGTCCTTTGTCTTACCTTTAATTGGGCACCTTAATAAAGTCATTTGAGGCAATGTATCTCCTTGTAGGTCTATTTCCCTAGGACTGCTTCTAGCCTAGGTTAGAATTTATAATGAGTATATATGATAGATAACAACTCCACATGTGATGAAATTTGGACCATGCATGTGTATGTACTTGAAATACTTTGTTTCAAGAGCCTAAACACCTTGGGGGTGAATAGGTTCTAATCTTTTAAACTCCTTTTTAGGCAAATAGTTAGATAATTATTCAACACAGATTAATCAAATCACAGAACATAAACACATCACATCAAACACCAGATCTATAGTGGTTCTCCAAGATATGGGAACATCCACTTTCCCCCTTCGCCTATCCAGTAGATAACTGGATTCAGCCTAAGTTACTTCCACTGACTCAGATCCGCAGATCTTACAATCTCAGAACCAAAATGGTTCCTACAGCTCAGACTTAACAAGTCCTACCTCAGATTCTTCCCTAGAATCCTACCTCAGGCCTCAGCCCTACCTCAGCCTTTATAACTAGGCTTACAACTCATACTTTCCACAAGTCCTACACCTCAGGCTAATAACCCTACCTCAGCCTTTATAATTTCAGGCTTACGGCTCAAATCTGATAATAAATCTTACAAGAAATAGAATGTAATAAGAAACAAACAAATTCACCAGCTAGATTCCTATGTTGGTGTAGCCTTCTTGATCAGTTCTTGACTGAACTGATCCTTCTGATCCAGCCTGACTAAGCTTCTCAAAGCTTCTTGATAGAACAAAATAAGGTGGATCTTCTTGCTGTTGAAGTTTATCTTCAGTCAGCTTCTTCCTTAAATTCAGATTGGAATCTGAATCTTTCTTGCAGAATAATTCTGAATCTGTTTCTCTTCACAAAATTCTCTTTTTTCCTTTTTCTCAACACTTTCTGTAGTTTTCGATCTGTCTCTTATATAGAGTTTGCTTCATGGTTACCGGCTGATCCGGTTTCTATCAAACTACTGACAAATCTGTCAGAGGTGTCAGACCGGTTGGATATGACAGCTGTCAAGTCACCAGACATTTCAGTAGATTCATCAGAGTCATTCCAACTCAGTACAAATCACTCAGCAGGCTGCTTCATATGTGTCGACACATATTGGCCAAGTGTCGACACAAGTCTTCATGGTGTCGACAAAATACTCCAAGTGTCGACACAGACATACTTCTGCTTCTCGACACATCTTCTGTTGAATGTGTCGACACAATTCCTGTGTGTTGATAGAAATGCTTCCAGTGTCGATACAGCTGTTGCTGGCAGATGGCGTTTAGTATGTGTCGACACAAGTCCTGTGTGTCGATACAGCTGCTTCTGGTCTCGACATAGCTGTTGTCGATAGAGGACGTTGAATGAATATCGACAGTGTTGAAAGTATCCAGACATCGTTGAGTGTGTGTCGATACAATTCCTGTGTGTCGACACAATTACTTCTGGTGTCGACACAGCTTTCCAGGCAGTAAGTATAATGTTTCTAGAAGTTGAGCTCCACTGCTCAAAGTCTGCTTCAGCTCAGCCTACTCTCTGAATCTCTTCTTGGATAGTTGATCTTCCTTCTATGCTTCTAAGGCAGCTTCTAACATCTCTACTTTTTCCAGAATTACATTTTATGCCTCTTGTGGAGGACTATACATTTTCTGCACTTCTTCTTGAACCATTTCAAAGTCGGCTGGGGGTAGATCACCTGAGCAACTTCAGGCTGATCTCCTTCAAGATAAGCAGGTTGTATCCCAGATTCTGCTACATTATCATCATCACAAAGAGGATGATATCCAAGAGTGGCTCTGATGCTATTGGAAATCCATTTAGCATGGTCAGAGATAGCTTTGACTAGTAATCTCTCCCCCTTTATGACTTCTCTTTCAATATGACTTCTCAAATCATCCTTTTGAAACCTGACCTGATTAACAACATGGTCAGTTCCTTCCTTAAAGTAATCTCAAAATTTTATCAAGAAATCAGATATATTCTTTTGAGAAGCCTGAAAGGTGGCCTGAACCGCAACTATATCTTCCTTGATTTGTTTTGAAACTTCATTTTTCACAGTAGTTGATAAATCATTTATCTTTGACAGTATAACAAAGTGTGAATCTTCAAGATTGTCATTCATTCTTATCTGATTTTCAAGTACATATCCTTGCTTTACTTCAAGTTCATCAACTTTAACTTTGATAGCTTGTTGTTGCTTGGCCAGGAACACTACAACATTACCTCCTTTATGGAAGCAATCTGTCATCTCCTTCTTATTTTGATTCACTTAAAATCTAATAGATTTGATGTCCTGGGCCAATTGAAACTGTAACTCTTTATGAGTTTCATCCACATATTTTTCTATAGATTGTCTTTGTTAATCCAATTTAATCTGCATCTGGACCAGTAATGAACTGAAGTCCAAGCTTGGTGCAGATGGTGCTGTGCTTATTTGCAATGCATTTTTATATCCAGAACTCTTTTTCTTGAAAGCAGCTAATTTCCTTTTCTTAGCCATTGTGGCTTCATCTTCAGAAGATTCAGTTGTACTTTCAATATCAACTGTATTCTTTTCAGCTGGGGCATCCTTAGACAACTCCCCCTCAGTTCTTGTAATATCTTTTTCTTGTGCAATCTGCTCCCCCTCAGTCCTTGCAAGAGGAAGATCAGAGAATAGATCATCCATGGTGAATTCCTGTTGTATTGGCTCATTTTGAGCTTCTGTCTCAACAGTTTCTTGATCTGCAATGTTGATTTCAAATGCTATGCTCATGACAGTATCTGCAGCCAAGTCACTTTCTAAGACTACATCATCAATGCCTCCCCCTTGGGCAGACAACTCCGTTGCTTGTTCTATGTGTTTTCCCCTTGGAGTTGTGTCCATTTGTTGTTCTTTGGGCACACTGCCATGCACTTGTTCTTGTGCATCCTTTTGTTGCTAGTCTTCATCAGAACTGAAGACCACTTCCTCCTCAGAATCACTAGAGGATCCATCCTATGGAACCACTTTCTTCTTTTTCTTATCTTTCTTTGTTTTCTCCTGAGGAGCAGGGACTTCCTTGGTCAGAATTCTATCCCATCTTGATAGAATTCTTACATCCATCCTCCTCATATGATTTATTTTTGATCCAGCCACTTGTTTCAATACATCTTGTATTACAGCAGATAAGCATAAACTCAGAATTCTTCCCATGTTTGGTTTCTTAGTTCCTTCATGAATTTTATCAAACACTACTGCTGTCTAGTCAGTGTTTATCTTGAATATGATCCTTACCATAAGATTGAACATGTGGACAGAGATTCTATCATGTCCACCATTTTTATAAAGAATCACTTTGCCAACTACTTCAGATAGGAATTTTCCTTGAGAATTCATCCCTTTTCTGGTAATAGACGATCAAATCTTAATATTGGGGCTCAGCCCACACAAGCTTAAAGCTATCTTAATCTGGGAAGGGGTTATTTCATCTATATCCTTGACTGATGGAAGCTGAAGTGATTTCCGGATAGATTCTAGTGTGAGTTTCACTAAGGAATTTTGAATAGTCCCTTTAATTTTCTTGCCTGCAAAATCCACTGTAGCGGTTGAATAAAACTCCAGAACTTCCTTCTTCCATATCTTTGTTGGTTCAGAAACCAAATACTCTAATCCATTTTCTGAAATTAGGGCAATAACGCCTTGAATTTCATCTGAATCGGTTGTGAAATCTTCACGAACCAGTTCATAACCTTCATTGACTTTGTCTTCTTAACGAGGCGCCATTGATGTAAGAGTTGGAAGAGAAGAGAAGAGAAAAGAAAAGCTTTGTCGACAGAAGGTGGAAAGTCAAGAATACTGAAAGCGTAGTCGACCAGATTTTGGTTTCACCTATTTATAGTATAAGTGTAAGGGCAGGTCAAAAGACGTGCCATTGTCTACAGAAATGACCTAAGTCTCGACAATGCGTGTTTTAAGTCGACGCAACTATGTGTCGACATACTAATGTCAGAGTCGATAACTTATCTTAAGTCGACACATTTATGTGTCGACAGACTTGTGTCAACACTTGCTTTTGTGTGTCGACACATGAATCCTCTCGACATATGATCTCGACAAAGTTGTGTCAACATCAATTCTTCTGTCGAGACAGATACTATTTCTGTGTCGACACTTCCTTTTACCTAGTTGACACAACATATTGAGTGTGTCGACATAGCTTGTTTGTGTCGACACAAACATTGTACTTAAACAAATTTCCAGAGAAATTTGATGCTTACATATTCACCTTAGGGATACTTATGCTAACCTATTCTAGGTTCAACATTCCTAATTCAATTTTAAAATAATTGAATTTAGTTTCATCCAGAGGTTTTGTAAAAATATCAGCTATTTGATTATCAGTTTTCACAAATTCTAGGCGAATATCTTCCTTCTCTACATGTTCTCTGATGAAATGAAACTTAATTTCTATATGCTTGGTCTTACTATGTGATATAGGATTCTTAGCAATAGAAATAACACTTGTAGAATCACAAAATAGAGGAATTCTATTTACCGGGATGTCATAATCTTCTAGTTGATGCTTTATCCACATCAAATGTGCACAGCAGCTACCTGCAGCTATATACTCTGATTCAGTTGTTGATATAGCTACACTAGTTTGCTTCAAACTGCTCCATAACACCAGCCTCCAACCAAGGAATTGACAAGTTCCTGTGGCACTCTTCCTGTCTTCTTTGCATCCAGCAACTCTACATTTGAGAAACCAGTTAGTAGGAAATCTCTATTCTTAGGATACCAAAGGCCTAGATTAGGTGTACCCTTAAGATATCTTAGAATTCTCTTAACTGCAGTATAATGAGATTCCTTAGGGAAAGCTTGATACCTAGCACAGACACATGTTGAATACATGATGTCAGGTCTACTAGCAGTCAAATAGAGTAGAGAGCCAATTATCCCTCTATACAAAGACTCATCAACAGGTTTCCCTGTCTCATCTTTGCCTATAGGCATACTTGTTCTCATTGGAGTTTTCATGGTAGAAGCTGAGTCCAAACCATACTTCTTAATTAACTCCTTGGTGAACTTAGACTGGGATATGGACAATCCATTCTCAGTCTGTCTAACTTGAAGTCCCAAGAAGAACTTCAGCTCACCCATACTGCTCCTCTCAAACTTCCCTTGCATAAGTTTGACAAATTTTGTACAAAAGTTGTTTTCAGTAGAACCAAAGATAATGTCATCCACATATATCTGGACTAGTATTATCTTGACTTTTGATTCCCTATAGAATAAAGTTTTGTCTATCTTTCCTCTAGAGAATTTATTCTCAATAAGGAAGGCAGATAAGATTTCATACCAAGCCCTTGGAGCTTGTTTCAAACCATATAGAGCTTTCCTAAGCCTATATACATAATCTGGAAAGTGAGAGTCTACAAAACCTGAGGGTTGTTCAACATAGACTTCTTCTTTTAAATCACCATTCAGAAATGCTGATTTCACATCCATCTAGTATACCTTTAACCCTACATAGACAGCATAGGCCAAGAATAGCCTTATAGCCTCCAGCCTTGCCACTGGAGCAAAGGTTTGATCAAAATCAATACCTTCCTCTTGCCTATAGCCTTTTGCTACCAGTCTAGCTTTGTTCTTGACTATGGTGCCATTCTCATCAAGCTTGTTCCTGTAGATCCATTTAGTTCCTATTATGTCGTGATCCTTAGGTTTTTGCATCAGTTCTCAGACATTACACCTTTTGAACTGACTGAGCTCTTCTTACATTGCATCAATCTAGTTGGTGTCTTGCATTGCTTCTTTAATCTTCCTGGGTTCAATTTGAGACAGGAAGCTAAAACATAGAACTGTGTTCATGCTCCCGCTCCTTGTTAGAACACCTTGACTTGCATCACTAATGATTTGGTGAACTGGATGATCCTTCAGGTGTCTCCTTGCTGGAGGAAATCTATCAGCATTATGGACTTCTCCAGTTTCCTTAACTTGATACTCCACATCGTCTTCTTCATCTAGAGAGACTTGTTCTCCCCCTAAATAGCTGGCATCTTTATCTTCATCCAACCTAGCAGGAACATCTTCATTGATGGTCAGCTTGTCTAGCCTATCTGTTAGACCTTTAGAGCTAATAGAAGAACTAGACAATTCATTGTTAATAAATTTTGACTCATCAAATACAACATGCACAGATTCTTCTACAATTTGGGTAGTCAAGTTGTAGATTCTGTATGCTCTACTTTGGTTGCTGTACCCAACAATTATCCCTTTTAGGGATTTGGCAGCAAACATAGTTTGGTAGTGTTTACCATTGATTAGTACAAAACACTTGCTACCAAAGATTCTGAAGTAAGATATGTTTGGTTTTCTTTCTTTCAAAATATGGTAGTGTAACATCCCATTTTCCAATTAGACCCCCCCTTTAGGAGTGATTTGAGCATAACTAGGTCATATGAGTTAACCTAGGTGAGCCCAGGAGACCAAGTGACCTAAAAACCTAGTTGAGACCCACTTGGTCTGCAAATAGTAATTTTCAAAACTCTGATTTTGGGTGGCCTAGTAGGTTCATTGTGACTCTAAAAAAAATTCCCTTAGACCTAATGTGGGCCCAATGAGTCACCAAGGACCCACTTGGGTCAACCATAGTGGTCAATTTGACCAAGTTAACCCCAAGCCCAAATCAAGTCAAACCTAGCCTATATGGGCTAACCCAACCTCAAACCACCCTCCCCCTTAGGCTAACTCTTGCATGATTATTTTTGTATGATATTTGGCTGCCTATATCCTAGGGAATTGACCAAGTCAACATTGGTGACTAGGAGAGAGAGAGAGAAGCCTAAATTTAGAGAAATAAAGAGGAGAGAGAAAGTGTTTAAAGAGGCCACTTATGGTGGAAGGTGAACCACTCCCTTCATGATATTTCCTAAGGGAATTATTAACCTTAGTGGGCTGCCAATAGGTTGAGGGAGATGAGCAAATTTGTCCATGATAATTAGGAGAGAGAAAAAAATATATCATTTTCATGAATAATGGAGGAGAGAGAAAAATTTGGAGGAAGAGTATTCATGACCAAGAGTCTCTCTCTCCACCATCAAGCCTTGATATTATTCCCCATTCAACTCCCTTGACTCTTGGGATAAAAATAACATCAATTGCCTTGATGTGAGGGGAGAGAAAAGGGGAGTTTCTTTGTAATTGAGGAGAGAGAAAGAGGAAAAGAGAGAGAGGAGTTATGGAGGGAGACCATGAGCCACCCCATTCACCTCCCCAAGCCCCCATTAATTCTTCCTGATCCTTGGGAAGAGATTCCCATCATTTTCTCATCAGCCACCATCAATGGAGGAGCCCAACCACCATGGCCGAACATCCCTTCACCTCCCCTCCCATGAAAAAAAATTATAAAACCTCATTTGCAGCCACCTATTCTCATTTTTGGCTATTCCATCTCCCTCAAAGCGTCCATGGCAGTCAAAATAGCATATAAGATCGATGGTTTTGGTGGAGGAACGAGGGATCGGACAAGTTCGCCGGAGAGGGAAAACGCCATGACAAACCGCCGCCGCCGCCATCGTCGCCGAACCCCAAATAAGGTCCTCCATCACCTCTTCTTCCATGCTTAGATCCTAGGAATGTTTAGGAGTTGAATTCATGCTGAAACGAACCGGAGCAAAGTTTTCAAAATTCAGAAAATCTCCATTTTTATGGGGCTTTTGAAGCTCTCGGCTAGGGCGGCGCCGCCACCTCCGGCCGCCCTAGCTCCGGCCGTGGATAGCCCCCACCACCGGGAATAAATGGGAGATGTTTCCCGGTGGTGGCGCCGCCTCAGGCCGCCGGGAAATGGCCCGCAAAAAACACCTGCGCGGGTCTATTTTCGGCCCATCGGGGAAGATGAACAGGAGGCACCTGATGGCGCTTCAAGATTCGTGCAGGACCAGTTTTAATTCTTTTAAATCTTTTTTCTGATTTTCTGTTTTTTTTGTAAAACTGTTTTCACTGTAAATGGATTTTAGGCCCCTTATGGGCACCTACTAAAAAAGTGTTTAGCATGAAAGTTGTAGGCCCTTGAAATACCTACAATTTGATATGTTGTGGTGAAAATTTGGTTGAGAACCTAGGCCTGTAGGGTCATTTGATTATGGGTATGTCCTAGGTTTAGGGCAGTTTTATTATAAAACTTATTTAGGCCCTTTGGAGGCTTGTTCATCAAAATTGATCAACATGAATGTTGTAGGCTTTTTAATTATCTACAGTTTAATATATTATGGAAAATTATAGGACAAGTATTCTGACCTATAGGGCCATTATTCTAGGGTAGGTCCTACAAATAGGGCAGATCTTTGAAAAATTCCCCACACCTAATCCTTGGCCCAAATGCTTTGAATTTTGGACAGGGGCTTAATATCACCTAGACCTATCTCCTGTAAAAATTGGAACCCATTTAAAGAAGTTTAACCTAGGTTTTTGCCCTAAACCTAGAAAAAGCTAGGGTAAGGTAGTTGAAGGGTCAAATGACCTCCAAACCCTCCCAAATTTTGGTGAGGTGTCCCTGGTATAGGTATCTAGGTCTGGTTCAAATTTCAACTCATTTGGTTGAGTTTTGATTAGGAATCCTCTAAACCCTAGTCTTGACCTAGTAGAAGGAAGCTTAGTGAGAAGGTTCTTTGCACTCTGGTATGATCATCTCACCTCAATAGAGGTTAAGATTTTGACCACTGGTTTATTTTGGTCCTAAGATTATCCTTAGGGAAGATGGGATGATTTAGGGTAAGTTTACCCTAGGGCCCAGGTTAAAACCCTAAAGGTGGACTTTGGGGGTTTGTGAAGGACATAGGGGCAAATCCCCTTGTATGGCCATGAGATTTGGGGGAGAGGTTGGTAATAAGTTTGTAACTCTCTGGTTGTAATGTTAGAGAATTTTGATGTAGGTAGCTACCTCAAAACTTAAACCCTAGTTTTAGAGTAGAAGGGATTTTAGGTCAAAACAGTATCTTAAACTCTTTTAAAAGCCATGAAATTTGGGTAGAGTATTTCTAGTGTAGTTAGGACCCTTGGATAATTTTACTAGAATTTTTGGATAGGTATTTATAGTACTTCATTCATGAATGTGGGTATAGCCCTTTTTAATGTTTTATTTATTAAAGATTTTTAATTCAAATAAGGCCCCCTTGAAACTCTGGAATTAGATGTTTTTGGTCAGTAGAAATGCCCATGAATTTTAGTTCAATTTTATGTTGATTAAACAGAATAGTTCCTTCACAAGTATTATTAAAGGGCTCTATGTTTTAAAAATATTTTATGGCATAAATAGTCTCTAGAAAATTATGAAAGTTGGTAAATGGTGTTTTTAAATCATTATGAATCAGTGGGATTTTCTTCTGGATTTTTGGAGTTATGGATTTAGTACTTGATTCACAAGCTTGCTAGATTAGGGTTTTAGAAAATGATTTATTATAAAATTAATTCCAGCAGGAAAATTATGAAACTTTTATAGTACTGTTTTCATGGTATTTCTAATATTCTGTAATTAATCCAATTTATTTGGAAGAGAATTTAATGTAGTTTATTCATTAGACATGAAGGAAATGGTTTATTGCAAAAATAAGTTTAGGCCCCTTACACCATAGGGAAAATTGCCAAACCTTGGATATGTCATTTTTAGATACATTAATATTTGTCTTAAATTTATCATGATTTATACATGACTGAAAAATATAATCCTTGTACAAATTTGGAAGACCTTGGATTTTAGTAAAAATAATTAATTATTAGATTAATTGGAAAAATTGTTATTATCGGAAATCGATTCAATAATGTCATGATAGGCCCCCAGTAATTAACTTAGGCAGTTCGGAAGAAAACACAAAGGACATCCTATCATAGACATCACTTAGTATAAGGTGGTCTATAGTTAGTAACTTTGGGAAATGAGTAACAAGATAAGGTTTGGGTTAGCGTAAGGACAGCTTATGATGGTTGGATTTAAAGAAAGAGGATGGATCACCATAGGAGGTTCGAAGTGTGGTGAGGAATGAGTTGATGCACTCTAAGGTGCGCGGAACCAACGAAAGATCGTCGTCCCCGTAAGAGTGAAGAGTCAAATCCACCCTAGGTTTAGTTTGATGCAATTTATAGAGGGAACGGGTAAGGGAAAAACAACCAATAACAATAAGTGCCTTGCGAAAGGGAACTTCGGGCCGTAATGCCGCCGTCTTGGTTCCTAGTGCCCTTTGAGAGCCCTTCACGGGGTATGCCGGGGGCAGTCCTGGGCTAACGTAAATCTTAAAACAAACGAAAGAGTAATTAGCCTAATAGGGATTCACATTGCACACACTCATTAGTTAGGGTTGGTAATGGTTAAGTCGTCCCGAGGTGTTCAAGGGGGCGCCGTCCCGTGGTGTTCTAAGGGATGAAGTTTGGAGATGAGCCGTACGGTTTAGTCCGGGGAAGTTGGTCTCGGATGTGGTTTATACGGACGGTTTAGTCCGGGAGTTTGACACATTAAAATTGTTATATATTAAACTGCTGCTTGTGCATAAAAATAGGAGAGATTAAGGTGGTGGGTTTTCGATATCGGGGAGTTCGATTGCACCGACACCGATATCGTCGACTCGGCAAGGTGACTAGCACTTAGCCAAGGTTAAGTCCGGCGAACCAGTCGGCAAGAGTACGCAGGAGTCCGCCTCGTGCACCAGGCGTTGAGGGCGTACGATAGGTCAGACCAGTGGTGCTTTTACTGGTTTTGAGGTGGGCGAGGCCCAACCCACCGCTTTCGTCTGCCACTACGGGAGTATCCTGGGAGTTATCTCCAGAAAAGGGGAACTAAAGGTTTGTGTACACAAAGTTGGGTGTGTGAGTTGCACTGCTTGATCATCATACCCACCATATAGCTGCATGACATAATCATTCATAACAACCTTGACACCTAAAGTATAAGTGGAATGAGACGCTTATACTTTAGGACTTGCAAAACGACCCCTTGGTCTATAAGCTTGTGTGGGCAAGTTTATAAATTAAGGTCAATTTGATATATGTAAATCTGCTGCTTGATAACCGACACCCCAACGTATAAGCGGTATGGGACGCGTTATACGATGGGAGACTTGCAAAAGATCCCTTGGCTTATGTGTACTCACATAAGCGAAGGTTTAATTTCTTACTTACTTCCTTTCTGTTATACCTATTACAACATTTATACTGTTCACCTGTTATAACTTGCTAGTTAGGTCCACCGTCATCTGTTTTGGAATTTATCGCCACTTTCATGTCCTCCCCTTTCTTCCTCTCTGCTCGGTGCCTTAGAGCGTGGGGGAAGGGGTGGGGGATGATAGGGCTTAGTTTTTAGACTAATGGTTTTCGAACCATATCATATTAGGGGATCGTGGAGCCCAGTCCGGAGGAGCACCCCAGGAGGCCGGTACGCTTGGAGATGGGGCAGTCTAGCACTGGAGTCCAGACTACAGGGACCGTGAGTCCTGACCTTTAGTAGAGTTTTAGTCTTGCTTCCGCATCGAGTGATTTTGTAGTGAGGACTTGATGTACCGGGCATGAGCCCTTATATTTCTAGTATCATTGTACTCTGATGTTTCTGTGGACACTCCCTTCGTGGAGTTTTTATTTATATGTGATATTTTCTTCTTATGGACTGCATTTCTTTTCCTTTACTTCGTGCTACTTGATTGTGATCGAAAAGGCCGACAGAATCGGCGCGTTGTAATGACGACCTTCCCGGGTGTGAAGGTGTCACCGCAAAGCGGCGGTTCTGGGCATAAGACCCCGGGTTTCATAAAAAAAAGGGGGTCTTACAGGTAGGGAGTCATCTTGTGTTTCTTATTGATGGAGGCTCTATTGAGCACATGACATGCAGTATTAACTAACTCAGCCCAGAAGTATTCAACGAGAGTAGTATCATTTAATAGAGTTCTACTAGCCTCAATTAGAGTCCTATTCTTTCTTTCAGCAACATTATTTTGCTGAGGAGTTCTAGGCGAAGAGAATTCATGATGAATCCCAAGTTCTTCACAGTATCTTGTCATACATTTAGACTGAAATTCAGTTCCATGGTCACTTCTTATTTTGACCACTGAACAGTTGTATTCATTTTGTATTTGTCTAACAAAAGTCCTATAAACAGATGGGGTTTCAGATTTCTGCCTCAAGAAGAAAACCCATTTATATCTGGAATAGTCATCCACAACAACAAGTGTGTATACTTTCCTACCAAGACTGTGAACTGGCATAGGACCAAACAAATCCATATGAATGAGATTGAAACATCTCATTGAATCTTTGATATCAGTGCTTGGAAAGAGGACTTAGTCTGCTTGCCTTTTTGGCAAGCTGAACACACACCCTCTTTGATGTACTTTATTTGAGGACCATTCCTCACTAATCCCATGCTGAACAACAGTTCTATAGACTTATAGTTCAGATGAGCTAGTCTCTTGTGCCATTTGACATATAGAGAAGCTTTCTATCCTACAACCAGACAAATTGATGAGTTGTTAAACTCACAATCTAGGTTAAGAAAATACACATTTCATTTCATAGTGCCAGTCAAAATGATCTCTTGATCACTTGACCTTCTTATCTGGCACTCCCCTTTTAGAAAAGAAATGACATAACCTAGATCACTAAGTTGACTTATGCTAATTAGGTTATGTTTTAAACCCTTCACATAAGCCACTTTAATGATAGTAATTGAATCACTAGTAATGTTACCAAATCCATTGATGATACCATTTTCTGATCCACCAAAGATAACTTTGGATCCATTCTCTATGGGCACATAGTTCCTCAACATTCTCATTATTCCTGTCATATGTTTAGAACAGCCACTATCCAAGTACCATGTAGGTGTATGGTCACTTGGATTTACCTTACTTGTTCCAGGCTGATCCTAACACGGATCATCTTCAGATTGAGCCATCAGCCCTCTACAACAATGTTCTATAACTCCATTTATGGAGTCCAGCATCTGTAGGAATTCTAGTTCCCTAGACTCCTCTTCTGTTGAGAATAACCCAACATATGCTTCTGCTTCTTCTTCTCCAGATTCTGAAGATGAAGAGTCTGTCCAACTCTTCTCCTTCTGAGCAACTAGAGACTTCTCCTTCTTACCTTTGATCTGCTGCTTCTTCTTGTCCTTTGACTCCTTTCTTTTGTCAGGACAGTCAACTATGAAATATCAAGTCTTGTTACAGCAATAACACACAATCTTAGTATTAGATTGTTTACTAGATTTAGAGCCATACCTGTCCTCCTTGGGTGTCTTCTTCTTCCTATAGTACTCATCCTTGGAATAGGATGAAGATGATGGCCTGGTTCTCCACTTCTTTTTCTTCATAAACCTTTGGAATTGCCTTGTAAAGTCAGCAAAGTCCTCATCAGAAGTATGACTATCTGATGTGTTATTGTCAGAAATTCCTTCTTCTGCCTCAACACTCCTTCTGGGTGGAGAAGGAGATTTTCTCTTACCCTTTCTTGAGCCTTCAACTTTGAACGCCACTGACTTTTCCTTAAACTCAAATCTGCTGCCCTTCTCCTCTTCTTTTCTAGAAGTAAGATGCATTTCATATGATAACAATTTTCCAAACAGTGTAGGTGGAGGTGTATCAGCCATCCTGGCCACTTCTTTGATGACACATATCTTAGTTTCTCAATCCTTTGTTAGAGACCTAAGAAACTTATCATTCAGTTCATAAGTGCTGAAGACCCTTCCATAGGTCATCAGCTCATTCACTATTCTAAAGAACTTCTTATAGCATTCAGCTATGCTATCAGATTTAGCTTGTCTAAAGCTCTCATACTCCTGGTTCAGCATAGACTTCCTGCGCTCTCTGACTTCTTCTGTGCCCTCCATGTAGACAATCAATGTGTCCCACATTTCTTTGGAGGTTTTATAATGCACCAGATTCTGAAAAGTGGCATCATTTATAATACTTATAATAATGTTTTGTGCTCTTTATCTAGTGTTGCCAGGATGATTTCATCCTTGGTCATTTCAGAATAGCTCTTTGGAGTTTGAATGTTTGCATCAAGAACTGATACCTTCATTGGAATGAAGGGGCCTTTTTGTATCGTGATATAAATTCTTGGATCAGATGCTTCCATAAAAAACATGACCCTTTCCTTCCAAATGCCAAAGGATTCTTTCCTTCATATAGGTACTTTCATAGATCCAAATTCCTTTTGATTCTCATTTGAACCCATTCTTGATATCTATAATTTGCCTTCGAAAATCACTCTGACTGTTAAGTCAATCTTTGAGTAACCTCCCTCTGATACCACTTGAGAGACTTTGTTTCAAGAGCCTAAACACGTAGAGGGGGTGAATAGGTTCTAATCTTTTAAAGTCCTTTTTAGGCAAACAGTTAGATAATTATTCAACACAGATTTATCAAATCACATAACATAAATACATCACATCAAACACCAGATCTATAGTGGTTCCCCAAGATATGGGTACATCCACTTTCCCCCTTTGCCTATCCAGTAGATAACTGGATTCAGCCTAACTTCCTACCACTGGCTACGATCCACAGATCTTACAATCTCAGAACCAAAATGGTTCCAACAGCTTAGACTTAACAAGTCCTACCTCAGATTCTTTCTCAGAATCCTGCCTCAGGCCTCAGCCCTACCTCAGACTTTATAACTAGGCTTACAACTTAGACTTTCCACAAGTCCTACACCTCAGGCTAACAACCCTACCCCAGCCATTATAATTTCAGGCTTACGACTCAGATCTGATAATAGATCTTATAAGAAATAGAATGTAACAAGAAACAAACAAATTCACCAGCTAGATTCCTCTGTTGGTGTAGCCTTCTTGATCAGTTCTTGACTGAACTGATCCTTCTGATCCAGCCTGACTTAGCTTCTCAAAGCTTCTTGATAGAACAAAATAAGGTAGATCTTCTTGCTGTTGAAGTTGATCTTCAGTCACCTTCTTCCTTAAATTCAGATTGGAATCTGAATCTTTCTTACAGAACAATTCTAAATCTATTTCTCTTCACAAAATTCTTTTTTTCCTTTTTCTCAACACTTTTTGTAGTTTTCGATCTGTCTCTTATATAGAGTTTCCTTCATGGTTACCGGCTGATCCGGTTTCCAACAAACTACTGACAGATCTGTCAGAGGTGTCAGACTAGTTGGATATGACAGCTGTCAAGTCACCAGACATGTCAGTAGATTCGCCAGAGTCATTCCAACTCAATACAAATCACTCAGCAGGCTGCTTCATATGTGTCGACACATATTGGCCAAGTGTCGACATATATTGACCAAGCGTCGACACAAGTCTTCATGGTGTCGACACAATACTCCAAGTGTCGACACAGACATACTTATGCTTCTTGACACATCTTCTGTTTAATGTGTCGACACAAGTCATGTGTGTCGACACAAATGCTTCCGTTGTCGATATAGCTGTTGCTGGCAGATGGCGTTGAGTATGTGTCGACACAAGTCCTGTGTGTCGACACAGCTTCTTCTAGTCTCGACACAGCTGTTGTCGACAGACGGCGTTGAATGAATGTCGACAGTGTTGAAAGTATCCAGACGACGTTGAGTGTGTGTCGACACAATTACTTCTGGTGTCGACATAACTCCTGGCTCAGGTGTCGACACAATTCTGAGTGTCGACACAGCTTCTTCAAAAGTATTGACTTAGCTGGAGTGTCGACACAACTTCTTCATAAGAATCGACACAACTTGAGTGTCGACAAAACACCTTCATAAGTGTCGACACGACTTCAGAGTGTCGACACAAGTTCTTCATAAGTGTCGACACAGCTTCTGGGTGTCGACACAGCTTCTTCACAAGTGTCGACACTTGTACTTAGAAAATTTTCTTCAAATGCTTAAACCTGCACAATGTAACTCAAACATCTATTAAATACAAATTGATGCATATCATTGACTAAGATGTGGCTTCTCCAAATCTGGTACACATTTTCCAATATACCCAACAGTACTATTCCTAGCTTGTGACAAAAATCAAATTTTCTGGAGAACATTTCCCTATAGTTTATTCCATTATTTGATTTATCAAATTAATGTGATTAAGGGAGTTTTACAACTCCAAATGTAAGACCCCCTTTTTTTTTCTTTTTCAACCACCGGGGTCTTAGGCCCAGAACCGCCGCTTTGCGGTGACACCTTCACGTCCTGAAGGGTCATCACCACAAGGCGCCGATTCTGCCGGCCAAATCGATCACAGAAAGTAGCACAATTATTGAAGTAATAGTAAACAGTCCACAATAATAAAATCACATATATAAATAAGTAAGCTCCACGAAGGGAGTGTCCACAGAAACATCAGAGTACTATAAATACGGGCTTATGCCCGGTACAAAATGTCCTCACTACAAGTCTCTCATGCGGAAGCGAAACAGAAACTACTCAAGGTCGAGACTCACGGTCCCGGCTGTGTGAACTCCGGAGCTAGACTGCCCCATCTCTAGGCGCACCGATCTCTGGGGCTGCTCCTCCATGCTGGGCTCCACGATCCCCTAAATGATGCGATTCAAAAACCGTTAGTCATAAAGACTAAGCCCTATCATCCCCTACCCCTTCCCCCCATGGCTCCTAGGTACCGAGCGGAGAGGAAGAAAGGGAAGGACATGAAGGTGGAGATTAACATGAAAACAGATGGCAGCGGAAACTAATCTAGCAAGTTGTATTAGGTGAGCAGTTAATAAGTTGTTGTAATAGGTCTAGCAGTAAGAAAAGCAATTAAATGAATTTAAACCTTCACTTATGCGAGAACACATAAGCAAAGGGATCTTTTACAAGGCTCCCATCGTATAAGTGTCCCATACCACTTATACCTTGGGGTGTCGGTTATCAAACAGCAGGGGTTATTATATATTGAAAATAACCTTTGATTTATAAACTTGACCACACAAGCTTATAGACCAAGGGGTCGTTTTGCAGGTCCTAATGTATAAGCGTCCCATACCACTTATACTTTAGGTGTCAGGGTTAAATGAATCGATTATGCTATGACATGCTAGTGGGTATGATGAAACATGCAAGTGCAACTCACACACCCGACTCTGTGCACACAGACCTTTAGTTCCCCCTTTCGGAGCCGTTACCTCCCAGGATACCTCCGTAGTGGCAGACGGAAGCGGTGGGTTGGGCCTCGCCCACCTCAAAACCAGTAAAAGCACCACTGGTCTGACCTATCGTACGCCTCAACGCTTGGTGCACTAAGCGGACGCTTGCGTACTCTTGCCGGCTGGCGCACCGAACTTCTGCTGGCGAAGTGCTAATCACCCCGCCGAGTCAACGATATCGGTGTCGGTGCAATCGAACTCCCCGATATCGAAAGACCCACCACCTTAACTTTTCCTATTTTATGCACATGCAAGTTTATCGTAAACACATAAAAACCGAGCCGAAGCTCCCCGGACCATCCCGTCCGTCTCCAAACCAACCGAGCCGAAGCTCCCCGGACCATCCGTCCGTCTCCAAACCAACCGAGCCGAAGCTCTCATCATTCTTCCCGTGCCAACAGTGTTTGTGAAGAGTGCAACCCTAGTTACTAAGTTACTCTTGCCAGTTTATTGTTACAGTTTACGTTAGCCCAGGACTGCCCCCGGTATACCCCGTGAAGGGCTCTCAAGGGGCACTAGGAACCAAGACGGTGCATTACGGCCCGAAGTTCCCTTTCGCAAGGCACTTATTGTTATTGGTTGTTTTCCCTTAGCCCAATTCCCTTCTCATATTACGATAGACTATCCTAGGGTGATTTTTAAACCTTCCACTCCTCGGGAAAGGCGATCTTTCGCCAAACCCGAGCACCTCTTAACTCTAACTATCACCACTACTCACTACTCTTTATATCTTCATCAGATCATGTTCTATTGCATTTCACAATTTACTAAATGCAGACCAACCTAGGCTACATGTCGAACCGGTTATGCAATGATCGATTACTCATCCAAATGCCCTAAACTATTTACTGGAGACTTATCTTGATATAAATAACCTAAATCCAGAAAATGGAAATTTTCCTAATTTATTTGGCATTTAATTAAATTCCTCGAAAATCTCAAGGGCCACCGGTTTGAACATGAACTATCCTAATTATTCATGCAAGATGTCCAGCAAATTTATGATAATTAGTAGGCTATCCCAGAAGGCTAAACCCTAAGTATCATAATTTTCTATCATCAAAATGACCTGAAAAACTATTTGGAAATAATCTCTAATTTCTATAGTTTATGAATCAAGTACAGAAAATATTCTTCCAAAAATTCTAAATAATTTGTGACATGAAGATTAAGGCCTAAAATTTGCACTGGCTAAGTTTCATAATTTTCCAGCAAGTGTTCTATCCATAATAAATTTTTAAACATAAAAGCCCTTTCTATCATTTGTGAATAAAGTACTAGATTTACTCAACATAAAATTCTATAAAAATTCAGGGATCAATGTTCTACTAGTCAAGATCTAAATCCAGAATTTTAACTGATTATAATTAATGTAAAGACTCCAAATAATTGAAACAACAAATTGGGCTAATAATTCTTTAACACATGAAGTATAATATATATTAATCACAAAATTCCAGAAAAATTACCATAAGTCTAATACATCATAAAACTCCCTCCTCCCGAGTTTCATAATTTTTGGATTAGATTTAGTGCTTAAAATAATTAAATTACATGTTTATCCTATTCCAAAATCTCAACTTTCGAGGTACCTAACTACCTCCAATTCCTTCACTATTTCAACCAGAGGGTTTTCATCATATCCTCCCCCTCTCCTCCAAATTTCAAGGACATACAAGAGCTTTTGCTCCTATGTCCTTCACAAACCTCAAACTCCCACCCGTTGGAGTTGAGCCAATCTCTTAGGGTAAAATCCACCCTAAGCCTCACCATGTTACCCAAGAGGGTAGACATAGACTCAACAAATCAGTGGTCAACAACTTCAGCCTCTTTTGAGGAGATTTGTCCACTCCATCTCCAATTGTACTTTTCCCCAAAGTACCCCTCACCAAGACCTAACTAGGATTTGATAATTCCCTATTCAAAACTCGACCAATCGAGTTGAAATTTTGTACAGATCTTAATATTGATGCCAGGGACCACCACCCAAAATTTGGGGGAGTTTGGGCTTAATTTCATCTCCTAATTAATTTTATATTGTTTATTAAATTTTTACAAAAACTTTAGGCAAAAGTTCTCCAAAAATTCTCATTTTTGGACAGCCTCTCGATATACATATTATAGACCTCCAGTCCAAATTTCAAGTCATTTGAACATGTTATGAACCGTGGGCAACCAATTCAATTTCTGGTTAGCCTAGGTCTTGATCCCACCAAAATGAGTGCTGTGGTCAAACCACTCACCCAAATTGAATAAAATCAATTTTATATTAAAGTAGACCCAGAGGGCTACAACTTTTGTGACTGGTCATTTTTCCTAAAACGGCCTCTAAGTGCCTCATTTTACAGCCCCAAAAATATATTCTAATAATACAATTCCCCATCTTGTAATTTATAATAATCTGTATATTATAAAGTTTATCCTACTGTTCATCTTCTTCATGAACCCGAAAAACCAGACACAGGAAGAATCATTTTTCCTGTAAGCATTCCGTGATCCGTTGCCGGCCGTCCGGTCACTTCCCTGGCCAGCCACCATCACCACCACCTCCGTTGAGGCGATGGCTAGCGGTCGGCGGTGGTTTGGCCGCCGGAGGTGGCGGTTTCCGGCGAACTCGAAATATCTTTTTCATGGTTTTTCCATGAAAACGAGAGATGGATCCGGCTCCGTTGAGCGCGAATCTCCTTTCTAAGAATCCTAAGATCTACCCATGAAGGAGAAGGAGCAGAGGAGGACCTTGTTCGCGGTTTGGAGGCGAGAAGAGCGACGAGGTGCCATGGCGCGGTGGTGGCGTTGCTGAACTCCTCTTTACAGCAAGAACAAGGATCTGCTTCATTTGCTTGAGCGTGTAACCCTCTCCTCTTGTCCAAGTGGGCTTTTATAAATCAGGAAGGTGGGAAGGTGAATGGTTTAAGCCATTATGGCCATGAAGTTCCCTCCCCTTAATGCTTCGGTTATGATGCAGGGATAAGAAACGGCGGAAACTGAACAGGTATGTCCAGTTGGCGATTTCCTATTGGACCACCTTTTCCTTATTTATTATATAATTATAGAAGGAAAACGGCCGGAAGTTACTCCTGGTGTAACTTCCCAAACCAGCATTTATTTCCACGCGTGTTAAAATTATTTCGGGCCTGACCCGTCGTTTCGGTCAATGTCACGGGCGTGACACATAAGTCACGGGCGTGACAGGCCCGGGTAGCCCATTCTGGGTTCGACGATCGTCGAACTGAGATCGACGATCGTCGATCGAAGGTCACGGGCGTGACACCTGTGTCACGGGCGTGACAGGCTCGAACGGCAGATTTCTGGTCGACGATCGTCGAATTGAGATCGACGATCGTCGAAGGCTGGTCACGCCCTAGGTCACGGGCGTGACACTCATGTCACGGGCGTGACATGCTCGGGCCGCAAGGTCGACGATCGTTTCGCGGCGATCGACGATCGTCGATGGGGTCACGCCCATAGTCACGGGCGTGACATCTTGGTCACGGGCGTGACATGCCCAGACAGCGCGTTCGACGATCGTCTCGTGCAGATCGACGATCGTCGAAGTAGACACGCCCAGGTCACGGGCGTGACGGGCCGGTCACGGGCGTGACCAACCCGTGACCCGCAATATTGGTCGCTTTATTTCCAATTTTGGGCTTCCTAGGGTTCCGTCACGACCAATCTGACTCCTAGGGGTCTAGCCGGAAATGGGATGTTACAAATCCCAATAAACAAAACAAAAATTTCGTCCCCGAAATTGAGGTTGAGCCTACGGGGATTTCTATCGAAATAAATTAAACTTGTAACATCCCATACGATCCTTCTATTGGGTTCAGGCGACTGTTCGTTTGATAACGAAGACAATCTCCCCAATAAACAAAAGATTAGCCCCTACCTTTCTGATTAAGTGTGCATGCCTAGGTCCTGGATTTTTCCTTATCTAATCTTAACATTCCAAAACAAGAAGGCAGTCTATAATATACCGAGAGGTGGTGAGATGTACCTGACTGAACAACTCCGGGTATCTTTGCCTCATCAGATCCTGCGGTTCCCAGGTGTGCTCCTCCTGACCGTGATTTCTCCACAGAACCTTGACTAAGGGGATCTTCTTGCGGCGCAAGATCCGCACTCCTTTGTCATCGATCCGAACCGGCTCCAAGTGAACAGATCGGTCTGAAGCTACCGGCCCTTCTGTGGTCAAAATCCGCTGCTCCGGGCGTAGTAGAGCCCTTCTCAGCGAAGAGATGTGGAAGACGTCGTGTAGAGCTGCCAGCTCTGGTGGCAACTCTAGCCTGTAGGCTAAGGGTCCGATCCGCTCCAGGATCCGGTAAGGGCCCATATACCTAGGGCTGAGTTTCTTCCTCCGACCGCGCACCCGTGAGACTCCGTGCATGGGCCGGATCTTCAAGAACACTCGATCTCCTACCCGGAACTCCACCTGACGATGCCGAGCATCATAGTATTTTGCTTGTCTGCTCTGCGCCTCCAGCATCCTATCTCTGATCAGCCTCACCTGAGCCTCGGTGTCTTCAACGAAATCCGATCCCAGCAGTTTCGGATCCTCGTCCTGAACCCAGGAAAGCGGGGTCCTACATTTCCTTCCATACAAGGCCTCATAAGGCGCCATCCTGATGCTGGACTGGTAGCTATTGTTGTAGGAGAACTCGACCAACGGTAACGTCTTCTCCCACGGCTCCCCTCGGTCTAGTATACACAGCCGTAGTAAGTCCTCCAAGGTCCTGTTGGTGCGCTCGGTCTGCCCGTCCGTCTGAGGGTGGAAGGCCGTGCTAAAAGTCAATCGGGTGCCCAAATATGCCTGCACTGACCGCCACTCCCTGGATGTAAACCGTCCATCGCGGTCCGACACTATCGTCCGGGGCACGCCATGATATCGGACATACTGCTCCACAAACTTCCGTACCAGCACTCCCACCGAGTCATCCTTCCTGATCGGTATAAAGCGGGCCACCTTCGTCAGCCGATCGACAATCACCCAAATCGAGTCGTTCCCTGTCCGAGACCGGGGAAGACCATGTATAAAATCCATCGCTATGTCGTCGAACTTCCACTCCGGCACCGGGAGTGGCTGCAACAGTCCTGCGGGGTTCCTGCACTCCGCCTTCACCAACTGACACGCCTCGCAATGGGTCACGAAGTACGTAATGTCCTTCTTCATGCCCGGCCAAAACATCGTCCTCTTCAGATCAGCGGTCATCTTTGTGATCCCCGGGTGCACGGAGTATCGGCTGTAATGCGCCTCCGTCAAAATATCCTCTCGGATCTGGCCTCCTGCTGGTATATATACTCTGCCTCTGAAGTGGAGCAACCCATCCCTCAGGGAATAATCCCCTGTCGAACCTTCCTCCAAAGCTCGGAACATCGGCTCTGCCCCCGCATCTGTCCTCTGTCCGTCCCGAATGCGATCCCGAATATCGTCAATGGCCACTATCGATGCCAGATACTCCCTATACAGATCTGGGTCATCCTCGGACACTAGGGATATCTGCATGTCTCTGAATGACTGGACCAGCTCCATAGACATAACCTGGGGCCCAGCTTCGGAAGTGGCCGCTCTCCGGCTCAACGCGTCGGCCACCACGTTTGCCTTCCCTGGGTGGTAGTGCATCTCATACTGATAATCTGCTAAGAACTCCACCCAGCGCCTCTGCCTGATATTCAGCTCCTTCTGAGTGTCCACGTATTTCAAGTTCTTGTGATCGGAGAAGATATCGCAGTGGACTCCATAAAGGTAATGACGCCAGACCTTCAGAGCAAAAACGACCGCTCCCATCTCGAGGTCGTGCACCGGGTAGTTCCTCTCATGGGTCTTCAGCTGGCGGGAGGCATATGCTATGACATGTCCGTTCTGCATCAGCACCGCTCCCATCCCTTGGTATGATGCGTCGGTATACACCTGGAATCCCTCCCTTCCGGATGGAAGGGCCAGAATCGGGGCTGAGATGAGTCGGTCCTTTAGCTCCTGGAAAGCCGCCTGGCACTGCGGGGTCCAAACAAAAGATGCCTCCTTCTTTGTCAAAGATGTGAGGGGGAGGGCAATCCGAGAGAACCCCTCCACGAACTTCCGGTAGTAACCGGCAAGTCCCAAGAAACTGCGTACATCGGTGGCTGTCCTCAGCTGCGGCCAATCGCGAACTGCCCGAATCTTTGTTGGATCTACTGCCAACCCGGCTCCGCTGATAATGTGGCCCAGGAAGGCCACCTCCTTCAACCAGAACTGACACTTGCTAAATTTTGCATAAAGGCGATGCTCCCGCAACCTCTCCAAGGTCAGTGCCAGATGTCGGGTGTGCTCCTCCTCCGTCCTAGAGTAGATCAGGATGTCGTCTATGAACACTATGACGAACACATCCAAGTAAGCCTCGAAAACCCGGTTCATGAGACTCATGAACGCCGACGGAGCATTCGTGAGCCCAAAGGGCATCACGGTGAACTCATACAGGCCATATCTGCTACTAAAGGCCGTCTTCGGGATATCCTCCTCCTGGATCCGCAGCTGGTAGTATCCTGATCTCAAGTCCAGTTTCGAGAAATAATGGGCCCCCTCCAGCTGGTCAAATAATTCGTCTATCCGTGGGAGCGGATAGGTATTCCGGACGGTCAGCCTGTTTAGTGCTCGATAATCGATGCACAGGCGGAGTGTCCCATCCTTCTTCTTTACAAATAGGACCGGTGCTCCCCATGGCGAGGAACTCGGTCTAACAAAACCTGCCTCCACCAATTCCTGCAACTGGGTCCGAAACTCTGCCAACTCCTTTGGGCCCATCCGATAAGGGGCCCTAGACGCCGGCTTGGCCCCCGGCACAAGCTGTATCTGAAAATCCTGCTCTCGGTGTGGAGGTAATCCTGGTAGTTTCTCTGGAAAGACGTCAGCGAAATCTCGCACCACCGCGATGTCTGTCACCGACTCCTTAACCTCCGCCATCTCAAAAAGAATCTGATAGACCTCCTCTCCCTGCAGATGGGCCTTGACGGCCTGTACCGAAGATAAGAGTATACAAGAGACAGGTCTTATACCTTCAATGGTAATGAAAGAGTCCCCGTGTCTCACGGTGATCCTCTTTGCCTGGCAGTCAATCTGGGCATAGTTCCAGTGCAGCCATACCATGCCCAGGATCAGGTCGTAGTCCGTCAGCTTCAAAATCGTCGCTGGAGCCTCGAACGCTTTTCCACCAATCTCCGCCTCCATATTGCAGTGATCCGTGGTAAGGAGCTCAGATCCATCCGGTAGTCGCACCCTCATCCTCGAGCCTGTGAACCGCTCCACACCTTCCAGTCCTTCCACGAACGACTCCGACACAAAGGAGTGAGTAGCTCCAGTATCGAACAGCGTGCGGGCAGGCTTGCCGCTGATGAAGACTATACCTGGGGTGATTAGATTTTCTTAGGGTTCTATAAAGAGTTTTTACTTTCCTTGCTATCAATCTAGTGCGATTCAAAGTTTTAACAACTTAAAGGGGAAATTCTATGAAAACAAAGAAGCATTTCGGCATACCTGCGATGACCTGCTCCGGATTCCGCGGCTGTGCAAGGTCCAAGGCATATACCTGCTCTCTTCCCTGTCTACGATCTTCCCCCTGGTATCCTCGACCACGGCCGCGTCCTCGGCCTCCGTAAAGCTGAGCTGGTGGGCCGCCCTGATGTGCTGGAGGTGGCGCCCCCCTCATGGGGCAGTTCCTCCGAATGTGCCCAATCTGATGACAAAAGTAGCACTCTGGGGGATACGCCATTCCCCCGGGTCTCGGCATCTCCTGCATCCGAAGGGGTGGAGGGGCCAATACCACCTGTTCCCTCGGCTCCGGCCTCACGTCCTGACGAGGCTGGTCCTCTGTCCTCCTCCCCTCAGGTACAGCACCACGCCGCTGGTCATTCCTTTCTCTTCGTCCCTGATCCTCTGCTGGCCGTTTCCGGCCCCGGGTGGTGTGCCAATCTGCCTCAATCCTTTTGGCCATCTCCAAAATCCGGGAGATGGGCCCGTCAGATACAAACAAGAGGGCCTCCCTCAAGTCCTCATGTAGGCCCTTGTAGAACCTCCTGATATACCCTGCCTCGTCCAGCTGGTAGGAATCTGCGTATCGAGCCAGGTGGTCAAACTCTCGATGGTACTCCACCACGGTCCGAGTACCCTGCTTCAGCTGTAAGAACCGCTCCTCCAAGTCATCCCTAGCCGACTGCGGAACGAAATGCTCCAGCAGTGCGGCCCTGAACTCCTCCCAAGTGATCTCCGCAACCTCCCTATCAGCAAAGGTCGTGTCCAATAGCGTCTTCCACCACCTCTTTGCATGGGACTCCAGGCAGGAGACAACCAGAGCCACCTTCTCCTCCCATGGACACCGAATCCCGGTCAGCATCTCATACATGATATCTAGCCATTCCTCTGTCCGAACAGCCGACTCTGTCCCCAGATAGGACGGGGGAGAAAGACCCCGGAAGATGCTGAGCCAGTTGGCCCCCAGATTGGGCTGCGGGACCGGAACCTGCTGGGCCCTGAAGGCCTCCAGAATAGCAGTCAGGGTCTGTCCCATGTCTGACTGAAGGAAAGGGGTGGGGACCGGTGGAGGTGGTGCAACTCCCTGAGTCTGCTGAACTCCGCCCTGAGGCGTAGGCTGAGCTGGAGGCTGCGCAACGAAAACACATGCTGAAATAAATGTTAGATGTTTACCCATGCTATTTTGATACTACCCATGTTGTCCTGCGCTTTCTTCCTCCCGCTCGGTGCCTAGGAGTCGCGGGGGTGATGCGGGGACAAAATGACTTAGTATTTATGACTAACGGTCGGTTGTGACCGTAAGAGCTCGAGGATTTGGAGCACCAACACGACCAATAGGACGAGGTGGTAGGACTTGAGAAGCAGTTACCGCGCACTACTACTATAGCTCATCATCAGGTGATGACGATGTTTAGTTTCAGCTTTCGCTTAGAGTTGTGTGAGAAAGAGATTTATTTCATTTGGCATGTACCAGGCATAATCCCTTACTCTCTTCTTTGTACTCATTGTTAGACTAGTTGTCATGTTTATATGATTTATCTGTGATTGTGGACTTGCTATATTATTATGATTTTGCTTCTATTCTCAAATTGGACTAAATGTTAAATTATCGTACTAGCCGGTATGATCGACGTCATGCGGTGGAGACTAACTCGTGTGTAAGTGTCACTGTAAGGCGGTAGTTCTGAGCATAAGACCGGGTAACTGCTCAGTAAGGGGGAGGTGTCTTATAAAATGGTATCACTTAACAAATGATCATAAGAGAAAGAAGTCCACAAAATACTGGGTCACCCCGCTCGAGCATTTGTTTGCGGACAAACTATGCAGCGGAAGTAATGGTGTGCCCATGTGTTAAAATAACAGAAAATAGTCCATTTAAACAATGAGTTAGGCCAACTCAATTAGGACACCACTTTGATTTGACTTATCAAGAGGATTTTGTGGTGTATCCTAGTCTAAAATCGACCTCGGATATAGATAGGTTAAGGTATGAGGATACCCAAATTTATCAAGGGAAGAATTTGATGCAAGAGTCACTACTTAAGGCTTAAACTTCGATGTCCCTACCCCACCTATCGAGTGATATTATCACTTCTTACCCAAGCTAATTGGACCGCCTAAAGGATAATTGGTGCTTATAATCTATTAGTGGAATAGTAGGGTACTCGTAAACTTAACCCTCATACTGATGACTTGATTACGTTGAGACAACCACCATGACAAATGCCATGGGTCGAATAAGAATTCAAGTTTCATAAGAGACCCATTTTTCATTGGGTTACATGTTGACCTTGAGAAGATTGTCGTAAATAGTAACCTTAAGGGCCTAAAGTATGTAGCATATCAATAAGTCTCAAGGTAGAACTCCAAGTCTAAGATTGTTATCCCTAAGGATTCAGCGCATATATAGGATGAATGCACTATATATATTAAAGGAATTTAGCTCAAAATGTATGAGGGCATATCCTTTTGTTTATTGGGCTAAATTGATAACGACTTTGATTTCTCTAGATCTTGTTTAGAAAATGTTGAGTCGTAAACATAATGATCTTGAAGTTTTGATTTATTCAAATATTGCTCAAGCAAAGATGAGGTTTTGTATATACATGGTTGGTATGATGATCAATCCTCCCTAGAAGTTTAGGACCCTTGTAGAATTATTTCATCTTAAGAAGCACAGATTATTAATGCCAAGTTGTGACAGTTATAAATTTGCGAACGAAATAGGAAAGTAGAGCATTTCAAGAATGATTATTCATCCTCCTTATCGCTCCAAGGCTATGCGGATAAGTAAACAAAGAAAGTAGTAAATTAATTCTTTGAGATATGCATAGATGGTTGTCTAGTTATATGTACATATGACTCTTGAAATCAAGGGGATAGTATAAGACTTCAGTAAATTTCTCAATTTTGAGTTTAATGAAGTAGGTAACTACACAACCTAAGGAGCAATCTTGTTTTTCTTAATATAAGACACGATGTAAATCATTTACACATACACGTGGAATCAGAGCAAATTGCTTTCAAAAGACCTGAATTCGAGTCAGTATTGGTTGTTGAAAGAATTTACATACAATTAAGGATGTGTTTTATCTAACGCCTCAACAAAGCCTATTCCTAGGTGCTCTAACATCCTAACCCAATTATGGTAACATACGAATATTGATTATAACGTTTGTTAAAAATTGATTAACAAACTCATATAGATTGCAAGAAAGAACAACATGGAGTGTGAATTATAAAAAAGGTTAAGTCGGATAAGGATTGGATAGGAGTAGAACTTGGCTATAGGTTCTCATGACCTTAAGACATGAACAAATATAACTAAACCCATGCAAGGTGTGGTATCTTAGATTCACCTCCTCAATCCAGAAATGATGATATGTATTGTTATCAGGACAAACTATTAAACATCATGTGTCAAACGATATTTGATTTTAGTCAAAACACATAGTTGCCAAGTCAATTGATCATAATTGTGAACTATAACCTTTGAATGACTCGATTAAGCAAAAAGTCATTATATTGGAAACATAAGAATTGAAATAAGGTAAACTTATGACAAATAAGGTTAATTTGCTAGGACATGGCATTGGAAGTATAATAACACTAGAAAATTTGAAGATTTGGCAAAGGATATATCAAAGATGTATACCTTATGTATGATACTTCAATTTTAATTCTGAGATCATCAAGAACAAGAATACATATGTCTAGCGACGTTATAAACGCTGCTAGAAGGATTCATGACTATATAATATAGATTTTTACTATCAAAGGTGTACACAATGAAGTTGCACGAGAATTAATGAGTGTTTAATAAGATTCTTTTTATGATGAAATCGACTCATGACAAACCTTACTAATTTGAAAAGATACGCTTATACCTTATGAACTAAACTCCATGTGAAAGTGTTTGAGAGTCATTTTTTTGAACATCCATTTTAATAATGATCGCTTGATGTACGTTTGAAGGGTGAACACTCTATGAAATATGTATTGTTGTTTAAGTAGAGATGTAATAAGTCATGAGTTTGGAATAAACAAAAAAATGATGATCTTTTCATCACATCATAATCTTGGAAGTTGGCTAACTGCTATACATAATTATTGAAGCCAGGAAAAATACTAACCTAAGAAATAGGATCAAGGCGGCCTAAGGTTATCGATTTAGGGGTAAGTCCAGACAGCCAGGGTGATTAGGATGAAGAATGAAGGCAAACAGGACCCCAGACGTTGCGGCAGGAAGGTTCCACCACATACTTGGATGCTCAAAAGAAGCAACCCCTTCTCAACCAAAAATGACCGAACTAGGTACGAAGGAGACTGGCTGAAGGCTAAGTTATAAGGTCGCGACTTAGTCTCTAAGGAAAAAGAATCCAAAGGCTCAGCTGGTATCCGGAAAGGAGGGCTCGTGAGTATCCTACAGAGGATTTTCAGTCCCTCTCCTCGTACCCCTGGTGGTCCTATTTATAGGGAAATCCAAGGGGGGGGGGGGTCATATTTATTCCCTACCCCTTAGTGACTAGGCGACTTCCTGGAGGAACTCGCACGGGCTAAGCGAGTATCTCGCCTAGTCTCCTACCTGACGAGTATGCGAGGAAAGCTCGCCATACTCATCCAGGCCTTCTGCTGCTTGGCGCGCTGACTCTTGACTTCTGTCTTGACTTGTTGACCTTGACTTCCGCTGAGCTGGCTGCAGTAGGACCTACCCTCAGCGAATACGGGTTGTACACAATCCCCATTCTTTTTGAGCGACATAGGAGCTCAGAAAGAATCATCCAACACTTATTCGACGAGCTGCTGTGCCGAGTATCTGAGTTGCTCGCTCTCAATGAATTCTTGCTGAACTCTATAAATAGAGGGGCCGGGGGGGGGGGGGTGGTTTTTGAGGCAGGTTTTCAGAGCTCGCATACTATGTCGAACGCCAATGAGAAACTTCTTCAGGTGAGCATCGCCACACTGTCTGGCTATCTCGACATCGCCAAGCCCAAGAGGCTGAGGGAAGAGGATGTTGCTGCCGAGTTGCCCACCCCCAAGAGGAAGAAGATAAAGAGGCCGAAGTAGACAATGGCCTCTATGATTAGCGACCCGCCTACACCTTCTGAGCAAGTTGTCGCCTCGACAAGCATTCTCGCACATTCTGCAAGCACCCAGAAGTTCCTTGTTACCTTGGTTTAGACGATATCCCTAACGTAGCCTCTCCTGACTCCAGCGTTCTCAGCCCGCTGAAAACTCCACCTCCAGAAGTCGCCAAATCGTCATCGCTGCCGCGGATTGACGTCGTATCCTTTCCAGGTCACCATTTTGCCGAATTATTTTTATAAAGTAGTTGGTCGCCGCCTATTTCTCGCTGACTCACTTCATTTGCTCACATACTCTCCATTGGATGTCGCTGACGCGGTTCTGGATGTTGCTCCCCTGCACTCCGCACCATTACTCTCCCTTGCAACTGGGAAGCCGCTCTGGACCATACACACGATTCAGATCAATCTCGGCTCTAAGAAAGCAACAGAGACTTTGTCTTCCACAGTGAAGAAAAATCTCTCAGTGAGCAAAGACTCTCTGGTGAGCATGGATTCTTTGGCGAAGAAGGATCCTCTGGCGAGCAAGGAATCTCGCCTGGGGCCGAGCAGAGTCTCCTCCACTCCTGCGCTTGATTCTATGCCGCTAGCGGCGAGTAGTATTTTGCTGCTGCCGCCTCCTCTGAATGCCGCTCCACTGCAGGCGGCGATTAATCCTTTTTCTCCGCCGCCCCCTTTGACCGCTCAGCAACTAGCAAATATGCAGTGTCCTTCATCACCTCCTCCGCTGAAGATCCCGCATCATCTAGCGAGTTCGTCGCAGCCTCCACCGCTTTTGTCGAAGACTCAGGCCCGGAAACCGGACAAGCCGCGACCTAGTTATTTCCCGCCGAGAGTCAGGGACTTTGATCATGGAGGTCGCGGGTAGGGGAGACCGTCCGATCGAGCGAGCGGCTTATCCTTAGGACAACGAGATACACTAGGTCGCGGCTATTCTCCTCGGCGATCTAGATCTCCTCGTCATGGTAACTCACGCTATTGCTGCTTTTTTGATGGGATAAGCTTCAATTTCTGACTTTGGCAACCTTCTATTATCTATTTTGGCAGATCTCCTAGCGACTCTAGGGGCGGCCTTTATTGATTCCATTTGTTTATCTTGAAGCGAGTAACGTCATGCCGCTTCTCGGGCTTACTTGGAGCTGGAGAGCAAGTTGAAAGGAGGGTGTTAGTTCAGATTACTCTAGAGGGGGGGGGGGTGAATAGAGTATTAAAACTTTGGCTCTTTTTCTAGATTATATCAGAGTAAATATAGTGATACCATATATTAGTTAAGAAATTAAGAAAAACTAAGCTAAACAATTCAGCAATCACAAGCACAGCAAAAATAAATGAAAAGGAGCAACCAGACGACACAAGAAGTTTATAGTGGTTCCTCTAAACCTGAGTACATCCACTCTTCTACCACCCTTGGTAGGAATCCACTAGCAGGTTTTGATCAGGTGACTGCCACCACAAGATCTGGTTCAGGTAGATCAGGAAACCCTTTAGGCTTTTGATCAGGTGCCTAAAAATCAACTTCAAGTATTTTGGAGGGAGACTTGTCAACCAAACTAACTTTTGAAGAGCGCTATAACCCTGTACAATGGGATGGAAAAGGTTGATGGAAGTCTTCTCTTTTCTCAAATACAACTGAGAAGACTGTGTGGATTCTTATGATGTCAAAGCTCCTTCTGAGAGGTAGAATGTTTCTGAAAGAATAGAGCTTTGCTAAAGGGTGAGTAGGTCTTCAGCTTGATCTGCAAAGATCCAGGAAATCCAGTAACAGATGTTGAATAGAATGTCTCTGAGGATTTCTGGAACAGAGGTTGAAGAAGACTCTTGATCTTGATGTTTTGTTCTTCTTCAATCTACAGTGATGGCAGAGAATGAGAAAGCGTTGAGAGCGTCGAGTGCTTGTTCAGAATTTCCTGTTCAGTACTTCTCGATTTCTCTTCCTGTTTTCTGTAACTGTCTTTCTTGTCTGTTCTCTTTTTCGAAGAAGAGAGAATTACTTTTATTCCAAAGCTGAAAAATTCTCTTTGAATTTTGGAATTCTTTCCATAAATGCTGGCTGCTGGAAGGAATAAAAAACGGCTGGAATAATAGCATTGATGAGTTTCCCAACTATTTTTGATAGAATAAGAAAATATTTATTCTGAAGAATACCACATTTAATGCAGCCAAATAACAGCTATATTCAGAAGAATATTTGCCTTAAATGCACAGAATAATACTGCGAATAAGGAATATAAGAGGGAAGGACTCATTCTGGAACTACACAGAAAACTTCGAACGCAAAACAGAATTCATCGACCAGAGATCAAAGAACGTCGACCAGGGAGTTCAAGTTCGTTGACCTGAGCTCTGCGATCTGTTAACTGGGAATAACATTCCAAATCTGCACTCTGAGTTCGTCGAGTTGAGAAACTGATAGTAGAAAACTAAGCGTCGACATGAGCTCTAAAAACGTCGAGCTTAGCTCAGAGAATTAAATCTGAGTTCGTCGATCGGAGATCGACGATCGTCGAGCTGAGTTCGAAGAATTTCGAACTGATCACTGTCTTCTGAAAGCTGCTAAATCTGATTCTCTGAAGTCCACTTCTGTCTTGTCCAAGGAGGTAGCACTAATCAAGACTTAGCCTAAACTCTAGGACTACTACTCATGACCCTAGCTATACAATGTTGGGTCACACTCAGCCTAAGTTAGTGAACCTAACCCAAATCCAACTAAGGATCCAACACAAGTTCGACCAGCTTGCGATCTGCGAGCCTCATCGTCAGATCTCAGCTCTAGAGGTGCGGGTGGCGAGGATAGAAGAGCTTCAGACCACCCTGGAGATCTACGAGACCCGCTTACACATGGTAAAAGAGAACGATCGTCAGCTGGAGATACACAACCATCGCCTCCAGCTCGTTCTCGACGAGCTGGCTGGCATGCGGTTGAGTCTGGGTTCCGCGGGAAGGCTGCCGAGGATGGAGGAGCAGCTGCGGCTTGGCGATGACGCAATGTCGATTGCTACCGAGCACTATCGGCGAGCGCACGAGATGGGATGGGCCAGACGACATCCACATCCTCCAGAGCGGCCGCCTAGGACTTAGAATTTTCATTTTTTTATTTGAACTTGGCTCAGGCGACTATTGTAATGAACAATCTTCTATTTGTAATAAGCAAGTTTGTATCTTGCCTTGACTTCTGTCTTTTGGTTGCCTCGATGTTTTGTTGTTTACTCGCTTTCCTTCTGCGACGTGCCGAGCTCATTTTGCAGGTTTTGATGGAGTTGCGAGATTTCTCGCCTTGTTGTGCGAGATAGGGCTGATGTCGGGGATCCATCTAATCATTTAGGTCGCGACTTAGGGCGATACTCGCCGAAACGGATATATTCCCCCCTTGACTCTGCCTATAAATAGAGGGGGTAGGTGAGCCTTAAGTACGCTGCCGCAATTTTCTAACTTGAACTCGCGAGTATCTTCTTTTGCTCGCGCATCTTTGTCTTCCTTCCCTTCTCGCCTTCTCTCTCTTCTCTCCCACTTCTCTTCTCGTCAATCTAACTCGCGGAAGATGGTCAGGGACGATGCTAGCGCTCGCCGACAGGCCCACGCCGTGAATTTTGCCTATGCTGCTTTCAAGAAATCCATCACGTTAGAGAGAGATCTAGAAGTGTTCAGGGAGCGACTTATTCCGGATGGTTATTCGGCGAGACTTCCTACTCAGAGTGAACGACTTAACACCTACATCGAGGGAGCCCTGGTCTTGTCGCTCCGTCATTTTGATGCCAACCTGCGACTTCCCTTTTGACCAGAATATCGCGAGATCCTGCAGTATTTTGGGATCGTCACCGCGCAGATCAACCCTAATGGTGTAGCGATCATCAAGGGATTCCTCTGCTACCTGCGAGAAGAGAGGATAGTTTTCGACCTTTCTGTCTTCCGAAAAATATTCGCATTCGCCGCGACCGCCGAGGGGGTCGTCTACTTTAGCAGCCATGTCTGTACCTTGGTGGGGACGGCGAACAAAGTTCACAGGTGGATCGAGCAACTGGTCGTCGTGGAAGGATACTTCGAGGGCGTTCAGGGGAGGCCGCATCAACCAGCCTACATCACCTTCATCCCGCCAATCTTGGAAGGTGTTCGCGAGAAGTTATTCGAGTCCTCCCGGGATCGCCGCTTTGACGTCATCCATTGGTGGCTCAACGTTAATGTGCTCTCTGAGATCCATCCTTGCAAGGGTAAGAAGCTTGAGCGAGAATCAAAACTATTCGCACGCTCGTCTGTATTCATTGGAACTCGGTACTAATCCTTTATTCGATACTCGCAGAGGCTTCCGAGCTTCTAGAGAAGCCGATTCCTCCGGCGAAGGAAGTCGCCTCGTCCTTCCCAGAGTCCAACCCTCCACCCGACGTCGGTGAGAAGAAGAAACTCGCCAATGGGAAGGCAAAAGTTAGATCGTCGGGCCCCGCGAGCAAGAGGGCCAAAATATCATCCCCTCAGTCCGGCGATCAAGTGTCACGACCCGCATTTTCTCACAAATAAGATTGTATCAGAGCAAGAGAAAATACGTTCCATGATGGCACATCGTGCAGGGGATGACTGCACACATCCAGGAAAAACTCTAGACTCTGCCTCTTTAAAGAAAATCATAAATTATTATGAGATGAAATCAGTTAAATTTGACGGTCGTATCCCTCGGCACAGTGGATCAGCTAGTCCACAATTAATATATATATATATATATATATATATATATATATATATATATATATATATATATATATATACGCGGCAAAAAATACTTTGGTTAGGTTGATTTGACATCCTAAAAGAGCATAAGTGTCCCCAAGGAACGACTCATGGTATGCACGGCTCTAGAGGTTAGTACAGTATATATAAAAATATAGTCTTTACGCTGATGGGAAAAGTAGTGCCTTAGTTTTATTAATATGATGCACATGAGTTACATATAGTAATCCTTTAGGGTTTAAAATACCTAACATGCAACTTAGCATAAATCCTTTCCAGAAGACAAGTAAACGATCCTAAAAAGGTAAAGATAGCAGTTTTAGTTCATACCCAACATCGCAAGTAAGCCACCAGTGGGCGTCAACAACCTGACACGAACCCACTGGTGAGTATGCATGTCTATACAGAAAGGAAAACAACTACCTCACAAGATGAAGATTGGCAACGTCAGCTACCCAGGAGGCTATCAGCAAATCCTCCAGAAGAACTTGCCGCTCAACCTGTCACAACCTGGACCCGAGGCATTCAAGAAGGAACACCTCAGAAACTAATCAAAATAAATAGAGCATTAGGCTTATGAATAAGTAAAGAAGGGTTTACGAACCCGACAACAATAAATGTTATCAGTAAGAGGAAAAATCATGACAGTAAGAAAGAACACTGTCAAAAGGGCAGGAAAAGAAAACACACCAAGTTTGAGTACAATAGCAACCTGCTCTGCAAAAAGAACCTGCAGCAGCTACAATGCCTATAAATACATGAACCAAAGAAACAGCCATAAGCCAGGAAAGGAGCTAACAGTCCTAATTTTGGTGAATTATTGGCCGTGGTGAAAACCTTGGGTCGGAGTGGGCGGCACAGCCTTCACCAACAACCAGACCCAAAAAAAAACACTCCAGGGTGAAAACAAACGGTGGCAGCTATAGAGTGCACACACCAAACCATACTAGCCCAACACGGCCTAGGTGGTGGTGGCCACAGCCCAGCACACACAATTCACCCCTTACAGAGCCCACAAAACCACACCACCTGCCATAATCCATGAGTCGGCATGCAAAAACTAGCCGATCACCCAACTCCCCCCTAAGGAGAATGCCATACTAACAATCCTAAGGAAACACACCAAACCCAAGGCAAAAGCGCCGAGTTCACTCGATGCAGCACTGAGTGGGTTACCACACTCAACGCCAAATAGCTTCGGCATTGAGTGAGGTCAACCCACTCAACGCCAAGCAACCTAACCGCAGCAACAAGCTTTGGCGTTGAGTGAGCCTACCACACTCAACGCCAAAACATCCACGGCGTTGAGTGAGGTCGCCTCACTCAATGCCAAAAGACTTAACCGCAAAAGCAGGCTTTGGCGTTGAGTGAGTCCACCACACTCAACGCCAAAACAGCCACGGCGTTGAGTGAGGTCGACTCACTCAACGCCAAAAGACTTACCGCAAAAACAGGCTGTGGTGTTGAGTGAGTCCACCACACTCAATGCCAAAACAGCCACGGCATTGAGTGAGGTCGACTCACTCAACACCAAATGACTTAGCTGCAAAAAAAGGCGCTGGCATTGAGTGAGTCCACCCCACTCAACGCCAAATCAACTACGGAGTTGAGTGAGGTCGACTCACTCAACGCCAAATGACTTAGCCGCAAAAACAGGCACTGGCGTTGAGTGAGTCCACCCCACTCAATGCCAAATCAGCCACGGCGTTGAGTGAGGTCGACTCACTAAACGCCAAATGACTTAGCCGCTGGGAAAAGCTGCGGCGTTGAGTGAGTCCACCACACTCAACGCCAAACAACCATGACGTTGAGTGAGGTCGGCTCACTCAACGCCAAAACACTTAGCCATAAAAACAGTCATGGCGTTGAGTGAGGGCACCACACTCAACGCCAGAAGCCTAATAGTCTAGGCGTTGAGTGAGGTACACTCACTCAACGCTTTTGACTTAGCCTAATCCTCAGTTATCCCAACCCCAGCCAACTCAATGCCACTCATCCAGAGAGTTGGAAATTTATTCAAACTCTCTCTCCTACCCCTCCTACTCGTCCACAGCAGCCCTAAACGTAAGCTTACAACTAACTTAAGCCTAACCCTGACACCAGCTATTAACTGGACACAGGCCGAGACAAATAAAAGAGAAAGCTTAATTTAAATCTAGGAAATAATGAAGCAGCATATGGCTGGAATAAATGGAAATGTCATCCCGATGCTCTAACTTCTAGGGAGGAAATAAAGAGAACAGAGCTATGAAAACAGAGCACGAGTTAGAAATAATTTGGCAAGGGCAAGGGAGCCACTTGCCTCTACCTCCAGGAAAACAGCAGAAAACTCCAAAGCTTGGCACCGGCGGCTAGAGATCGGCCACCTGCACTTCCAGCTACCTATAGAGGAAAAACTTGGAGCTTTTAGCGAGGAAGAAGAAGGACTGAAGAAACCCTAGCTCCTATAGACGGGTCGAAATGAAAAATTACTTACCTAGGAAGGAACAACACGGCGAGAGCAGCTTAAATCCGCTGCTAACCGAGAGAAATCATCCCTAACTCAAGAACTAACCGGCGGCCAAAGCAGCAGCTCCTCCGCCTCCCGCTCGCTTCCTTCCGCTGGAAGCTAACAATGCTCGGGAAATGGGGAGAAATGGTGAGGAGGAGAATAGCTAGAACTTTAATAACTCCTCCACTCACTTACTCTATAGCTAATTAAAGATAACCTAGCCTAAGCACTAGCTAACCACATATATAAACTTATATATAGCAATCGGCCACTAGCTGACACTTAAATAAAAACAGCAATTAGCTCATACTTTTATGCACACATATATATAATATGCATATATATAAACTTATATAAAAACAACCACATACTTATATATATATACATCATGCACATATATATATACTTATAAAATAAAGCTATCTGCACCCAAGCTTATACACAAACAGATGTATATATACACACACACACATATATATATATATATATAATTGGCTAAACAAACTTAGCCTAAAACAAGCACCAGCCTTACCAAGCTCTATCACACAAGACCATGCACAACAAATAGGTAGCCACTACCGGCTAACAAAATAAACGTCGAAACGACGCGAAAAACAAATGATCTCGGATTTCGACAAAACTCGCACTGTAGCTAAACACCCAAGCTACGAAAACAACGGTGAAGTCGAAAACAATATCCGACGATCATAACTCAGGCTATCACTACCCGAAGCCCAGGCACAAGCATTCTCCGAAAGCCTCACCGAGTCACAAAACCAGACCTGGCTTGTTAGGGAATCCTGCCAGCAGGCTACAAACAGGCCACTATAGGAACCTAGAGAGCTAAGACCACGCTCTAACAACGACAGGTGGCCGGAAACGCGGCATCGTAACGCCAAACAATGATCAAACGAAACACAGAAAAACCGGGGGTGTTACAGCCACCCCCCCTAAAAGAAATTTTCGCCTCGAAACTTTACACATAGCACTTCTATCAAGAAGGAAAACGAAATAGCTAAGGAAGAGCTATAAAAGAGCACAAAACATACCAGGCATAAGGTCAGGGAAACAGATGAGGGTAAGCCTTCCTCATCGCCGACTCTTTCTCCCAAGTCGCACTTTCCATATCCTGGTTGCTCCACAAAATCTTAACCATAGGAATGGTTTTCCTCCGCAACACGCAATCCTGAGCATCCAAAATGCGGACAGGCACCTCCACATAAGAAAGGTTTGGCTCAAACTGAGGCACAGAATCCAAAATCTACATGTCACTCTGCACACATTTCCGCAGCTGACTGACGTGAAAGACATCATGCACGCTAGGAAAATTTGCGGGCAACTCCAACCTATAAGCTGATACACCAACCCGCTCAATAATCATAAACGGCCCCACGTACCTTGGGTCAAACTTCTAGTTCTTGCCAAATTGCTTGACTCCAATCATCGGGGAAACCTTTAAATACACCAAGTCCCCCATAGCAAATTCCAAGCTAGATCTACGCCGGTTGGCGTTCTTCTCATACCTCTCATGGGCTATCCGAAGCTTCTCCCGAATAAGCTTCACAACAATTTCCATCTCTTCGAGCGCCTCTGGACCCAACAGTAGTCCCTCGCCAACCTCAGCCCAAAACAAGGGAGTCGTGCAGCGCCTCCCATACAAAGCTTCAAAAGGAGCCATTTGCAAGCTTTCCTGATAACTGTTGTTATACGCAAACTCCATAATCCTCAAACGCTCATCCCACGCTCCTCCGTGGTCTAGAATATAGAATTGGATCATGTCCTCCACTATCTGATTGACTCGCTCTGTCTGTCCATTAGTTTGCGGGTGGTAAGTGGTATAGTAAGTCAAATCCGTACCCAAAACCTCTTGCAGGCTCTTCTAGAAGCGAGATGTAAACCGGGAGTCTCGATCTGAAATAATGCTGACTAGCACAATGTGCAACCAGATGACTTCAGTCAAATACAGCTTAGCTATCTTCCTCATCAGGTAGTCGATCTTAAACGGTACGCAGTTAGCACACTTCGTCAATCTGTCCACGATCACCCAAACTGAATCATGCCCCCTAGGAGATCTTTGTAAGCCTGTAATGAAATCCATCGAGATGCTTCCCCACTTCCAAGTCGGAATCTCCAAGGGAGTCAGCTTGCCACCAGGCCTTCCATGATCAGCTTTCACATGCTTGCAAGTGTGGCACTCAAAAACAAATCTGGCAATGTATCCCTTCATCCTATACCACTAGGCAATCTGCTTTGAATCACGATACATCTTAGTAGATTCTGGATGGTAGGCAACACTAGATCCATGGGCTTCCCTGCACACCATCACCCGGATATCTCCAACAACTGGGACGCAAAACCTATCGCGGTACCGCAAGGTACCCGCATCATCAATAGAAAAATCTGGCAATTCACCTTTCTGAGCTCGAAGATACAAATGTAGGAGATCGGGATCGTCCTTCTGATGCTGTCTCGTATGCGCAATCCATGAAGGTTCTGCCACTGCCAAACTACTCTGTAATTTGCCGCTTCCCACAGAAATGCCCATCAAAAGAAACTCCTCTACTAAAAGCTCGGCGGAGAGACCAAAAATCTTCCCTGACTTCCGACTCAGGGCATCAACCACCACATTGGCCTTGACCGGATGATACTGGATCTCAACGTCATAGTCGACCACATACTCCAACCATCGCCGCTTGCGCAGATTCAATTCCTTCTGAGTGAAGACGTACTTTAAGCTCTTGTGATCAGTAAAAATCTTTCACTGCGCGCCATAAAGCAGATGTCTCCAAAACTTTAGCGCGTAGATCACGGCTGCAAACTCCAGGTGATTCGTATGGTAGTTCGTCTCATGAGTCTTCAGCTATCTCGACCCGTAAGCAATAACTTTCCCGTCTTGCATCAATACGCAACCAAGACCAACATGCGACGCATCCACATAAAAATCATAATCCACACCCTCGGTAGGCAGGGTCAAAATAGGGGCATTGCACAATCTATCCTTGAGCTCCAGGAAGGCTTCCTCTCACTTCTCGCTCGAAACAAAAGTTGCGTTCTTCTAGGTCAATCTGGTCAAAGGTGCAGCCAGGGTGGAAAAACCCTCCACGAATCTCCTGTAATAGCTGGCTAATCCCAGAAAGCTCCTAATCTCCTTGGGTGTGCCTGACCTACTCTAATCCATCACAGCAGTGATCTTTTCTGGGTCAATTGAAATCCCACTCTTATTCACCACGTGGCCCAGAAATGCAACTTGAGGCAACCAAAACTCGCACTTGCTCAGCTTGGCGAAAAGCTTGTGGTCCCTCAAGGCAGATAAAACCAAACGCAGATGCTGGTCATTCTCCTCAGCATTGCGGGAATAAATCAGAACATCATCGATAAACACGACCACAAACTTATCCAGGAAGTCCTTGAACATGTGGTTCATCAAATCCATAAAAGCTGAGGGCGCATTTGTCAAACCAAATGACATCACCAAAAACTCAAAATGCACATGCCTGGATCGAAAAGTAGTCCGCAGAATGTCGGACTCACGGATCTTGAGCTGATGGTAGCCAGATCGAAGATCAATCTTGGAGAATACTGTGCTACTGCGCAACTGATCAAACAAATTGTCAATCCGAGGCAGAGGGTACTTATTCTTGATAGTAACCTTGTTCAGCTCTATGTAGTCGATGTACAGCCTAATCGACCCGTCTTTCTTCTTTAAAAACAAAACAGGCGCACCCAAGGGCGATGAACTCGGCCTGATAAAACCCTTTGCCAACATCTCATATAGCTGGGAACGCAACTCCTCCAGCTCTCGCGAGGCCATCTGGTACGGCGCCTTTGCAATATGAAGCATACCTGGCTCCAAATCTATAACAAACTCGACATCTCTATCTGGTGGGAGACCGGGAATATCGTTAGGAAACACATCAGGGAAGTCACACACCACAGGAATCTCCTCCAAACGTGGCACACTAGCAACTGACCCTACAAGAGAGACCCAACAGGCAAAACAGCCAGAATTAAGCAACTTCTGAACACATACCGCAGAAATGACTGGAGACTCCTGGCGCGGATCAACATAAACACTCCCAGGCTGACTGTCATCCTTAACAAAGTCCAAGTGCTTACCCATGCACTGGATAACTGCATCATAATTGGACAACCAGTCCATGCCTAAGATAACATCGAAGTCTTCCAGGTCGATCACCTTCAAATCTGCCTTCGCTAGAAAATTCCCCAACAAAATCGGACAATCCCGAATGCCCTGATCCGAAACCACAGAATCACCGGAAGGAAACTTGACGCAAAAGGCATCACTAACTTGCTCTAGACCCAAATGATAGCTCTTCACAAAGGATCTAGCCACAAAGGAGTGGGTAGCGCCAGAGTCAAAGAGAACACGTGCCCAGCGGTTCCTTTCCTTAAATATTCTTATAAGATGGCAGACGCAACTAAGAAAAACAAATGCTAAAGCTATACTAGAAACAAAACATTTAGGCTAGGGAGAAATCTAACCTGAAATGACCTGAGTCGAGGTCTGCGCTTCCTCTGAAGAAATTACATTCCGCTTTCGCTTGCCTTTGTCCACCCGCTGAGGCGGTGGCAATGCCTAGAGTGGCACTGGCTGGAACACCGGCTGGAGCTGGGGGCACTGAGCCTTGATGTGCCCTTCTTGACCGCAAAGAAAACAACCTCTTACCTTGCTCCTATCCTTACCCCAACAATGGGCAACATCGTGCCCTGACCACTTACACGTAGAACAGAATAAATATTTCCTGGGAGCGCCTTAATCGCGTGCACCTGCTCCTTCTTTTGAGCTGCGAATCTCTTAAAACATTTCTCCATGGGATGGCCCGACCGGCCATAAAAGCTACAAATCTCCTTTCTCTTCTTTCTTGAAGACGCACCGGGTACCTGGGGGCTCTTTCCTTCAACAGCTTTCCTTTTATCTTTTCTCACCTGCTAACCTATTTGCTTAGCATTATCAATGACCTCCACCTTCAAAGCAGCTTCTACCGAACCAACACAACTCACTGCTCCATGGGCAACAACTAACTGCTGAACGTCACTTCTTAGGACACCAAGAAATTGCTTAACTCTATCCGCTTCAGAACTCACCAAGCTGGGAGCAAACCGACTCAGTTTGCTGAATTCTATTTCGTACTTGGCAACTGTGAGCTGCCTCTGCTTCAAATATAGGAAATCATTCATCAGGCGGTCGCGCTCGATCGAAGGCAGAAACTTCCTTAGCAACAGTTCCTTGAAGGTCTTCCAAGAGCATCCCTCTTTCAAGCTCTCCTTCTCTCTCAGCCACCAACTCTTCGCCAATCCCTTAAGATGATAGGCGGCGATCATCACCCTCTGATCGGGGGTAACTCCAGAATAGGAGAACATCTCCTCGATGTCTATAAGCCAATCATTCAAAACTATAAAGTCTGCTTTCCCATCATAAGTAGGTGGTCCAAGTCACTGGAAGTGTGATATGAATGTCATCTCCGGGGGCAGCACAACAGGAGGTGTTGTGTACATTGGAAAATATGTACAAGATTTGGAGAAGCCTCATCTTAGTCAATGATATGCATCAATTTGTATTTAATAGATGTTTGAGTTACATTGTGCAGGTTTAAGCATTTTAAGAAAATTTTCTAAGTACAAGTGTCGACACTTGTGAAGAAGCTGTGTCGACACCCAGAAGCTGTGTCGACACTTATGAAGAACTTGTGTCGACACTCTGAAGTTGTGTCGATACTTATGAAGGTGTTGTGTCGACACTCAAGTTGTGTCGATTTTTATGAAGAAGTTGTGTCGACACTCAAGCTAAGTCGACACTTCTGAAGAAGCTGTGTTGACACTCAGAATTGTGTCGACACCTGAGCTAGGAGTTATGTCGACGTACACCAGAAGTAATTGTGTCAACACACAGGACTTGTGTCGACACACACTCAACGCCGTCTAGATACTTTCAACACTGTCGACATTCATTCAACGCCGTCTGTCGACAACAGCTATGTCGAGACCTGAAGCAGCTGTGTCGACACACAGGACTTATGTCGACACATACTCAACGCCATCTACCAGCAACAGCTGTATCGACACCGGAAGCATTTGTGTCGACATAAAGGACTTGCGTCGTCACATTCAACAGAAGATGTGTCAAGAAGCATAAGTATGTCTGTGTCGACACTTGGAGTATTGTGTCGACACCATGAAGACTTGTGTCGACACTTGGCCAATATGTGTCGACACATATGAAGCAGCCTGCTGAGTGATTTGTACTGAGTTGGAATGACTCTGGCGAATCTACTGACATGTCTGGTGACTTGACAGCTGTCATATCCAACCGATCTGACACCTCTGACAGATCTGTCAGTAGTTTGTTAGAAACTGGATCAGCCGGTAACCATGAAACAAACTCTATATAAGAGACAGATCATAAACTACAGAAAGTGTTGAGAAAAAGGAAAAAGAGAATTTTGTGAAGAGAAATAGATTGAGAATTATTCTGTAAGAAAGATTCAGATTCCAATCTGAATTTAAGGAAGAAGTTTACTGAAGATCAACTTCAACAGCAAGAAGATCCACCTTATTTTGTTCTATCAAAAAGCTTTGAGAAGCTAAGTCAGGTTGGATCAGAAGGATCAGTTCAGTCAAGAACTGATCAAGAAGGCTACACCAACAGAGGAATCTAACTGGTGAATTTGTTTGTTTCTTATTACATTCTATTTCTTGTAAGATCTATTATCAGATCTGAGTCGTAAGCCTTAAATTATAAAGGCTGAGGTAGGGCTGTTAGCTTGAGGTATAGGACTTGTGAAAAATCTGAGTTGTAAGCCTAGTTATAAAGGTTGAGGTAGGGCTGAGGCCTGAGGTAGGATTCTAGGGAAGAATCATAGGTAGGACTTGTTAACTCTGAGCTGTAGGAACCATTTTGGTTCTGAGATTTTAAGATCTGCGGATTTGAGCCAGTGGAAGGAAGTTAGGCCGAATCTAGTTATCTACTGGATAGGCGAAGGGGGAAAGTGGATGTACCCATATCTTGGGGAACCACTATATATCTGGTGTTTGCTGTGATGTGTTTATGTTCTGTGATTTGATTAATCTGTGTTGAATAGTTATCTAACTGTTTGCCTAAAAAGGACTTTAAAAGATTAGAACCTATTCACCCCCTCTAGGTGTTTAGGCTCTTGAAACAAAGTCTTTCAAGTGATATCAGAGGGAGGTTACTCAAAGATTGACTTAACAGTCAGAGTTATTTTCCAAGGCAAATAACAGATATCAAGAATGGGTTTAAATGAGAATCAAAAGAAATTTGGATCTATGAAATTACCTATATGCAGGAAAGAATCCTTTGGCATTTGGAAGGAAAGGGTCAGGTTGTTTATGGAAGCATCTGATCAAAGAATTTATATCACAGTACAGGAAGGCCCCTTCATTCCAATGAAGGTATCAGTACTTGATGCAAACATTCAAACTCTAAAGAGCTATTCTGAAATGACCAAGGATGAAATCATCCTGGCAACACTAGATAAAAGAGCACAGAACATTATTGTAAGTGCTATAGATGATGCCACTTTTTAGAATCTGGTGCATTATAAAACCTCCAAAGAAATGTGGGACACTTTGATTGTCTACATGGAGGGCACAGAAGAAGTCAGAGAGGACAGGAAGTCTATGCTGAACCAGGAGTATGAGAGCTTTAGACAAGCTAAATTTGACAGCATAGCTAAATGCTATAAGAAGTTCTTTAGAATAGTGAATGAGTTGATGACCTATGGAAGGGTTTTCAGCACTTATGAACTGAATGATAAGTTTCTTAGGTCTCTAGCAAAGATTGGGACCCTAAGATATGTGCCATCAGAGAAGTGGCCAGGCTGGCTGATACACCTCCACCTACACTGTTTGGAAAATTGCTATCATATGAAATGCAGCTTACTGCCAGAAAAGAAGAGGAGAAGGGCAACAGATCTTATTTTAAGGAAAAGTCAGTGGCCTTCAAAGATGAAGGCTCAAGAAAGGGTAGGAGAAAATCTCCTTCTCCACCTAGAAGGAGTGCTGAGGCAGAAGAAGGAATTTCTGACAATAACACATCAGATAGTCATACTTCTGATGAGGACTTTGCTTCCTTTACAAGGCAATTCCAAAGGTTTATGAAGAAAAATAAGTGGAGAACCAGGACATCATCTTCATCCTATTCCAAGGATGAGTACTATAGGAAGAAGAAGACACCCAAGGAGGACAGGTATGCCTCTAAACCTGGTAAACAATCTAATACTAAGATTGTGTGTTATTGCTGCAACAGGACTGGACATGTCATAACTGACTGTCCTGATAAAAGAAAGGAGTCAAAGGACAAGAAGAAGCAGCAGATCAAAGGTAAGAAGGAGAAGTCTCTAGTTGCTCAGAAGGAGAAGAGTTGGACAGACTCTTCATCTTCAGAATCTGGAGAAGAAGAAGCAGAAGCATATGTTGGGCTATTCTCAACAGAAGAGGAGTCTAGGAAACTAGAATTCCTACAGATGCTGCACTCCATAAATGGAGGTTAAGAACAATATTGTAGAGGGCTGATGGCTCAATCTGAAGATGATCAGTGCCAGGATCAGCCTGGATCAAGTAAGATAAACTATTCTCATTTAGTCTCAGATTACTTTACTAGATCAGAATCAGAAGCATCTGCTTCAATAGAAGTGGATGGATCTGAGTCTGAATAGGATTCACACTAACTCATTGATGAGTATGGTGGGTTGTTGCAAGATCTGAAGAAGAGCAAGTTTCTTGTTAAAGTGCAGGCCAAAGAGATTGAGTCTCTTAAGCTGGCTGCAGCAGATTCAGCTAAGATGTTGGATCTAAAACTGAATGAGGTTGCCAAATTGAAGAACATTACAATTATTCAAATGAGCACAATCTCTTTCAAAGAGAATCATATCAAGAAACTAGAGGCAAAATTTCAGCAAGAGAGAGAGCTATTGGCTAAATTCTCCAAGCCAAAATCTGTCTTACCCCTAATAAACAATTTTATTTCACAAAAAGGGAAGACTGGTCTAGGCTTTAAGGGAAGAACTAGGGCTTTCAATTCACATAGAAAAGGTAAGGGCCCAGTTCAGCCTCTAGTTGCTGAACCCCCTTATTTTCTTTAAGAAGGTGGTGAATCCTACTAACAGATATGATCATGACACTACACATAGTCACTTTGAGCATGGAAATCACATGGGCAAGGGTGCAAATGCCTATAGACCACACTATAGGCATGCCCATCAGGTTAAAGAGGATTTCTTGAAGAGTGATGCTTCAACACCAACACTCAACAAGACTGCTGGCAACAAAGCAGTAAAGTATTTACCTAAGAAAAGGTATAATAGGTTTGAGTGTTGGTGTTGTGGCAAGGTGTGGCACTTTGCCATGGATTGCTGGTTTAACACTAGTGTTAAAACCAAGAGTAGTTTTCCTGTTAGAACAGTTGCAAGATTTCAAACTAACAAGGACCTAGGACCCAATAGCAAGTTGGGTTCTAAGGGTAAGTAATTCTTTATATGTTGCAGGTGAATCCAAGTGACCATACCCCTATATGGTACTTGGATAGTGGCTGTTCCAGACATATGACAGGAACAAGGAGAATGTTGAGGGACTATGTGCCCATAGACAATGGACCCAAAGTTATCTTTGGTGGATCAGAAAATGGTATCATCAAATGATTTGGTAATATTACTAGTGATTCAATTACTATCGCTAAAGTGGTTTATGTGAAGGGTTTAAAACATAACCTAATTAGCATAAGTCGACTTAGTGATCTAGTTTATGTCATTTCTTTTCTCAAAGGGGAGTGCCAGATAAGAAGGTCAAGTGATCAAGAGATCATTTTGACTGTCACTAGGAAAGGAAATGTGTATTGCCTTAACCTAGATTGTGAGTTTAACAACTCACCAATTTGTCTGGTTGCAGGAGAGAAAGCTTCTCTATGTGTCAAATGGCACAAGAGACTAGCTCATCTGAACTATAAGTCTATAGGACTGCTGTTCAGCATGGGATTAGTGAGGAAAGGTCCTTAAATTAAGTGCATCAAAGAGGGTGTGTGTTCAGCTTGCCAAAAAGGCAAGCAGATTAAGTCCTTTTCCAAGCACTTGACATCAAAGATTAAATGAGATGTTTGTATCTCATTCATATGGATTTGTTTGGTCCTATGCCAGTTCACATTCTTGGTAGGAAAGTATACACACTTGTTGTTGTGGATGACTATTCCAGATATACATGGGTTTTCTTCTTGAGGTAGAAATCTGAAACCCCATCTGTTTTTCAGACTTTTTTAGACAAATACAGAATGAATACACCAGTTCAGTGGTAAAAATCAGAAGTGACAATGGAACTGAATTTCAGTCTGAATGTATTACAATATTTTGTGAAGAACTTGGGATTCATCATGAATTCTCTTCAACTAGAACTCCTCAGCAAAATGGTATTGCTGAAAGAAAGAATATGACTCTAATTGAGGTTAGTAGAACTCTACTAAATGATACTACTCTCCCTTAATAATTCTGGGCTGAGGAAGTTAATACTGTATGTCATGTGCTCAATAGAGCCTCCATCAACAAGAAACACAAGATGACTCCCTACCAGATTTTGAAAGGAAGAAAACCAAATATATCTTACTTCAGAAGCTTTGGTAGCAAGTGTTTTATACTAATCAATGGTAAGCACTACCAAACTAAGTTTGCTGCCAAATCCCTAGAAGGGATATTTCTTGGGTACAACAACCAAAGTAGAGCATACAGAATCTACAACTTGACTACCCAAGTTGTAGAAGAATCTGTGCATGTTGTATTTGATGAGTCAAATTTATTAACAATGAATTGTCTAGTTCTTCTGTTAGCTCTACAGGTCTAACAAATAGGCTGGACAAGCTGACCATCAATGAAGATGTTCCTGCTAGGTTGGATGAAGATAAAGATGCCAGCTATCCATGGGGAGAACAATTCTCTCTGGATGAAGAAGACAATGTGGAGTATCAAGTTGAGGAAACTGGAGAAGACCATAATGCTGACAGATTTCCTCCAGCAAGGAGACACCTGTAGGATCATCCAGTTCACCAAATCATTGTTGATGCAAGTCAATGTATTCTAACTAGGAGCAGGAGCATGACCATAGTTCTATGTTCTAGCTTCCTGTCTCAAAAAGAACCCAGGAAGATTGAAGAAGCAATGCAAGACACCAACTGGATTGATGCAATACAAGACGAGCTCAGTCAGTTCAAAAGGTGTAAAGTCTGGGAACTGGTGTCAAAACCTAAGGATCATAACATAATAGGAACTAAATGGATCTACAGGAATAAACTTGATGAGAATGACACCATAGTCAAGAACAAGGCTAGTCTGGTAGCAAAAGGCTATAGGCAAGAGGAAGGTATTGATTTTGATCAAACATTTGCTCCAGTGGCAAGGCTGGAGGCTATAAGGCTGTTTTTGGCCTATGCTGCCTATCAAGGGTTCAAGATATACCAGATGGATGTGAAATCAACATTTCTGAATGGTGATTTAAAAGAAGAAGTCTATGTTGAACAACTCTCAGGTTTTGTAGACTCTCACTTTACTGATTATGTATATAGGCTTAGCAAAGCTCTATATGGTTTGAAACAAGCTCCAAGGGCTTGATATGATACCTTGTCTGCCTTCCTTATTGCGAATAAATTCTCTAGAGAAAAGATAGACAAAACTCTATTTTATAGGGAATCAAAAGGCAAGATAATACTAGTCCAGATATATGTGAATGACATTATCTTTGGTTCTACTGAAAACAACCTTTGTAGGAAGTTTGCCAAACTTATGCAAGGTAAGTTTGAGATGAGCAGTATGGGTGAGCTGAAGTTCTTCTTGGGACTTCAAGTTAGACAGACTGAGAATGGATTGTCCATATCCCAGTCTAAGTTCACCAAGGAGTTAATTAAGAAGTATGGTTTGGACTCAGCTTATACCATGAAAACTCAAATGGGAACAAGTATGCCTATAAGCAAAGATGAGGCAGGGAAACCTGTTGATGAGTCTGTGTATAGAGGGATAATTTGCTCTCTACTCTTTTTGACTGCTAGTAGACCTGACATCATGTATTTAACATGTGTCTGTGCTAGGTATCAAGCTTGCCCTAAGGAATCTCATTATACTGCAGTTAAGAGAATTCTTAGATATCTTAAGGGTACACCTAATCTAGGCCTTTGGTATCCTAAGAATAGAGATTTCCTACTAATTGGTTTCTCAGATGCAGACTTTGCTGGATGCAAAGAAGATAGGAAGAGTACCACAGGAACTTATCAATTCCTTGGTGGGAGGCTAGTGTCATGGAGCAGTAAGAAGCAAACTAGTGTAGCTATATCAACAGCTGAATCAGAGTATATAGCTGCAGGTAACTGCTGTGCACAATTGATGTGGATAAAGAATCAACTAGAAAATTATGACATCCAGGTAAGTAGAATTCCTCTATTTTGTGATTTTACAAGTGTTATTTCTATTGCTAAGAATCCTGTATCACATAGTTGTACCAAACATATAGAAATTAAGTTTCTTTTCATTAGAGAACATGTAGAGAAGGAAAATATTAGCCTAGAATTTGTGAAAACTGATAATCAAATAGCTGATATTTTTTCAAAACCTCTGGATGAAACTAAATTCAATTATTTTAAAATTGAATTAGGAATGTTGAACCTAGAATAGGTTAGCATAAGTATCCCTAAGGTGAATATGTAAGCATCAAATTTCTCTGGAAATTTGTCTAAGTACAATGTTTGTGTCGACACAAACAAGCTGTGTCGACACACTCAATATGTTGTGTCGACTAGGTAAAAGGAAGTGCCGACACGGAAACAGTATCTGTGTCGACAGAAGAATTGATGTAGACACAACTTTGTCGAGATCATATGTCGAGAGGATTCATGTGTCGACACACAAAAGCAAGTGTCGACACAAGTCTGTCGAGACTTAAGATGTAAGTCTCGACACAGACACAAGTTTGTCGACACATAAATGTGTCGACTTAAGATAAGTTGTCGAATCTGACATTAGTATGTCGACACATAGTCGTGTTGACTTAAAACACGCATTGTCGAGACCTAGGTCATTTCTGTCGACACGTATGAATACTTGTCGACACTTACACGTCTTTTGACCTGCCCTTACACTTATACTATAAATAGGTGAAACCAAAATCTGGTTGACTATGCTTTCAGTATTCTTGGCTTTCCACCTTCTGTCGATAAAGTTTTTTTTTCTCTTCTCTTCTCTTCCAACTATTACGTCAATGGCGCCTCGTCAACAAGATAAAGTCAATGAAGGTTATGAACTGGTTCGTTAAGGTTTCACAACAGCTTCAGATGAAATTCAGGGTGTTATTGCCCTAATTTCAGAAAATGGATTGGAGTACTTGGTTTCTGAACCAACAAAGATATGGAAAAAGGAAGTTCTGGAGTTTTATTCAACCGCTACAGTGGATTTTGCAGGCAAGAAAATTAAAGGGATTGTTCGAAATTCCCTAGTGAAACTCACACTAGAATTTATCAGGAAATCACTTCAGCTTCCATCAGTTAAGGATACAGATAAAATAACCCCTTCCCAAATTACAGAAGCTTTAAGTTTGTGTGGGCTGAGCCCCAATATTAAGATTGGATCATCTATTACCCGAAAAAAGATGAATTCCCAAGGAAAATTCCTATCTGAAGTAGTTGGCAAAGTGATTCTTTGTAAAACTGGTGGACATGATAGAATCTCTGTCCACATGTTCAATCTTATGGTAAGGATCATATTCAAGATAAACACTGACTGGGCAGTAGTAGTGTTTGATAATGTTCATGAAGGAACTAAGAAACCAAACATGGGAAGAATTCTGAGTTTATGCTTATCTGCTGTAATACCAGATGTATTGAAACAAGTGGCTGGATCAAAAATAAATCATATGAGGAGGATGGATGTAAGAATTCTATCAAGGTGGGATAGAGTTCTGACAAAGGAAGTCCCTGCTCCTCAAGAGCAAACTAAGAAAGATAAGAAAAAGAAGAAAGTGTTTCCACAGGCTGGATCCTCTAGTTATTCTGAGGAGGAAGTGGTCTTCAGTTTTGATGAAGACCAGCAACAAAAGAATGCACAAGAACAAGTGCAGGGCAGTGTGCCCCAAGAACAACAAATAGACACAACTCCAGGGGGATAACACATAGAACAAGCAACTGAGTTGCCTTCCCAAGGGGGAGGAATTAATGATGCAGTCTTAGAAAGTGACTTGGCTGTAGATACTGTCATAAGCATAGCATCTGAAATCAACATTGTAGCTCAAGAAACTGTTGAGATAGAAGATCAAAATGAGCCAATACAGCAGGAATTCACCATGGATGACCTATTCTCTGATCTTCCTCTTGCAAGGACTGAGGGGGAGCAGATTGCACAAGAAAAAGATATTCCAAGGACTGAGGGGGAGTTATCTAAGGATGTCCCAGCTTAAAAGAATACAGTTGATATTGAAAGTACAATTGAATCTTATGAAGATGAAGAAGACACAATGGCTAAGGAAAGGAAACTAGCTGCTTTGAAGAAAAATAGTTCTGGATATAAAAAGGCATTGTAAATAAGCACAACATTATCTGCACCAAACTTGACTTCAGTTCTTTACTGGTCCAGATGCAGATTAAATTGGATGAACAAAGACAATCTATAGAAAAATATGTGGATGAAACTCATAAAGAGTTACAGTTTCAATTGGCTCAGGACATCAAATCTATTAGATTTTAAGTGAACCAAAATAAGAAGGAGATGACAGATTGCTTCCATAAAGGAGGTAATGCTATGGTGTTCCTGGCCAAGCAACAACAAGCTATCAAAGTTAAAGTGTATGAACTTGAAGTAAAGCAAGGATATGTACTTGAAAATCAGATAAGAATGAATGACAATCTTAAAGATTCACACTTTGCTATACTGTCAAAGATAAATGATTTATCAACTGCTGTGAAAGATGAAGTTTCAAAGCAAATCAAGGAAGATATAGTTGCGGTTGAAGCCACCTTTCAGGCTTCTCAAAAGAATGTATCTAATTTTTTGATAAAATTTAGAGATTACTTTAAGGAAGGAACTGACCATGTTGTTAATCAGGTCAGGTTTCAAAAGGATGATTTGAGAAGTCATATTGAAAGAGAAGTCATAAAGGGGGAGAGATTACTAGTCAAAGCTAGCTTTGACCATGCTAAATGGATTTCCAATATCATCAGAGCCACTCTTGGATATCATCCTCTTTGTAATGATGATAATGTAGCAGAATCTGGGATACAACCTGCCCATCTTGAAGGAGATCAGCCTGAAGTTTCTCAGGTGATCTACCCCCCAGCAGACTTTGAAATGGTTCAAGAAGTGCAAAAAATGTATTGTCCTCCACAAGAGGCACAAAATGTAATTCTGGAAAAAGTAGAGATGTCAGAAGCTTCCTTAGAAGCTCAGAAGTAAGCTCAATTATCCAAGAAGAGATTCATAGAGCAGACTGAGCTGAAGCCAAACTTTGAGCAGTGGAGCCCAACTTCTAGAAACATTATACTTACTACCTGGAAAGCTTTAAAGAATAAAGCCCATGACATGGGTAAATGGTATTCAGAACAGGAATGGAATAAATACCAAGCTAGACAAGAAGCCATTCTTCATTATAGAAGAAGAGCTAAGGCTGGGAAGCTACCTGCTGATGCTCAGGAGCCAAGCAAGTACTTCCCAAAGCCATTCCACTATTTTGAAAGGCAGAAAATTAAGGCTGAAGAACTAAAGAAGAAAGCCCTGAAAGGGATGAAGCCTGCTGAAGATACCGAACCTTCTGTTCAGGCAAAGATCAAGACTGGCAAAGGAATTGTCATTAAGGAGCCTAGTCAATAATAGGATAGATAGACTTATGTATTAGAACAATGTAACATTTTGTGTTTTGATCTAGAAAGAAATCCGCAGAGCCCCTAACCTGTGGGTTATGGGCCCACCGATTTCCCTTGGAAAAATCATCAACAATTGATGATCCAGGATTAAATCTAGACATTTAGAACACTTCTAAATCCCTAGGTTTACATATACTGGAATAACCTAACTTCCAATACAACAATCATGGCCAAAACCTCCCTCTGATACCACTGTTGGGTTTCTCTATGAGGATGGCACAACACTTGTGCATGCATTGGAAGTAATAAAATCAAGAACAACCCAAAAGAGATTGGGATCGGGCCATGAATATTGAATCAAGAAGTTAAGAAATAACTAGGTCAAAGTTACCTTTTCGGTGTTGAGTCAAAACTCAACAGAGATGCTCCAAGCTTTGAGTCCTTGTTGGTGGCGAGTTCTACATAGAATAACGTCTACGTCTCTACAGAAATCCACACGAACAGGAGAACACCGAGCCTCGTCGCACGAAAGATCGGGAAGGAGATAACCTACACCTTACACTTCCACAGACTGCTAGGTCCGCGCCAGGAATAGCAACACCGACGACTGTAGTCGGAGAGGAGGTGGTCGGCGCAGCGAACGAGGCGGCGGAACACTTCCGTCCGACGGGGTTCGGGAATCGGCGGAGCGAACGAGCGGCGAAACGCTTCCGTCGGGTTCGATTCGGCCACAGGAGAAAAAGCCTGATACCTTTCCGAAAACCCTAAGTCTCAATTTATACCAAAGGCATAAACAGACCTGAGAGTATCGCTATCCGCAGACCACCCAAAATAGTGTTTCAGAATCATTCGCCAAGAATCAGCACAGGTTTGATGAGAATCAGTCGGCGAGAATCAGAAGATAGAATCGGCGAGAATCAGTAGACAGAATCGGTGTGAATCAGCAGACAGATTCGTCGACAATCCAACAGTTTGACTATCGACAAATTTGCCTTAGTCGGCGAGTCATACTCGACGACTCTCGACGACTCTCGACAATTTTACATTAGTTGGCGAGTCATACTCGACGACTCCCGACGAATCTCGATGACTTTGCCTTAGTCGGTGAGTCATACTCGATGACTCTCGACGAAACTCCTTTGGCAACGTTTGCCCGACCCCATTCTATGTGGTGATTGGTAACCCTTGCCAACACAGTCAATCTTCCAACTTCTCCACATGCTCTTATGTGCGACCCTGCAGGCTCATATCGCGTTGGTAGTGAGATTACATGTTTGACCACTTCTAGATCACCATGGTAACTCCAACATACAATACCCAACAATCTCCCCCTATTTGAAGAAGCATAAACCCTACAAGCTAAGGTGAATATAATAGATGGGAATGAAAATCATAAAATGAAAATGCAATTAAGAGTGAAATCCATTACCATTCTTCTGAGAGCATACTTAGCATTGGTAGCCACCTTAGCCTTAGCCGAGAGGGTAATCTCCTCCTTTTTGGATTCTGCAAATCCTGGACTTCACTTGGAGCACAAAGCTCCCCCTCAGTTCTTGCATCCGTGCCGGATCTTGAGTTCCTCGCTGATGATCCCCCTTGATCCAAGAGCCTGGAGCCCTTCAATCTTCAATCTTCATAGTTCAGCATGCCGATTTTAGTTTAGAAGAGACTAAACCTCGCCTCGTCTAGGGGCTTTGTGAATATATCTGCAATCTGCTTATCCGTGGGGACATAGCAGAAATAGATATCTTTGTTTTCCACATGCTCCCGAATGAAGTGATAGCGCACTTCAATATGCTTTGTTCTGCTGTACGACACTAGATTGTTTGCAATTGCTATTGTGCTCGAGGAGTCGCAATACATAGGGACTTCTCTAAACTGCAAGTCATAATCTTCGAGTTTATTTCTGATCCATAGAAGTTGTGCGCAACAGCTGGCTGCTGAGATGTACTCAGATTCAGCTGTAAAGGTTGCGACACAGTTCTGCTTTTTATTGTTCCACGAAATAAGCCTTCTTCCGAGGAAATGGCACGTCCCGGAAGTGCTTTTCCTATCATCGCTGCTTCCTGCAAAGTTAACATATGAAAAGTCTATCAGCTCGACATCATTGTTTCTTGGGTACCACAAGCCAAGATTTTGTGTACCTTTAAGGTATCTAAGAATTTGCTTTGCAGTGACATAATGAGATTCCTTAGTGTTCACCTGATATCTGGCACAAACACATGTGGACAATATAATATCCGGTCTACTAGCAGTAAGGTAGAGAAGGGATCCAATTATCCTTCTGTATTTAGTTTCATCAAAAGGTTTCCCTTTCTCATCCTTATCCAGAGACACAGTGGATCCCATTGGAGTCCTCATAGAGGTTGCATTCTCTATTCCGAATTTCTTGAGGAGTTCATTTGTGAACTTCGTCTGAGAAATGAAAATTCCATCCTCAGACTGTTTCACTTGAAGTCCCAAGAAGTACTTCAGCTCACCCATGCTACTCATTTCAAACTTCCCTTGCATAAGTTTAGATAACTTCTTGCACAGGTTGTTGTCCGTTGAGCTGAATATTATGTCATCGACATAGATTTACACCAACAAAATCTTGCCTTTGACTTCCCTAAGAAATAATGTCTTATCTATTTTTCCTCTCGAGAACTTGTTCTCAAGAAGAAAATTAGACAGAGTCTCATACCAAGCTCGAGGAGCTTGTTTTAAGCCATATAATGCTTTATTAAGAAAGTAAACATGATTAGGGAATGTTGGATTAACAAAACCTGGGGGTTGCACGATATATACTTCCTCTTTCAAATTTCCATTTAGGAACGCAGATTTCACGTCCATCTGATAGACAGTGAATCCTTTGTAAGAAGCATATGCCAGGAACAGCCTGATTGCCTCGAGCCTTGCAACTGGTGCAAAGGTTTGGTCGATGTCAATCATCTTCTCTTATCTGTAATCTTGAGCCACCTGAAAGTGAGGGGATAAGATACTTACTACTCTAGAGGGGGGGGGGGGGGGTGAATAGAGTATTCAAAAAGAAGAGACTCTAAACACTTCTCTTAGAGCTAGTTGCGGAATATAAAAATTGATAGTTTAACTTTCAAGACAGCCTAAACACCTAGAGGGGGGGGGGGTGAATAGGTTCTGCTTATTTATAAAAACTTCTAGGCAGAATTCAATTCAATGACTAACAAAAGAATCACAACAATCACAGAAAATAAAACATCACAGATTGCACAATGTTTTATAGTGGTTCCCCAAGGTCTGGGTACATCCACTTTCCCCCTTCACCTATCTAGCAGTATGCTAGATTCGGCCAAACTTCCACTAATCTCAGATCAACAGATCCTACAACTTAGAACCCAACTGGTTCCTACAACTCATGCACAACTGCCCTACCTCAGCCTTGCCCCAAGGCCTACAACTCAGAGAAGATCCTTCTCCTACACTCAGGCAAACAGCCCTACCACTCAGAGTTCAACACTCCTACACTCAGCCTTTATAACACAGGCTTACAACTCAGATCTGTGTAAACAGATCCTACAGAAATATAGAAAAGGTTATTTAACTGTCTTGCCAAAAATTGAGTGAGAAAAGGCCAAGACAATTCTTGATCAGCTGATGCAATCAACTGTATCTGAGCCTTCTTCAAAGCTTCTTGAATATGAACTTAGCTGAGTTGATTTCCAAACAGCTTCTTGAGAATCCACTGGTGGATTCTTTCTTCTTCTTCAAATTCTGGCTTGATCTCTCTCTATCCAGCACTTTGAATGATTCTTCTGAATTCTGATTAGAACTCTTCTTTGATCTATCCTTAGATAGTCTTCTTAGATCTCCCGGAGAAGATCTTCTTAAGTGCCTAGCACTTTCTTGAAATGAATTGGATTGTAATCCTTCTCCACTTTTTGATTCAATGTTTTTTCAAAAAGGTCTATTGTTTTCTTCTGAATCTGTCTATTTATAGACTTTCTTCATGGTAACCGGCTGATCCGGTTTCTAACCGTTTTCTGACAAGTCTGACAGCTTCAGTTAACCGGTGGCAACCCACAGCTGTCAAGTCTCCAAACAAGTCCTGTGCCTTTGTCTTGAACCATAAGTTGTCGAGACAGTCTGTCAGAAAGTGTCGAGACCATCTGTCTATTTGTGTCGACACAATTGACTTTGGTGTCGACACAGTCTTCAGTGATGTCGACTAAGTAGCCTTTGAGTCGACACAGCTTCTTCTGAAAATAACTTGGTCTTGACTCTTCAGTGTGTCGACACAAGTCCTGTGTGTCGACACAGTTGTTGTAGAATCATAACTTAGTAAGTGTCGACTTAGCCTTCAGGTGTCGACACAGTCTTCTTTTAACTTTGCTATAATGTGTTGACTCAATCACAATGTGTCGACACATTCTGCTGGTGTCGACAAACTTGAGGTCGACTATATTCTTCTGTGTCGACACATCCAGCTGGTGTCGATAATCTTGAGATCGACTATACTCTTCTGTGTCGACACATTTTCCCAATGTTGAGGTCGACGCTTTTCTTCTGTGTCGACACAAATTCCCAGTGTTGTGTCGACTTACTTCTTCTGTGTCGACACTTTTTCCCAGTGTAGTTGTAGACCAACTGCTATGTGTCGACACTGCTTCCTCTGTGTCGACACTTTTTCCCAGTGTAGTTGTAGACTAACTGCTATGTGTCGACACTGCTTCCCAGTGTTGTGTCGACTATTTTCTTCTATGTGTCGACACTACTTCCTCTGTGTCGACACTTGGACTTAGAATTTTTTTCTGCATACTTTATCAATTCTTCACCTGCACATGTCAACTTAAAACAACATCAAATACACCTTGATGTATATCATTGAGCTAGGTTGGGCTTCTTCAAATCAGGTACACATTTTCCAATGTACCCAACAATCTCCCCCTATTTGGAGAAGTCATAACCCTTATAGCCAATGATATACACCATTTTATAAACAGTACTAAATGATGATATATGACATGACAGGAATACTTAATATAAACAAAACATAAAAACAATCCATCACAGAATGAACATTATAATATGCCAAACAACATTTTGTTTATAACTGGGTAATGTTTGATTACATTATTTTACATTTAATGATTACATCACAACATTACAAAACACTATGATGGAACTTAAAACATAATCAGGATTGATCAGGCTCTCTAATTATAATCCCTTTGCCAGATTGAATTGTAGCTGTCACAGGAGCTTCTGATTCTTCAGCTATCTTCTTTCCTTTTTGATCAGCTTTCTTCTGAGCTTCTTCCTTGATCCTTTGCCTTTCAAAATAGTGAAAAGACTTTGGGAAGTACTTGCTTGGCTCCTTAGCATCTGATGGCAGTCTTCCCAGCTTAGCTTTCCTTCTGAATTGTACTATTGCTTCCTGTCTTGCCTCATACTTCTGCCATTCTATCTCATTGTACCACTTCCCTCTCTCATGAACTTTGTCTTGTACAGCTTTCCATGCAGTGAGTATTATGTTCCTTGAAGTAGGACTCCACTGCTCATAATCTGGCTTGAGTGCAGCCTGCTCTCTGAATCTCTTCTTTGCTAATAGAGCATCTTGCTGTTCTTTCAGAGTAGCCTCAGGTTTATCAACCTTCCCAATGACAATATTAGTAACCTCCTTTGGAGGACTATACATTCCTTGAACCTTCTGATCAATCATGTCAAAATCTGGAGGGGGGTAAATGACTTGGGCAACCTCAGGTTGATTGCCTTCAAGTAGATTTGATTGTATTCCTGACTCAGCCACCATAGCATCATCACACAATGGGGGATATCCCAAAGTGGCTCGGATACTATTGGTCACCCATTTGGAGTGCTCTGAGCCTGCATGAATTAGCATCCTCTCCCCCTTTATGGCTTCTCTAGAGACATGATCTCTTAGATCTTCCTTTTGAAATCTGATTTGGCCATCCAAATAATTCACACCCTCTTTAAAAAATAGTTTTAACTTTTGAAGCTTTTCAGATATTTCTTTTTGAGAGGTTGTGATGGCAGTATTAACAGAAGCAATGGCAGCTTGAAAATTCTTATCAAATTCTTCCCTTTCTTTGGCTCTATCTGCAGGCAGACCTGGAACAATCTTCTTTACCTCCTTAATGATCTCATTATGAGATTCAGTTAAATTCTCATTCATTCTTATCTGATTTTCCAAAACATAGCTTTGCTTCAAAGCAATGTCATCCACCTTTGTAGTAATAGCCTCCTGTTGTTTAGCTAGATAAACCACAGCATTGCCACCCTTGTGGAAGCAATCTGTCATTTCCTTTTTATGCATGTTGACTTGAAACTGGATGGACTTTATATCCTGAGCTAAGTCAAACTGAAGTGACTTGCTATTTTCATCAACATACTTTTCCAGAGCCATCCTTGTTCATCCAATTTTACCTGTAGATCTACCATAAACTTGTTATAATCAAAGGCTGGAGATACTTGTAGAGGTGTTGTCTGTAAAGCCTGCTTATAATTCTTGCTTCTTCTCTTAAATACAACAAGTTTTCTTTTCTTTGCCATCCTGGCATCTTCAGTTTCAGTTTCAGATGAAGTATCTAAATGAATTCTTTCTTGAGGAGGATGAATTGTTTCTGTCCCAGTGACCTGTTGCTCAGCCTCAACATCCACTGGCTCCCCCTCAACCTGTGGCTCAACTTCAGCTTCCTGATCAATGTCCATACCTATGGACTTCTCAATTTCTGGTCCACCTCCGACTTTATCAGTAATAGTATCCACATCAGGGAATAACTCCTCCAGAGTAAATTCCAGTTGAGCTGTAACTTCTGCAGCAGTTAAATCTTGAGATAAGTTTAACTGTGCTTCCTCTTGCACTTGTACTTCAGTATTTATAGTATCTAGAGGAAGAGTGGACACTAGCTCCCCCTGAACCTGTGCAGTAATAAGAATATGAGCAATGTCTTTTATAGTAAAATACATTAGCTCCCCCTTTGCTTGTACCTGATCAGGAGTAGATACCTTATGAGCAGGAGTGGAAACTGGCTCCACCTGCATCTGTGCAGGTGTTGACACTTGCTGGAGTATAGTTGTGTCTGGCTGATCTTCAACCTGTGTCCTGAGTGGGTCTTCTTGTAGTTGTTCAGGTTCTTGGTTTTGAGTAGGGGATTTCACAGGGGTGTCTGGCCTGCTCTCTTCAGGCACATCCTTGGACAGCACCCTATCCCACCTTGAGAACAGTCTCATATCCATTCTTCTCATATGATTAATCTTAGTCCCTTGCAGTTGCTGCATCACTTCAGGAATCACTCCAGTGAGGTATAAGCTCATGATCCTGGCCATGTTAGGCTTCTTGATTCCTTCTTTGATCTTGTCAAAGATTACTCCTGACCAATCAGTAGGAATTGTAAAAATAATCCTGGTCATCAGGCTGAACATATAGGCAGAAATCCTATCATGTCCACCTGTCTTGCAAAGGATCACTTTCCCAACTATTTCAGACAAGAACTTCCCTTGCTGATTCATACCCTTCCTGTTGAATGCAGCTCCAATCTTCAAGCCTGAGTCCAGTCCACACCATTGAAGGGCTTCCCTTGTCTTAGAACTAGGAACTTCCTCTTCATTCTCAATTACTTGCAATTGAAAGATCTTTCTTAAACTTCTTTGATTAATCTTCACCTTAGTCCCTTGAACAGTGGACTTAATCTTGAGGCCAGTCGAGTGGACTGATGTAGAGATAAAGAACTCGTGCACCTCCTTCTTCCAGATTTTAGTTGGTTCTGAGATGAGAAATTCTAACCCTGACTCAGAGAGGAGGGTGATAACCCCTTGAACATCTGGCGGCGCCTCTGCAAAGGCCTGGCGCACCAACTCATACCCTTCATTAATGTTGTCTTCAATCCTTGGCGCCATCGATTCGTCGAGAAAGCTTGAGAGAAGAGAGAAAGATAGACTGTCGACACAGGGTTTTAGTCTCGAAAACCTTGGAAGCGTGTCGACAGAAAGAGTTATTGACCTATTTATATCTTCAGTTGAAAGAAGTTCAAAAGGCGCCAAAAACAGTCTAAATGTGTCGACACAGACGGAATGTGTCGACACAAACTTCTATTGACTCGACATTACTTTAGCCTACTATGTGTCGACACCAATTTGTGGTTATGTTGACACCTTGGATACATAATAGAAAGACAGAAATTCTGTGTCGACTCTAAGGATAAGTGTCGACACATATTCTGTAAGTGTCGACACCATTATCCTGGTTGAGTCGACATTACATTTCTGGTTAAGTCGACAATATAACTCTTAAGTGTCGACACATATTCTCTGTGTCGACACAATATTTCTGACTTGTCGACATTATTTCTCTGAGTCGACACATTATTACTGAATGTGTCGACACATTCTTACTTAGCCAATTTCTGTTGTTATTACTTTAACTTACTTACATAGCATCTCCACCAACCACTTCACTTGCATTGTTAATGATTTTGTTAATACATTAATCAATGGTTAACATACCTAATTCAATTTTGAATTTATTGAATTTTGTTTCATCTAAAGGCTTAGTAAACACATCTGCTATTTGATAATCTGTCTTTACAAATTCCAATGAGATGTCTCCTTTTTCTACATGTTCTCTAAGAAAATGGTATTTGATTTCTATATGCTTAGTTCTACTATGAGAAACTGGATTATTAGCAATAGAAATAGCACTCTTTGAATCACATAAAAGGGGTGTTCTACTTACCTGAATACCATAATCCTTAAGCTGATGCTGCATCCATAATAGCTGTGCACAGCAGCTTCCAGCAGCAACATACTCTGACTCAGCTGTGGAAATTGCCATACTGGTCTACTTCTTACTACTCCATTATATTAGTCTTCCTCCCAGGAATTGACAAGTACCTGTAGTACTTTTCCTGTCCTCTCTACATCCTGCAAAATCTGCATCTGAATAGCCTGTTAGTAGAAAATCTCTATTCCTAGGGTACCAAAGGCCTAGAGTAGGAGTGCCCTTTAGATATCTCAGAATCCTTTTGACTGCAGTGTAATGAGATTCTTTAGGGCAGGCTTGGTACCTAGCACAGACACATGTTGCATACATAATGTCAGGTCTACTAGCAGTGAGATATAGTAGAGACCCAACTATTCCTCTATACAATGATTCATCAACAGGTTTACCTGCCTCATCTTTGCATATAGGCATACTTGTTCCCATAGGAGTTCTCATGGAGGAGGATGACTCCATACCATATTTCTTAATTAATTCTTTGGTGAACTTAGACTGGGATATGGACAATCCATCATCAGTCTGTCTTACTTGGAGTCCCAAGAAGAACTTAAGTTCTCCCATACTGCTCATCTCAAACTTCCCTTGCATAATTTTGGCAAACTTTTTACAAAGGTTGTTTTCAGTAGATCCAAAGATTATGTCATCAACATAGATCTGGACTAAGATGATCTTTCCTTTGGATTCCCTAAGGAATAGAGTTTTGTCTATCTTTCCTCTTGAGAATTTATTCTCAATGAGGAAGGTAGACAGGGTTTCATACCAAGCCCTTGGAGCTTGTTTTAACCCATACAAAGCTTTCCTAAGCTTATACACAGAATCAGGTTTAAGAGGATCTACAAAACCTGATGGCTGCTCTACATATACTTCTTCTTTAAGATCACCATTCAGAAATGCTGACTTCACATCCATCTGGTATACTTTGAAGTCTTGGTAGGCTGCATAGGCAAGGAACATTCTGATTGCCTCCAGCCTTGCTACTGGAGCAAAGGTTTGATCAAAGTCAATCCCTTCTTCCTGCCTGTATCCTTCTGCAACTAACCTTGCTTTATTCTTCACTATTATCCCACTTTCATCTAGCTTGTTCCTATAGATCCACTTAGTGCCAATTATGTTGTGGCCTCTTGGTTTAGGAACAAGGTCCCAGACTTTGCACCTTCTGAATTGATTCAGCTCCTCTTGCATTGCATCAATCCAGTGCTGGTCTTGGATAGCTTCTTCAAACTTCTTAGGTTCCATTTGGGACAAGAAACTTGAATGCAAAACTGTGCTTTGATTTCTGCTTCTAGTTTGCACTCCTTGTCTTTGATCACCAATTATCTGATCAGTAGGATGATCTCTTAGATATCTTATAGCTGGAGGAAGATTCCCTTCAGGTTGAGCATCTCCAGCTTCTTCATTCTGCTGAACCTCTTGGTTTTCATCAGCTTCCATTATCTCTTGTACTCCCCCTGGACAGCAGCCTTCATTTTCCAATGCTCCATCTTCCTTTGAAGCTTCAGCAATGGAGAGCTTGTCCATTCTCTTGCTTATACCTGTTGAGTCATTTGATCTACAAGACAACTCACAATTGATTAATCTTGTTTCATCAAATACAACATGCACAGATTCCTCAACAACTTGAGTAGTTAAGTTGAAGACTCTATAGGCCTTACTATTTGTGCTGTACCCAACAAATATCCCATCCTGGGATTTGGCAGCAAACTTAGTCAAGTATGACTTGCCATTATTAAGTATATAGCACTTGCAACCAAAGATCCTAAAATAGGATAGATTTGGTTTTCTGCCTTTCACAATCTCATAGGGAGTCTTTCTGTGGCTTTTGGTGATAGAAGCCCTATTGATGACATGACAAGCAGTGTTTACTGCCTCAGCCCAGAAATATTCTGGGAGAGAGGTGTCACTCAATAGAGTTCTACCAGCTTCAATTAATGTCCTATTCTTTCTTTCAGCAATTCCATTTTGTTGAGGTGTTCTAGGTGAGGAGAACTCTTGGAAAATCCCAAAGTCTATACACAAGTTTGTTATGCTTTCAGATTGAAACTCAGTACCATGGTCACTTCTGATTTTGACCACTGTACTATTCAGTTCATTCTGAATTTGCTTTACAAAATTAAGTAATACACTTGGGGTTTCAGATTTTTGCCTCAGAAAGAACACCCATGTAAATCTAGAATAGTCATCTACAACCACTAGAGTGTAGACCTTCCTACCTAGACTGTGAACTGGCATAGGACCAAAAAGATCCATATGCAAGAGGTATAAGCACCTCACAGAATCCTTGTTTTCAAGGCTTTGAAATGAGGATTTTGTCTGCTTGCCCTTTTGACAAGCTGAGCATACCCCTTCCTTTATACACTTAACTTGAGGCCCATTCCTCACTAGTTCTTTACTAAAGAGTTGGCCAATTGTCTTGTAGTTTAGATGAGCCAATCTCTTGTGCCACTTAACACAATGGGAAGCATTGTCATTAGCTACAAGACAAATGGGGGAAGCCTTATTTTCACATTCAAAATTAAGGCAATATACATTTCTCTTCCTATACCCAGTCAATATGATCTCTTGATCACTTGACCTTTTGATATGACATCCATCCTTACCAAATGAAATGTCAAATCCTAGATCACTCAGCTGGCTTATGCTTATTAGATTATGTTTCAAACCTTTTACATAGGCCACTTGGGTGATAGTAATTAGGTTAGAAGAAATGTTACCAAACCCTTTGATGACTCCCTTCTCAGATCCACCAAAGATCACTTTAGGTCCATCTTTGACAGATGAATACTCCTTCAGCATCCCCTTTGTTCCAGTCATGTGCCTGGAACACCCACTATCCAAGTACCATATAGGGGCATGGTTACTTGGATTTACCTGCAATACAGAATTACTTACCCTTAGAACTCAAGTAAGTCTTGGGTCCTTGGTTCAGGTTAGCATTAATAAAGCTATCATAACCTCTTCTAACAGGTAGACTCTTATTCTTTATAACACTTGTGTTATACCAGCAGTCTAATGCAAAATGGCCTCTTTTGCCACAGCACCAACATCTAGATCTAGATACATTCTTGTCAAAAGAATTTCTGTTTATTGCTGGTGCTGTTGCAACTTCACCTACTGATTTCTTAAAACCATTGGGTTTATGACCATAGGTAGGCCTGCTTGCATTTACACCCTTGTTCTTCAGAACATTAGTCTTAATATGACCTTGAATGTCTTCATGATCATATATGTTAGAAGGCACTTTCACCTTACTAAACTTTATGGGGACTGAAAGGTTTAGTGGCTGAATAGGGGCTTTGCCTTTCCTCTTGAATCTGCCAGCCCTGGAGTTACCTTTAAATCCTAATCCAGCCTTACCCTTCTGAGTGACAAATTCATCTATCAAGGGTAAGACAGATTTTGGCTTAGAGTAACTAGCCACTAAATCCCTTTCAATTCTAAGTCTGGCCTCCAGACTCTTCACTTGATCATTAGTATAATTAATTGTGCCCATCTGAATAATAGTTATATTCTTCAGCTTGGCAATTTCATTTAATTTTTGATCAAGGACTTTTTCTAATTCAGTTATTGCAACCCTTAGTTCAGCAATTTCCTGAGCCTGAGTTTTAACCAGGTTCTTGCTTTTCTTAAGGGCCTGCAACAAGTCCCCATACTTGTCTATCAATTGATAGACATCTCCTTCAGATTCAGATGCATCTTCATCACTTGATGCAGATGTAGCTGATTCTTCACTTATACTACAAACAGATGTACTGGAAGGACATTTTATCTTATTAGGACCAGACTGATTCTGGCATATGTCCTCTTCTGATCTTGTCATCAACCCCATGCATTGATGTTCATTGATGGAGTCTAGCAACTGCATAAACTCCTCTTCCTCAGATGCAGCATATAGTCCAATATATGCTTCAGCTTCAGATCCTGATTCTGAAGTTGACTGGTCTGACAGACTCTTATCTTTCTTTGCTACAAAGGATTTCTCCTTCTTGCCTTTCTGATAAGTCTTCTTCTTTTCTGAAGATTCCTTTCTCTTGTCAGGACAATCAGCCACTACATGTCCAGGCCTATTGCAACAATAACAGACAATCTTTGAAGTAGTGGCTTTGCTGGGCTTTGATCTGCTTTTCTCTTTCCTTGATGACCTTCTCTTCTGATAATAGTCATCAACTTGCTGTGATGTGGAAGGCCTAGACTTTCATTGCTTCTTTTTCAAGAACCTTTGGAATTGCCTTGTGAATGCAGCAAAGTCTGCATCTGAATCACAGCTTTCTGAACCCTTATCTGAATTTTCAGAACTATCTTCTTCAACTTCCTTAGGAGGAGATGGTGATTTCCTCCTATTCTTTCTAGTGGCTTCAGCATTAAATGCCACAGTCTTTTCTCTGTGATCTCCTCTTGAGTTTCTTTCCTCCTCCTTCCTCACCATAAGTTGCATTTCATAGGATAGCAACTTTCCAAACAGGGTTGGAGGAGATATCTCTACCAATTTAGCCACTTCTCTTATGGCACAGATCTTTGTATCCCAATCCTTTGATAAGGATCTTAAGAATTTGTCATTCAGTTCATAGGTACTGAAGACTCCTCCATAGGATATTAGCTCATTCACAATTCTATAGAATTTCTTATAGCACTCAGTTATGCTATCAGATTTTCCTTGTCTAAAGCTTTCATACTCCTGATTTAGCATAGACTTCCTGTCCAGCCTTACTTCTTCAGAACCCTCCATGTAGACAATCAATGTGTCCCACATCTCCTTGGAGGTCTTGCAGTGAATCAGATTCTGAAATGTTGAATCATCTATGGCACTAACAATGATGTTCTGTGCCCTTTTGTCCATGGTTGCCAAGATGATTTCATCCTTGGTCATTTCTGAATAAGTCTTTGGTATTTGGATATTTGCATCAAGAACAGATATCTTCATTGGAATCAAGGGGCCTTCCTGTACTGTGATGTAAATCCTTGGGTCAGATGCCTCCATAAACAATCTGACTCTTTCTTTCCAGATCCCAAAGATTTCCTTCTTGCATATGGGTAATTTCATAGACCCTAGCTCCTTATGATTCTCTCCAGAACCCATCTTCTTGAATCTTGAATTTGCCTTCCAGATCTACCTCAGACTGTTAAGTCCTTTTTGAGGAACCTCCCTCTGATACCACTTGATAGTTTAACTTTCAAGACAGCCTAAACACCTAGAGGGGGGGGGGGTGAATAGGTTCTGCTTATTTATAAAAACTTCTAGGCAGAATTCAATTCAATGACTAACAAAAGAATCACAGCAATCACAGAAAATAAAACATCACAGATTGCACAATGTTTTATAGTGGTTCCCCAAGGTCTGGGTACATCCACTTTCCCCCTTCACCTATCTAGCAGTATGCTAGATTCGGCCAAACTTCCACTAATCTCAGATCAACAGATCCTACAACTTAGAACCCAACTGGTTCCTACAACTCATGCACAACTGCCCTACCTCAGCCTTGCCCCAAGGCCTACAACTCAGAGAAGATCCTTCTCCTACACTCAGGCAAACAGCCCTACCACTCAGAGTTCAACACTCCTACACTCAGCCTTTATAACACAGGCTTACAACTCAGATCTGTGTAAACAGATCCTACAGAAATATAGAAAAGGTTATTTAACTGTCTTGCCAAAAATTGAGTGAGAAAAGGCCAAGACAATTCTTGATCAGCTGATGCAATCAACTGTATCTGAGCCTTCTTCAAAGCTTCTTGAATATGAACTTAGCTGAGTTGATTTCCAAACAGCTTCTTGAGAATCCACTGGTGGATTCTTTCTTCTTCTTCAAATTCTGGCTTGATCTCTCTCTATCCAGCACTTTGAATGATTCTTCTGAATTCTGATTAGAACTCTTCTTTGATCTATCCTTAGATAGTCTTCTTAGATCTCCCGGAGAAGATCTTCTTAAGTGCCTAGCACTTTCTTGAAATGAATTGGATTGTAATCCTTCTCCACTTTTTGATTCAATGTTTTTTCAAAAAGGTCTATTGTTTTCTTCTGAATCTGTCTATTTATAGACTTTCTACATGGTAACCGGCTGATCCGGTTTCTAACCGTTTTCTGACAAGTCTGACAGCTTCAGTTAACCGGTGGCAACCCACAGCTGTCAAGTCTCCAAACAAGTCCTGTGCCTTTGTCTTGAACCATAAGTTGTCGAGACAGTCTGTCAGAAAGTGTCGAGACCATCTGTCTATTTGTGTCGACACAATTGACTTTGGTGTCGACACAGTCTTCAGTGATGTCGACTAAGTAGCCTTTGAGTCGACACAGCTTCTTCTGAAAATAACTTGGTCTTGACTCTTCAGTGTGTCGACACAAGTCCTGTGTGTCGACACAGTTGTTGTAGAATCATAACTTAGTAAGTGTCGACTTAGCCTTCAGGTGTCGACACAGTCTTCTTTTAACTTTGCTATAATGTGTTGACTCAATCACAATGTGTCGACACATTCTGCTGGTGTCGACAAACTTGAGGTCGACTATATTCTTCTGTGTCGACACATCCAGCTGGTGTCGACAATCTTGAGATCGACTATACTCTTATGTGTCGACACATTTTCCCAATGTTGAGGTCGACGCTTTTCTTCTGTGTCGACACAAATTCCCAGTGTTGTGTCGACTTACTTCTTCTGTGTCGACACTTTTTCCCAGTGTAGTTGTAGACCAACTGCTATGTGTCGACACTGCTTCCTCTGTGTCGACACTTTTTCCCAGTGTAGTTGTAGACTAACTGCTATGTGTGGACACTGCTTCCCAGTGTTGTGTCGACTATTTTCTTCTATGTGTCGACACTGCTTCCTCTATGTCGACACTTGGACTTAGAATTTTTTTCTGCATACTTTATCAATTCTTCACCTGCACATGTCAACTTAAAATAACATCAAATACACCTTGATGTATATCATTGAGCTAGGTTGGGCTTCTTCAAATCAGGTACATATTTTCCAATGTACCCAACAAAAATAAAAGCTTTAAACCTAAAGCCAAACTGAGTGTATTGAATAAAAAAGAAGCTCACTGAAGTTTCAGTTGAGCTTTTATCCTAACACAGCAACTAACAACCTAGTTAAAACTATCACAGCAATAGAGCATTAATTAAAAAAAGCAACCAAACAACACAAGAGCTTTATAGTGGTTCCCCAATTGGGTACATCCACTATTCTACCACCCTGGTAGGAATCCACTACAGGTTTTTGATCAGGTGCCCTGCCACAAGTAGATCTGCTTCAGGTATATCTCAAGACCCTTCAGGCTTTTGATCAGGTGCCTAAAAACCAAACAAAACGGTTTTTTAACAGGTGCACTGCCACCAATAGTTGACTTTTGAAGGGAGTAATAACCCTTTTAAAGGAGGTTAAAAGAGAGAATTTAAGATGTCTTCTCTGTGTTCAGAGAAGCTAGTGGATTGTTCTGAGAAAATCAAAGCTCCCCCTGGCTTAGAGAATGTCCAGGAAGAAGCTTTGCTTCAGGGTACAGGATCTCCAAATTGCTTGAAATGACTTGCTGATGCAGCCTTGAAGAAGACTCTAGATTTTGAATGAATGTTCTTCTTCAGCAGCTTTTGCACTCTGGGAGAGTTTGCAACAATGAATGTTCTGCAATCTAGGAGGTTCTTCTTCTTGAGAGCTTGAACTCTGAATATTGATTTTCCTGAAGACAGGATGAACTCAGGAATAAGAAGAACTTTTCTTTCTCTTGAGATTTCTAGTTCTATTTCTGCTGTATATGTATGTGTGTTTATCTTCAGCTGACTGCTCTGATAATATAGAAAATTTTCTACTTTTGAAAAAGCCTCGAGCCCTGTACTAGAAAACTTTCCAAATAATAAAATAAAATAAATAAAGAAACTGCACTTGTAAACTTTTCTATCATTCCCAAAAAGGAATTAAGGATATTAAAAATATCCTATTAATTTGACTTTACAAATTGGCATAGGAAACAAAGCCTGACGACTATATTACAGCTGTAGAAAATCACGATTTCCTCTAATAAAACAAACGACTTTATTCTGCCAAATCTCTTAATTAATGCATAAGGAATATTGCAAATAAGCAAATGAATATAAGCATTAAATTAAGCAGAATATACTGAATAAAATATGTCTTAAATAAGAGGAAATAAAACAATGATCAAATGAAATGACTATAGATAACAGCAGACAGAAAGCGTCGACCAAAGATCGAAGATCGTCGATCTGAACAAGCAGATTGTCGACCTGAAGAAAAACTGTCTTCACAGAAATCGTCGACCAAGACCACACGATCGTCGATCTGAATAAGCAGATCATCGATCCCACTTCAGAGTTCATATAACTCTGAGATCGTCGATCATCAATCGAAGATCGTCGAGCGATATTCGACTATCTGTTGGAACACCCTATTACTAAATTAGGTAAGGATCACTATGTTTTTAGGAAATTGGTTTGACCTAGTTGTATAGTTGAAAAAGTCAAATTAGAATGAGTCTAAGGGTTAGAAGTTAGGTTTGAAGCTGCCCCCAAGACCATTCAAAGATCAGGATTCAGTGCTGAGACTAAGGCAATTTTCGTCGAGCTCAGGTCGACGAAACGTCGAACTCAGTTCGACGTTCTCTGAGTTCAATTCTGCAAGTCGTCGAACTCCGGTCGACGATCTTTGAGCTCAGATCGACGTTTTTGTCTTCAGCTATTTTCCAAGTCGCTGATCTCAGTTCGACGACCGTAGAGCTCAGGTCGACGTTTTCTGTCTCTAGTATAAATCCAATCTCTGAGCTCAGGTCAACGATAGCTGAGCTCAGGTCGACGATTTTTGTCAAAGATCGACGCTTTCAGAATTCAAATTCAAGAACAGTTTTGGAATTATTTCAGAGTTATTTCCTGCATTTATTGCAAAGGATTATGTAGTCGTTTCAAGCAATCTGGAGCAAGTTTCAAGGAAGGATAAAAGGAATGTTACTTAGGACTTCCCCAGAGACAGTTGTCATTTATGGAAGTCATTTATGACTGAGTAACGGCCATCTAAGTCAGAATCTGATATACTCCTATAGAATTTATTTTTGATAATATAACAGATCAATACAACAAGATAGGCAAGAGATATACAGGATCATTGGATTGAGAAAAAGAGTTACAGAAGAGAGATCAAAATATACTCTGATCAAGAACTCATCTTCTACAACATACAGATTCACTGAGAAAAAATCTTCAAGAACACAAGAAAGTTTTTCGTGGAGGAAATCATCTGCTCCTCCAAATCCTCAAGTGTTCAAAAGCTTCAAAATCAAGGACTCCAGACATCACACATTTCAGCATCTGCTGAAATCATCTTTTGCTGGAGATCTGAAGCACCTGAAGACCTTTCACCTAAGCAAAGCTCACCTTCCTGAACCTTTACAGATCTCAGGGGGAGCTTTAGCTTCATCTTCCACTTGTCTTCTCTCAGACTGTTGACAGAGAAGAACAACTCAACTCTTTCTTTCTTTTTTCCTTTCCCTCCTGTAAAAGGGTTTTTCAAAACTCCCTTCAAAAGTTCTGAGACTGGTTTCTGAGACCTTGTCCAAACTCAGTGGTGGCAAGACACCTTATCAAAAAATCTAGTTTTGGTTTTTAAGCACCTTATCAAAAGCTCATTGGTACCCAAGACACCTGATCAACTATTCCTGCAGTGGATTTCTACCTAAGGTGGTAGAAGAGTTGATGTACCCAGGTATTGGGGAACCACTATAGTTCCTTGTGTCATCTGGTTGCTGTGTGTTTGACTTTGCTTTGTGCTGTGTGTTTTCTTAATTCTTGCTTTAGTTTTTATTTCATCACAAGCACCTTACACATATACATAAATTAAGTCTTCCATTGCTTTATAGTTTTAATTGTAAATTATTTTAATAATACTTTATTCACCCCCTCTAGAGTTAAGGTAGATCTTTTCCTCACTTTCAATTGGTATCAGAGGGAGGTTGGTTATTCAACATCTGAATTTTCAACAGATTGGTTGAACAGGCTAATACCTGAACCAAAAGATCCTTGATAAGATAAATCTTCTATAGAGGATAGTTATTACTTTTTATATTATATTTATTTTCATACAAAACCATGGCATAGAATAAAGATTATGCTAGTACCAGACATCCAGTGTGCAACCTCTCTAAGTTTGCACTTTGGAAGGCAAGGATTAAGCTTTACATGAATTCTATTGATGAGGACATTTTTAATTCTGTTTTGACAGTTTGTCCAAGACCCCCAGTGATCACAAGTACAAGTGTTGTTCCACCTCCTTCAGGAACAGATGCAGAAATAAAGAAATGGAAAGTTGCAGATGCTTTGGCTATTAATATCCTTGCTTAGACCATGTCTGATGAGATATTCCAAAAGGTGGCTGAATGCAGTTAAGCAAAAGAGATATGAGATAAGTTATCTGAAATTATCTCAGGATCTGCTGATGAAAGGAAGGACAGGAGATCCCATCTCAAAAGACCAATATGAGAACTTCAAGAAAGGAGAAACTGAATCAGTGGCTGACATGTACAACAGACTCAGCCTAATAGTCAGTGAACTAAAAACACTGGACAAGGAGATCTCTCTAACTCAACTAAATGACAAGATCCTTATGTGCTTCCCTAGCACTTGGGACTCAAGGATCTGGCCAATCAAGGATGCCAGAAGCCTAACTGAGATTACTACTGAAGCTTTGTTGGGCAAGCTCAAGTCTTATGAGCTGCTCATCAAGAACAGAGAGGAAGAACAAAAGACTGTTTCTCCAGCCATCAGAAAGGAGAAGACCATAGCATTCAAAGCTACAGAAGATCTGCCTGAAGACAAGGTCACAGACAATGAAGAATTGATGAGTTTGCTGGCCAAAAGATTCTATAAGATGGCCAGGAAAGATTTCAGAAAGTGGTCATCCAGAGGGCATGAGAAGCCAAGGTATGACAAGTCTAATAATAAAGAAATAATCTGTTTTGGATGCAGGAAACCAGGCAATATTGTGCCTGACTGTCCAGAAAATCAGAATAAGGACAAGAAGGACAGGAAAGATAGGAGAAAAGACAAGGACTCCAGAGGAAACAACAGCAACAAATCCTCCTCCAACAAAAATAAGAATACAAGGAAGGGGTTTGTAGCTGAAAGCTGGAGTGATACTGAAGAGGAATCAGAAGCCTCATCAACCTCAAGTGATGATGAGGATGATGCTGAAGAAAAGGAATTCTGCATGATGGCTATCAATGCCTCTCAGCAAAATTCTGATACAGAACAAGGATTAGATTCAGAATCTGAAACTCAAACTGAAGAAGACCAGGTAATAGACTCCTTTGACTTTGACTCAAAGGACTTTAGGTCTAAATTTAAGGCACTTTGTTTAGACCTGTTAAAATCTGAGAAAGAGATTATCTCTCTCAGAAATCAATTGTCTGAATATAACACCTTAAAATCAGACAACCTCAAACTCTCTGAGGAGTTAGAATGTTGTAGGGAGGAGATAGCTTCACTGAAAAGTGACTTATCCCAGGCAAAGAAGTTTGAAGAATCCCTTAATGGGAGAAGCATCAGACTGATGGACATCACAAGCACAGTGAACTCAAGATTTAACAGTACACTGGGCTTGGGTGCTTCATCCAGCCAACCTATAGTATTAACAACCCCAATTAAATTTATTTCTGATAAAGGAAAGGGTGTTGTAGAGGTAGCTAGGAAGAATCCAGATTTACCTAAGGAAAATCAAGTTCAACAGAAAACGTCGAACAGAGCTCGACGATCGTTGAACATAGCTCGGCGATCCAAGGCTGGATCGTCGAACTCAGATCGACGACTTCTGAACTCTGAACTCCGGTATAGTCGATCATTCGAACGGAGCTCGACAATCTGACCCAAGATCGTCGAAATCAGGTCGACGATCGTCGAATGGAGCTCAGATCTTTGAACCTTCTTTAAGAGGTAAATCTCAAGTCAATCCTAGAAGTCCCTCATCCCAAAGCTTCAACCCTTATACTGAATGGATAGTACCTCCAAGGAGATACCATCCTGAAGGATATAAGAGTAAGCCAGGGATGTATTTCATTTCTGAATTTAAAGGTTATCAACCTAGACCCAAGGTAAACTGGGTCAAAAACATATAAATTGTTTATGTGCAGATGAAGACCTATCCAGCAATGAACCAACAATGGTATCTGGATAGTGGGTGCTCAAAGAACATGACAGGGAGTAAGGACAATCTCACATCCTTCAAAGCCAAACTTGGACCCAAAGTGATCTTTGGATATTCAAACTTTGGTCAAACAAAAGGATATGGTGCTGTTCAGATTGGCTCAGTCACATTCAAGAAGGTGGTTTATGTGGAAGGACTGAAGCACAACCTAATCAGCATCAGTCAACTCTGTGATGAAGGATATCAAGTTACATTTAACAAATCATAATTCCAGATCAAGTCATAGGATAACACAACCGTGTTAACAGGTAAAAGGAAAGGTAACATTTATCTTGTAGGTTTTCTTTTCAACCAACATAGATATCTGCTTATTTAATTCAGTCTGCAAACCAAATGATTTATGACATAAGAGACTAGGACATTTAAACCTTAGAACTATTGCTAGGCTGTCCAAGTATAACCTTGTTAGAGGACTACCTTCTGGCCCCTACAAGAAGGAAGGACTCTGCAGGGCTTGTCAATTAGACAAGCAAACTAAAAACAGTTTTAAGTCACTTAATAAGAGTGATTCACCAAGGATTTTGTATCTGTTACACATGGATCTTTTTGGACCCATTACAGTACAAAGCTTAGGAGGGAAATCTTACACTTGAGTGATTGTAGATGACTTTTCTAGATTCACTTGGGTATTCTTTTTGAGGAAGAAGTCTGATAACTTTAAATGTTTGACAGATTTTCTCAAATGCATACAGATTGAGTTCAATACTCACATTGCCCTGATCAGAAGTAATCATGGGACAGAGTTTGATTCTCTTCTTATGCAAGAGTTCTGTCAGAGTGAAGGGATAATGCATACTTTCTCAGCTCCTAGAACTCCTCAACAAAATGGGGTAGCTGAAAGGAAAAATAGAACCCTAATTGAATCTGCTACTATATTGTTGACAGATGCTCACCTTCCTCTATCTTTTTGGGCAAAGGCAGTGAACACCTCCAACCATGTGTTGAACAGAAGTTTGATACATAAACTGAAGGGCAAGACTCCCTATAAATTGCTCAAAGGGAAGAAACCTAAAGTAGACTATTTCAAAATTTTTGGCTGCATTTGTTATATTCACAATAATGACAAGAAGTATTTAGCAAAATTCCAAGCTAAAGCTGATGAAGGAGTGTTTCAGGGATACTCCATGATCAGTAAAGCTTATAGGGTTTATAATAAAACATCTCTTAAAATTGAAGAATCTGTTCATGTATCTTTTGATGAGACTAACATGTGTTACAAGGAGAAATCTACTTCTACCCTAGAACCATTGCAGGTACACTCTCTTTCAGAAATTTGGACAGGTTACACATTGTAGAAAAGGATTCAGTAAATCCACCTATCCAACAAAGAGCTTAAATCAGTGAAGATGAAGAGGATACTCAACATCTTGATGTCCAACATCTTGGAGAAAACCATTTTGAAGAGCCAGTTGTTGTTCCACAAGAGGAAACAACAACACAGGTTGGTGAACAATCAACACCCCCTATTGATTTAGCAACAACAAGAGATCACCCAATCTCCCAAGTGATTATAAAAATCTCAGCTAGTGTGCAAACCAGAAATCAGGTCAACCAGAACCTGATGCACACCTGCTTTTTATCTAAAGTTGAGCCTCAATCCATTCAAGATGCAGAACAAGATCCACACCTGATCATTGCTATGCAAGATGAACTACATCAATTTGAGAGGAACAAAGTTTGGGAGCTAGTACCAAGGCCTAAGGATCACTCAATTGTTGAAACAAAGTGGGTGTTCAGAAACAAGTTGGATGATCAAGGAGTTATTGTAAGGAATAAGGCAAGGCTAGTTGCTCAAGGTTATTCTCAAGAAGAAGGGATAGACTATGACCAGACCTTTGCACCAGTGGCAAGGCTAGAGGCCATAAGAATATTCCTTGCTTATACAGCTCACAAAGGATTCAAGGTTTACCAAATGGATGTGAAAAGTGCATTTCTCAATGGAGATATCAAAGAGGAAGTCTATGTTAGACAACCTCCAGGTTTTATCTCTCCAACTTATCCTGACCATGTTTTCAAATTGCATAAAGCTTTATATGGTCTCAAGCAAGCTCCTAGAGCATGGTATGAGACCTTAGCATGCTTTCTTCTGAAAAATGATTTTATAAGGGGTAGAGTAGACCAAACTCTCTTTATTAGAACCCATAAGTCTCATACCCTACTAGTACAAATATATGTAGATGATATCATATTTGGTTCTACTGATTCAAATTTGTGCAGAAAGTTCTCTAACTTAATACATTCTAAATTTTAAATGAGTAGCATTAGTGAGCTTTCCTTCTTTATAGGATTGCAAGTCAAACAACATGCTGAAGGCATATTTGTTTCTCAAACCAAGTATGCAAAAGAATTGGTTAAGAAATTTGGTATGTCTGAAACATCTTGTATGAAAAAACCTATGCCTACCAATGCTGTATTAGATACTGATGAACATGGTAAACATGTTGATCAAAAAACATATAGAGCAATGATTGGCTCTCTATTGTACCTTACAACTAGTAGACCTGATATAATGTTTACTACATGTATATGTGCTAGGTTCCAAGTAAGCCCTAGAGAGTCACACCTAACATTAGTCAAGAGGATTCTCAAGTATGTGAAAAGTTGTCCAAATCTAGGACTCTGGTATCCAAAAGACTCAGGATTTGAATTAACTGGATTTTCAGATGCTGATTATACTGGATGTGGAGTAGACAGGAAAAGCACCAGTGGAACTTGCCAGTTCCTTGGTGACAGACTTATCTCCTGGTTCTGTAAGAAACAGACATCTGTGTCCACTTTAACTGCTGAAGCTGAATACATGGCAACAGACAGTTGTTGCTCACAGATTCTGTGTCAAAACCAGCTCCTAGACTATGGCTACAACTTAAAAGGATCAAAAATATTTTGTGATAACACTAGTGCTATCTTTATAGCACAAAATCAAGTCCTCCATAGTAGGACAAAATATATAGAGATTAGGCATCACTTCCTAAGAGACAATGTGGAGAAAAATAAAATTGAAATTCAATATATCCCAACTGATTTGCAAAGGAGAGATATTTTCACCAAACCTTTAGATAAAAAGAAACACATCTTCTTCCTTAATCAGTTAGGAATGTTAGATGGAGGAAGTTTAAAATAAATCCCAAGATATTAAAAATCTAAAAACAGACCAAGACAAGGCTAAAAACCTGTATTTTCTAGTGTCTGTAGGTTCTGTTTTGTCTCTAAACTGCGCTCGATATTTTTCCCAAAAAGCGTCAAATGGAGATCAACGCTTTCCAATAAGCGTCGACCAGAGTTCAACGTTTTCCAGGCAGCGCTAGGCTATCTTCTCTTTGTCAACGATCATCGAACGGAGATCGACGCACTGCAATGTCGTCGAACGGAGATCGACGATATTGAAGACTCTTCAGATTTCACTAGAAGCCCAGATCGTCGAACGGAGTTCAACGATCCTTCCTTTTCGGCGTCGAACCCTAATATAAAATCATTCTTTCGGCCGTCATTTTTCTTTTGTGCTTTCATATTCTCTGCAAACTTTTTCGTTCCCTACAAACTCTACTGCACTTGGTGGTGTTTGTTACTTTTTGCAGGTACATAATGGCCGTGAATGTTGCCGCTCTCGCCAAAATGAAATTTGATACCGGATTTGATATAGATATGGACTCGTTTGATGGCAGCGATCAGGTTTTCAAAGACATTCTAGAACTCTTCCGAGAACAACAGTTAGTGCACATAATGTCCACAAGGATGAAGATTGTTGCAGATGAAATTAAGGAATGGGTGTTTACAGCACATAATTTGGATGAGAATACCCTCGTTGGTACTATCGGCGGGACTCAGGTATCATTATCACCTACTCTTCTAAGTGAAGTATTTCATCTGAGTACTGGAGATGACTCTGTTGAAATGTTGGGAGAAGAATCTGCGAATATGTTAGATAGAATGTGACACTCTGCCGCTAACCCTAGTAAGTTATTGAAAAAGAACCTATCTATTGAGTTTAGATTTCTGGCTGATGTTGTGGGGAAAGTGCTTCTGGCAAAGCACTCAGCTCATGATACCATATCCAGGTATCAGTTCTGTTTGATGGGAGCCCTGGTAGATAAGAAACACCTGAATTGGGGAGAAATTTTTTTTGATTTGATAAAGAAGAAAATAAAAAAAAGTTTCGTGAACTTTGGAAGAATCTTAGGGGTATTCCTACACTCCAGGTGCCCTGAACTGCTAGTCTCTAATGGGATGCACATCAATGCATCAAAAAGGCTATCTTGTGCCCAGTTTGGGAAATAGGATAGGCAGATTATCAAGCCTACCAGGACTACTAATGCTTCAGGCACAAGGACTATTACAGTCTCTTCCCCTCAGGCTCCTGCCCTCATTGAGGAATTGCCTGCCTCCACCTCCTCTCCTCCTTCTCCACCTCCTGTTGTTTCTACCTCCACCTCCACATCAACCATCTCCACATCCATCTCTTCCCCCATTACCATTTCATCACCAATCTCACCTCCATCCACCTCAGAACAATTCCATCCACTCCACTACTATCCACCTCTTGACATGCCATCCTTCAACATCTTGGGAGACTCCTTCATGGATGCTTCCACTTCCTCTCCTGCTGAGCTTCCCTCTACTTCTTCATATCAACAACTCCTACATGATATTATTACTCAACCATCCTTCACACCATCCATCTCCACACCCATATCATCTATCTCCACCATCCCAATCTCTCAACCAACCATCCTACCATCCACAATATCATCTACCACGGTCCATCCATCACCAGCCTAAAACATTCCCTCCTCCACCACTACTCAAGTCACACTTGAGCAAGTGGATCTATCAGCTTTGGCAGGTAAGCTATATGGGATACTGGCCACCAAGCTTGTAAGCCTGTTGGAGACCTCCATGGCTCCACTCCTGAACTCAATAAAGCAGCTATCTGACAGGCTAAACTCTCTCTCCTCTCCTCAGGAAATCCCTTCTATGGGGTGCCTTGATCCAGTTATCACTGAATCAAGGTAGGGGGATCCTATGAAGCTTAAGTAGTGCCTGCTGCTCCTGAGGAATTGTTGTCTGCAGAGATTTCTACTCAAGCCCCAGTACCAGTACTCACAGTGGACTTCAGGTCACTATTGTCTGAATTTGATTCTCTTCCAAGAAGGTTCTTATCAACTCAGGGAGTTGAAGACTTTACTAAGGCCATTGTGAATATTACTGTCTGTGATCCCAGCCTGATTAGATCTTATATAAATTCTCTTAAGGCTGTGGAAGTTTCTGATTGTGTTGCTGCTGTTGCGGCTGATGTTGCTGAATCTACTGATATTGATATGTTGCCTGCTGATCCTGTTGATGCTGCTACTGCTGTTGAACATGCTATTTTTCTAGAAGAACCTGTTGTTTCTTAGGTTCCTGCTGCTCTTGCTACTCCAGAAGTTCCTTCTGCTCCTGCTGCTGCTATAATTGTTTCTGCTCCCGTTCTGTCTGCTGAGAAGTCTAAACAAAGAGAAGAGTATATCAAAAGCATTGATGATCTATATGACAGACCCCAGAGTTCAGAAAGTGATCAATTCAACACTAACTCTGATGATTCTGCTGGCACCATTACCAAGAAAAGGAAAGCCAGAAGCAAAGCAATGATGAGAGTCCCTCCTGCTCAAGCCAAAGATGTCAATGATATACCATATTACATTTTGCATGATTGTCAAATAACAGAGCCTTGGATGCAATACTCTAAAAATCAGCTAAAGGCTATGAAGAAAAGAAGGAAGCTTGACAAATATGAGAAAGGATCTTCCCAGTTTCCTCCTCCTCCTCCTCCAAACTCAAGATCTTGTGGAGGCTCAGCTTTTCAATCAGCTGCTTCAAAGCACAGTTCTTCTCAATCTTCTCAAAGATATCTACCCAGAGGTCAACATCAAAGAGGCTATCATTCTAAAAGAGGTCAGTACAGAGGAAATCAGAGAGAGTACAGAACTTATTCCAGACAACAAAGGGAAGGACAAGGTCCTATTGATTCTACACAAGGTCCTTTCCCTTACAAGCTTAGAGATTCAGTTGCCACCAGGACTCCTACTGATTCAGAATCTATCAATAGATATGAACCTCCAGTCCCTTTTGAAGATCCTGAAAACAATCCAGTGTCATGGACTGCCAGAATGAAAGAGCTTACTGCACTAGATCAAATTAAAAAGGCCAAAGAGCAAGGCAAAGACATTTCCAACATTACAACCCTTTCAGATCAAAGAAAGATAGAGTTAAAGAGGTATTCTTGAAGGAAATTTTTTGATCCAGAAAGTTAAATGAAGCTGCACCCTGAGGCTGTAGTTCCAAGGCCTAGATCCCAAACCTCCTTAGGTGCAGATGATGACAAAAAATCAAAGAAAGAAGCCCTTAATCCTAACAGGGAAATTCTATTTAAAAAGGGAAATGAGAAGAAGTGATTTCTGTAAGCTAAACAAACACCTATCTCTGAATATTTGCTGATATTCTATCTGTGATCTGCAATACTGCTATGCCTTGTTAGTTTAGCTTTTGCTTTGTCTGTATGTTTATTTATTTCCTATTTTATCTTGTAAATAGTAATCCTAACCCAAATAGGGGGAGATTGTTGGAACACCCTATTACTAATTTGGGCAAGGATCACTATATTTTTTGGAAATTGGTTTGACCTAGTTGTATAGTTGAAAAGGTCAAATTAGAATGAGTCTAAGGGTTAGAACTTAGGTTTGAAGCTTCCCCCAAGACCATTCAAAGATCAGGATTCAGTGCTGAGACTAAGGCAATTTTCGTCGAGCTCAGGTCGACGAAACGTCGAACTCAGTTCGACGTTCTCTGAGTTCAATTCTGCAAGTCGTCGAACTCCGGTCGACGACCTTCGAGCTCAGATCGACGTTTTTGTCTTCAGCTATTTTCCAAGTTATTGAGCTCAGTTCGACGATCGTAGAGCTCAGGTCAACGTTTTCTGTCTCTAGTATAAATCCAATCTCTGAGCTCAGGTCAACGATAGCTAAGCTCAGGTCGACGATTTTTTTGAGAGATCGACGCTTTCAGAATTCAAATTCAAGAATAGTTTTGGAATTCTTTCAGAGTTATTTCCTGCATTTATTGCAAAGGATTATGTAGCCGTTTCAAGCAATCTAGAGCAAGTTTCAAGGATGGCTAAAAGGAATGTTACTTAGGACTTTCCCCAGAGACAGTTGTCATTTATGGAAGTCATTTATGACTGAGTAACGGCCATCTAAGTCATAATCTGATATACTCCTACAGAATTTATTTTTCAAAATATAACAGATCAATACAACAAGATAGGTAAGAGATATATAGGATCATTGGATTGAGAAAAAGAGTTACAGAAGAGAGATCAAAATATACTCTGATCAAGAACTCATCTTCTGCAACATACAGATTCACTGAGAAAAAAATCTTAAAGAACACAAGAAAGTTTTCTGTGGAGGAAATCATCCGCTCCTCAAAATCCTCAAGTGTTCAAAAGCTTCAACATCAAGGACTCCAGACATCACACATTTCAGCATCTGCTGAAATCATCTTTTGTTGGAGATCTGAAGCACCTGAAGACCTATCACCCTAGCAAAGCTCACCTTCCTGAACCTTTACAGATCTCAGGGAGAGCTTTAGATTCATCTTCCACTTGTCTTCTCTCAGACTGTTGACAGAGAAGAACAACTCAACTCTTTCTTTCTTTTTTCCTTTCCCTCCTGTAAAAGGGTTTTTCAAAACTCCCTTCAAAAGTTCTGAGACTGGTTTCTGAGACCTTGTCAAAACTCAGTTTTGGCAAGACACCTTATCAAAAAATCTAATTTTTTTTAACACCTTATCAAAAGCTCATTGGTGCCTAGGACACCTGATCAACTATTCCTGCAGTGGATTCCTACCTAGGGTGGTAGAAGAGTGGATGTACCCAGGTTGTTGGGGAACCACTATAGTTCCTTGTGTCATCTGGTTGCTGTGTGTTTGACTTTGCTGTATGCTGTGTGTTTTCTTAGTTCTTGCTTTAGTCTTTATTTCATCACAAGCACCTTACACATATACATAAATTAAGTCTTCCACTGCTTTATAGTTGTAATTGTAAATTATTTTAAAAATACTCTATTCACCCCCCCTGTAGAGTTAAGGTAGATCTTTTCCTCACTTTCACCATCGTCGAGCACAATTCTACTTAACCAATTTTCATTTCAATCCAATCTCAACTAACTTTACCTAAGGGTAGACTAACCTTTAGTCTAACCATTGACCATAGATAATTCTTGGGTCAATTAAGCCTAATTGAGATGACATGGCCCAAATCAAAACTTGGGAACCAACACCACCAGTTTGGCCTTGTTCTTGATGATGACCCCATGTTCATCCAGTTTGTTTCTAAAGATCCACTTAGTGCCGATCGCATTCTGTTTCTTTGGTCTCGGAACAAGCGTCTAGACGTTGCATCGTTCGAATTGATGTAATTCATCTTGCATTGCCAATATCCATGACGCATCTTTGTTCGCTTCGTCAAACTTCTTTTGCTCAACCTGTGATAGAAAACTAAGGTGCAGAATCTCGTTTATTGTACCTCTGCGAGTTCTGACACTGTCACGAGGATCTCCTATGATCTGATCTCTAGGATGATCCCTCACGTGTCGGAGCTCTAAGAGTCTGGCATCTGGAGCTCTAATAGCTTCTCAGTCTCCTCCCTCTTATGGAGAATTTTCTCCATCCTAATCGTCATATTCTCCAGTTGGCATTGAGGTGGAGACCTTGACGTACTTGGGAGTTCCATCTTTAGCTGTCTCATCGAGACTTAGCTATCCAAGCCTTGCACCTGTATCTTCAAGAATGCCACTGGAAGAATTGATGTGAAGCAAGCTTCCTTCATCAAATACAACATTAATGGACTCCTCTACCACTAGGGTTTTCTTTTTGAAAACCCTATATTCCCGACTGTGGCTACTATAGCCCATGAAGATGCCTTCGAAGCATTTTTCTCCGAATTTAGTACGTGGGTACTTCCCATTAATGAGTACATAGCATTTGCAGCCAAAAATCCTTTAATAGGACATGGTCGGTTTCCTGCCTTTCAATAGCTCATAAGGCATCTTACGATGATTCTTGTTGATCAATGCTCGGTTTTGCACATGACAAGCCATATTGACAGCCTCTGCCCAGAAGTACTCTGGAAGAGAAGCGTTATTCAACATTGTCGTACATGCTTCAATGAGAGTTCTATTTCTCCTCTCCGCAACTCCGTTTTGCTGAGGAGTACATGGGGAGGAAAACTCATTAAAGATACCATGTTCTTGATAGAATTCTGTTATAGCACCAGACTCGAATTCTGTTCTATGGTCACTTCTGATTTTGACCACGGAGCAGTTAAGTTCGTTCTAAATCTGCTTGATAAAATTAGTGAAGATGTCAAACGTATCTAACTTTCGTTTCAAGATGAACACCCACGTAAACCGAGAGTGATCATCAACAATCACAAGAGTATACGATTTGCCTCCTAAGCTATGAACTTGCACTGGACCGAACAAGTCAATATGCAGAAGATAAAGACATTTGGAAGTGTCTTTGTCTGCAATGCCCTTAAAGGTAGCCCGATTCTATTTGCCCTTCTGGCATACAGGACAAGGGCTATCTTTGATGCACTTAATAGTAGGGGCATCCCGTACTAAATTCATGGAAAACAACATGTTAATAGTCTTGAAATTAATATATGTTAATCTCTTGTGCCATTGTTCACAGAGAGATGCACTGCCTTTTGCTACTTGGCACACGGGGGTAGAAGAGTCTAAGCTAAGAAAATCTAAGCAAAAGATATTTCTGCTCCTAATGCCAGTTAATACCATCTCTAAAGAGGCACACGATATTATCAAGCACTTTTCCTTGCAGAACTTAACGTCGTATCCTTTATCACACAACTGGCTTACACTGATAAGGTTATGGTTTAACCCTTCAACATAGGCCACGTCTGTGATAGAGAATACACCGTTGTAAATCATACTATAACCCCTGGTGACTCCTCGATCAGATCCTCCAAAGATGACTTTGGGTCCATTTTCGATTGGGGAGTAATCACGCAACAGGCTTCTTGTCCTGGTCATATGTCGGGAACATCCATTGTCCAAGTACCAGATTGGTGTTTTGGTGGCCTTTGGACATACCTGCAAAACATAATTAGTTTCCCTTAGGAACCCAATTGAACTTGGATCCTAGATTCCTTGTTAGCATACTCCCCCTTGGGTGGTTAACCCTACGAGTGGTCGGCCTCGCATTGCTAACATGAGGAGTCTCGTTGAATCTTGGATTAAACCAGCAATCCACGGCGAAGTGACCAACTTTGCCACAACACCAACAGTCAAACCTGTTGTATTGTTTCCTAGGCTCCTGCTTCACCCTTGGAATGGTGGGTCCAGCCTGGGCCTTGGATTTGGAGGTGGAGGCATCATGATGACAGCAGTCACACGACTTCTTCACTTCCCGTTCCTTCAGTATGACAGGCTTGGCCTTTGGTGCCTGCTTCCTATTATGGCTGCTAGAGAAGTGGCCATAATTCTCCACTTGGATTTCCTTATACGGTGCCTTGAAGACACTCTCACCGTAGTTGTGGGGGAAGGTCCAACCATCATACTTGCTCTTGGCCTTTTCAACCGAGGGCTGGAAGAAGTGTCCATAGGTTGACTCAAAGTCTTGCTCATTGCAAGGAAAGACAGGCTTTATGAATGAAATAGGACTGAGTGGGGCCTTTCCCTTTTTTTGCAGCAGAGGCCTTCTTAGCATCCTTATTTTTCCTCTGATTTCTGTTTCTCCTGGATGATTTTCCAGGCCCTCCCACATTCCCTAAGCCAGCCCCCTTAGCCTTAGCAGAGAATACATCAACCAGAGGAAGAACAGTCTTGGGCATAGAGAAGCTTTTGGCAATCTTCCTCTCTGTCGCAAGCTGTTCTTCCAACTTGTTGATTTTTTCCTGTTTTTTGTCAAGGAGCCTTAGAGAATCTGAGTGCTCAGAAGTCAGGTCTAGATGTTCCAGTCGGAGAGAAATCAAGCTAGTGATCTCTTCTTTTAGGGACACACCCTAAGCCTAAAGGAATTTGACTTCCTTTTTCTGAGCGCTCAACCTCTTTCGTCACTCTTCGAAAGTATTGAGCAGAAGCTCATACTTTTTGAGGAGTTCAGCTTCACGGGCAGATGGACTATCCTCGTGATCATCTTCAGGAGACTCAGAGTTAGAGTCAGAGTCAGAGAGGGGGGTGTAATCTTTTACCTTCCCAGTAAATGGGGGACAGTCTCTATCTGAGTCGTAGCGACCCATTAGCCCGAAGTAGGCTTCCTCATCATCACTGGAGTCTAACGAGTATGATTCACTCAGTTTCTTTGGATTTTTAGCAATGTAGCTCCTCTGCTTCTTCTTATCTCTAGAGGACTTATGCTCTTCTCCCTTCCCATTATCTCTCTTGCTTTAGTGGCAGTAAGCAACGACTTGGCCTAGCTTATTGCATCCAAAGCAAATAATGTCAGCAGAGCGATATATGTTTTGTTTAGATTCATACCTGTCAGAAGAGTAATTCTTCTTATGATGTCTTGAGGAGGAGCTGTCTCTCTTTCTTTGATTCCTCATCATGAGGACCTTCTTGAACTCTCAAGTGATGATGGAGAATTCTTCTTCAGATAGCTCTGAGCCGGAAGAGCATGGCTCAGAGTCTTCTTCCTCATCCTTTTTCCAGGAGCGGGACGAGGCTGCACCCTTGCCTTTCCTTGAGTGATTGTCTTTCAGGGCTAGTCTTTTCTTTAGCAGCGACTTTATCGGCTTCTTCTTCAGCTTTTCTGGTGTTCAGCTGAAGCTCATAGGACATAAGCTTTCAGAACAGAATCTGGGGATCATTTTCTGCCAGCTTGCCAAATTCTCTGATGGCGCAGATCTTGGTATCCCATTCCTTAGTAAGGGATCTAAGGAATTTGTCATTTAGTTCACCATCGCTGAACACTCTGCCATAACCCTTCAGGGCATTGACGATCTTCAGTAAGTTCTCGAATGTCACTCTGATTTCTTCCTTGGGACCTTGCCTGAAGGCCTCATACTTTTGGTTTAGAAGGGATCTTCGATCATCCCCTACTTCATCTGTGCCTTCCATCAGAATGATCAGGCAGTGCAATATGTCCTTAGCAGTCCTGCAGTTGCTGAAATTCTGCATCACAGAATCATCGACGGTGCTTACAAAGATGTTTTGAGCTTTCTTGTCTAGTCCGACAAGCACAATCTCATCCTTATCCATTTCGAAGAGATTCTTGGGCACCATCTTGGTAGGATCAATGGTGGAGGCCTTAGTGGGGATATAAGGGCCCTCCACCACTACCATGAAGAGTTGAAGGTCGACTGCTTCTATGTAGAACCTGATCCTTTCCTTCCAGACTGGAAAGTTCAGCTTGGTGCATACTGGGATCTTTCCTGAATAATTGAGTTCGTCCATTCCTGAGATCTTCTTTCTTCTTGACACTAGAAGCAGGATCTTACTCAAGGTGTTAACCTTATTGATGAGTAACTTGGCTCTGATACCACTTGAAAGTATCTAGTATCGACTAAATCCACCTATGGGGGGAGGGGAATAGGTGTAGTGCAGTCTTTTACGGAATTAAATTTACCTGCAAAAATTAACAAACAGAGCACAGAAAACACACAAAGAATTATAGTGGTTCCCCGATTTGGGTACGTCCATTTTCCCCCTTTCGACCTATCTCCCACCAAGGGACGACTCGGTCACTTCTCCAAACGGCTTGAAATCCAATCCTCACACTACGGAAGGAACCCTTCTGACAAAGGAGTCACAACTCAACCACCACGGGTTGTACCCAACCCTTACAACAAGGAATGAAAATTCCTTTACAACAAACCAAAATTGAATGTAAAAGAAAATACAAACAAAGCTTTTGGAGATTCTGATATCCTTCTTCGTTCATTGAAGCTTTCTTGAAAGTTACGAAGAGTCCACAACCGGATTTCTCTCTTGGAGAGGATCTTGTCAAGATCGGCGACGACATGTGATTGCGGCGGCGATACTTTGTAGATCCAAACTTCCTGACGAAGCAAGCAAGGTCTACCAATGATCTAAGTTGGATCAATCGTCTCCACCGATTCGGAAAGGAGAACTAGTCTCATTCAACGAATCGAGATACAAGAGATCTCAAGAGAGATGCGTGAGACGCTAGGCTCGCTTCAGAACTTTCGTCGGAAGATCAAAGAAGATCGAAGTTCAGCGGCGATGACGAGCTTGCGAGCGGCTATAGGCGATAGGAAGTTTCCGCGATCGGCTAGGGCACGGAGTCGGCTGCTTTCGATTTCCATGAATGTGTTGTCTATAGAGGTTCAAAATACATGTATATATATACCCTGATCCAACCCTAAAGACCGTTGTGGGGCCCACAAGGAGAAACCCAAGCCCCGGCCGAAACAACGCATGGCAGGTTGGTTCGGTCCAGCGAACGAGGAAATTTTGCTAAGGCAAAATTGGCGGGAATCGTTGGTGATTCGCATCGATGTCGGCGGGAATCACTCACGATTCCCGTCGATTCTGCCTTGACTGAATTCCTGTGGGAAAACTGTCAGCCGGAATCATTCGGCGGGAAGGGCTGACAGATTCTCGTCGAATCGGCGGGAATCACTAACGATTCCCGTCGAAGTCGACGGGAATCACAAGTGACTCCCGTCGAAGTCGGCGGGAATGACTTAGTGATTCCCGTCGATTTTGACTTAGAAGATTTTTCTCTTCCTTCCTTTGAAGACTTGGTCTTTGACCCGTCCTTGCTCCTTCTTCTGCTCTTGATCTACCTTAACCCTATACTTGAAAATAAGTACACTCCAATAGAGAGAGCACACGTGAGTCAACACACTGATCAACTCAACAAGGGATTATGTTGCGCAGACCGTGTATATTGACCCACTGCACCCTGATATTGGTGTGTACTTAGCATGGAATAGCTATAAGCACAACTTGATAGAAGATCGTCAAATACATTCTCAATTCAACTTAGCTTGTTCAGGGGCTTCTTCAAATCAGGTACATTGTTGATACAATACCCAACACAAAGAAAATCCTTATAGCTTCTAGTCTAGTAACTGGAGTAAAGGTTTGATCATAATCAATCCCTTCCTCTTGCCTGTATCCTTGAGCAACAAGCCTTATTTTGTTCCTCAATATCACAACTTGGGCATCAAGTTTGTTTCTGAATACCCATTTAGTACCAATTACTGGATAGCCCTTAGGCCTTGGAACTATGTCTCAAACTCTACACCTCTCAAACTAGTTGAGTTCCTCTTGCATTGCAATGATTCAGTTTGGATCTTGCTTTGCATCAGATATGGATTGAGGCTAAATTTGAGAGAGAAAGCATGCAAGCATTACATCAGGGTTGAGTTGATGCCTTGTCTGCACTCCCACTGATATGTCTCCAATCACTTGAGATCTAGGGTGATCCCTAAGTGTGACAAAATCATTAGGTTGAGTTGGTTCAACATTAGTTATTTGATTTAATTCCTCTTGTGGAATTGTATCAACTATTGGAGGAAATTGAACTGCTTCCACAGTCTCTTCTTCACTTTCAGCTTCTGATATAGCTTGTGGAGAGGGATGTGATTCAACCTTTGAGGTAAGGTTTAGATCATCCAAGCTCTCACACAAATTTGGTACCTGCAGATTATTGTTGGTAGAGATGTCTCTCTCCTTGTAAAACATATTAGATTCATCAAATGTCACATGCATAGATTCCTCAATTTTTAATGTTGATTTACTAAACACCCTATATGCCTTGCTGACTTGGGAATATCCTAGAAAAATTCCCATTGCAGCCTTAGCTTCAAACTTTCTAAGATGTTTCTTGTCATTATTGTGAATATAGCATATACATCCAAATACTTTAAAATAGGTTATTATATGTTTCTTTCCTTTGAGTAGTTCATAGGGAGTCTTAAGCTTTAGTTTATGTATTAGGCTTCTATTCAAGATATAATTTGTTGTGCTTACTGCTTCTTCCCAATAGGAAAGATACATGTAAGAATCTACAAGCAATGTACCTGTAGTTTCAATGAGTGTCCTATTCTTCCTTTCAACTACCCCATTTTATTGAGGAGTTCTAGGAGCTGAGAAACAATGTGTTATACCTTCCTTCTCACAGAACTCTAGCATTAGAAGAGATTCAAACTCAGTGCCATAATCACTTCTGATTAATGTAACTTGAGTAGAGTACTCAATCTGTATGTTCTTGAGAAAATCTGTATATTCTTGAGAAAATCTGTGAGAACCTTAAAAGTGTCTAACTTAGTTCTCAAAAAGAAAACACATGTGAACCTAGAGAAGTCATCTACAATAACTAATGTATAAGACTTTCTTCCTAGACTTTGTACTGCAATAGGTCCAAAAAGTTCCATTTGGAGCAAGTATAAGATTCTAGGTGAATCACTCTTATTAATGGTTTTGAAACTAGATTTAGTTTGCTTGCCTAATTGACAAGCCCTGCAGAGGCCTTCCTTCTTGTTGGGACCAGAAGGTAAACCTCTAACAAGATTATCCTTAGATAACATAGTTATATTCTTATGGTTTACATGTCCTAGTCTTTTGTGCCATAAGCTAGTTTGAATGCTAACAGAATTGAATAAGCAAATTTCAGATTTAGCTGATTCAAAATTTACTAAGTAGATGTTGCCTTGTCTAATTCCTGTTAAAACAGTTGTGTTATTTAAAAAAATAAGACATAAAGAGTTAGTGAATCTTACTTGATAACCTGTATCACATAGTTGGCCTACTGATATCAGATTATGCTTAAGACCATTTACATAGGTCACCTTCTTGAATGTGACAGCTCCACAGTTCAAATCTCCTTAGCCTTCTATCAGTCCAAAGCCTGAGTCCCCAAAGATTACTTTAGGTCCAGTCTTGGCTTTAAAGTTTATTATGCATTTCTTGCAACCTGTTCTATGTTTAGAGCAACCACTGTCCAGGTACCACTTGTTTTTAGTGACAGGGTTCTCTTCTACCTGCAAAGAAGAAGATTAACAGTTTTTGACCCTAGTTACCTTGGGTCCTTGTTGTTTAACATAACTGAAACTTGAAATAAATGAACATTCAGGTTGATCCTTATAACCTAAAGGATGATACCTTCTAGGAGGTATGATCCACTGACTAAAGGGATTAAAGGATTTATCATTTTTTAGGTTACTCTGGTTATGAAAAGAGTTTAACAAATTTGAGTGTGTTCGTCGACCTGAGTTCGATGATCTGGGTTGAGTTCTTCGATCTCTGCTCGAAGAATGAAGGTACCCATTCTCAGAGCCCCAGAAACGTCAATCTCTGGTTAACGAACCACACTAGTTTCGTCGATCCCAGTTCAAAGAATAGTTTACATTATTATTTGTATTCAGGGTTCGTCATTCTGAGGTAGACAAACCATACCCATTTCGTTGTTCTGAGTTCGACGAACTATGTTGAACATAGTTATGTTGTTTATTTTTATTTTTCTGATTGGTTTTCTTAAGTTCTAGCTGTTTAAGAACTTCATTAACCTTCTCTACCTATTCAGTATTTTTATTACCATTTTCAGAGATGAAATTAATAGGTTTTGATAATTGATTTTTCTGAATAAGGATTGGTTCACTAGATGAGGCTCCTAATCCTAGTTTGTTATTGTTAGATCTTGTATTAAATGTGCTAGTTATGTCTAATAGTTGTAAACTTCTACCATTCAAGGATTCTTCTAGTTCCTTAGCTTTACTTAATTAAAATTTCAGAAAAACTATTTGTTGATTGGCTAAGCTTAATTCTTCAGTTAACTTATCATTTTCAGCAATGATTTTGTCTTGTTCTAAAAGTTTTTCCCTGAGAAGTTTGATTTCCTTATCAGATCCTATTAGGTCTAAACACAAGAGTTTAAATTCAGATTGAAATTCTTTAGAATGAAAGTCATAGGAAGCAATTACCTGATCCTCTTCATAGAGGAATTCTTCATCATCTGATTCTTCTTAATCTGATCTGATACTTCCAGCATCTATTGCCATAAGACAAACTTCCCTTGCCTTCTTCTCTTCTACATCATCTTCACTAGAGCTGGAGGAGGATGTTTTATCTTCAGTATAACTCCAGGTTTCAGCTACAAAGCCCTTCTCCTTCTTTTTGTACTTGCTGAAGGAGGCCTTGCTGTGCTGATGTCTTCTTGAATCCCTCTCTTGCCTTCTTTCCTTCTTTTGGACTTCTGTACATTTTGAGATGAAGTGTCCAGGTTTCCTGCACCCAAAATAGACAACCTATTTAAAAGGGGTCTTGTCATACCTGGGTTTATATTCATTCCTTGAAGGCTTCCTCCTGAAGTCCTTCCTTGCAATTTTATAGAATCTCTTAGCAAAGAGACTCATAAAATCTTCATTGGCAGGCAAGCTAGGAGATTCTTCTACAGCTTTGAATGTTAAATACTGTTCCTTCCTGGTAGGTGTTGAAGCCTTTTATTCAACTGCAGCTTCTCTTGACTTGATCAATTGCTCATAAGATTTGAGCTTTCCAAGCAGAGATTCTGTTGAAATTTAAGCCATGCTTCTGGCTTCTCTGATGGGCCAGATTCTGGCATCCCATGTGCAAGAGAAGCACATGAGGATCTTGTCATTTACCTCGGTCAGAGTAATTTCCTTATCCAATGTTCTGAGCTATCTGATGATGGAGCTCAGCCTGTTGTACATTCCTTCCACAGATTCTGTTTCATCTTTCCTGAAATTCTCATATTAAGATATGAGGTGGGATCTTCTATCCTTCCTCTCATCAGTAGAGCCTGCTACCATTTGGTTGAGGGAATCCCAAATGGCTTTGGCAGATGTACATTCAGTAACTTTCTAAAATATATCATCTAACATAATTTGGGCCAGTATATTCATAGCTCTGGCATCATCAATCTTGGCTTTCTTATGTGCATAAGTTTGATCTGGAGGAGGCACAGCACTGAGATTTACTAGAGTTGAAGTAGAGGCTACTAGAGTTGGTGGTCCTGTCAAGATGGAATTAAAGATGTCCTCATCAATAGAATTCATATAAAGCTTGATTTTTGCCTTCCAGATCCCAAACTCTTGCAAGTTGCAAACTGGAGGTCTGGTGCTGGCATAATCCTTCTTTTGTGCCATGATATCAGAAAATAAAATCTAATCAAAGAAATTAATAAGACTTATTCAGAGTTTATCCTGAGGATCTTGGTTAATCCAGGTGTAAGCCTGTATGATATGATTAACATGCCCTCTGATACCAATTGAAATAAATGGATAGAGATAACCTATAATACAAATTGAAAGATAGGGTAAGCTCTGATAAAATCTAGAGGGGAGGGGGTGAATAGAGTTATTAAAATCTTTTTGATTTTTGCGGAATAAAAAAGTCTTTAGTAAAATATATTACTATGATATAAGTGTATGAGTGTATAAGTGCTGCAAATGAACTAGAGAGAAGATAAATAAGCTACTCAGCAAAATATATCACAGCACAAGCATACAGGAAAATCACAGCCACACAGACAACACAAGAAATTTATAGTGGTTCCCCAAACTTTGGTACATCCACTCTTCTACCACCCTAGGTAGGAATCCACTACAGGTTTTGATCAGGTGACTGCCAATAATGAGCTTTTGATCAGGTGCTCAAAAACCAACCCAAGTCTTTTGGAAGGAGACTTGCAACCAGAATAATTTTGAAGGGAATTAAAACCTTGTACAGAGGTGTGTAAGAGAGGTTGATTTGGACTACTCTGTTGTTGCACGAATTGCGCCTTACAGTTAACGGGGTGTTCGATCTCATAAGCTAAGGATGAAGGAAAAAGGATTGCAGGGATAGAGGAGAGGTTTGCTCGAGAGCAGCCGGGAAGCCTGCTTGAGCAAGGGAGAAGCTTGCTTGAGCAAGGGAGAATCTTGCTTGAGCAAGCGAGAAGCTGGATCAGGAGCTGTCGAGCAGACGATACTTTGGCGGTTGGGTTTGCAGTTTGGGGCCGAGAGAAGAGAATAGAAGAGGGGGCCGCTAGCAGCGGCAACAGCAGACTTCACCCACCGCGGCCTGAATGCCACTCTTGCGGCGGGCTTTTCCTTTAATGAAGTAGGGTTACAACTTGCTATTACGCCTTTACAAGAGAAAGCAGTAAATGGTACAATGGGGGAAGCTAGCGGTTAAGGAAAGAGGTGCCATAAGCTAAGCAAAAGAGGCTGCAGAGGACTGGAAATCAGAGGCTGCAGCTTCTGCTAAAACTTCCGGCTGAGGGCTGAAAAACTAAGTCCACAGTTTTTGACGACTTGGGAGAACTGGAAATCGGAGGCTGCATAGGCTGCTCAAACTGCCGGCTGAGGGCAGAAAAAACTATGTCCACAGTCCTCGACGACATGGGAGAACTGGAGATTTGAGTCCGCCGACCTTGCTTCCTCAAGCTATGATGGACTGGAGATTTGAGTCCACCGACCTTCCTTCCTCAAGCTGTGACGAACTGGAGATTTGAGTCCGCTGACCTTGCTTCCTCAAGCTGTGATGGACTGGAGATTTGAGTCCGCAGACCTTGATCAAGCTGGCTGTTCTCCTCCCACGCCTCCTGGAATGAGAGGCCTTGGGGGCTATTTATAGGCCCGGGAGAATCTTCTAGAAGCGGGGCCTAGTGACGTAATCATGGAGGACTGGGAGGACTCGGCAGACTGAGAAAATCAGTCCGCCCGGTAGGAAGAGCTGGTTGCCGACCTGGGTGGACTCGGCGGACTGACAGCGGGCAGACTGCATGCTTTGCTGGGTCAACTGTGGAGGACTGGGAGGACTGAGAAATTCAGTCCGCCCTGCTGGAAGAGCTGGTCGCCGACATGGGCGTACTTGGCGGACTGGCGTCAGACAGCCTGCAGGCTTCGCTGGGTCAACTATGGAGGACTGGGAGGACTTAGACATTAAGTCCGACCGGCTGGAAGAGCTGGTCGCCGACCCTAGCAGACTCGGCGGACTGGCGTTTTCTCTGCTGGAGCAGACTTCTGGTTGGCAGCTAGAAGAGGGCAAACTGCACCTGAGCGGGCTGAAGAGGGCAGGCTGCCCCTGAACTGGAGGCCGCCCCTGGGGGCGGCCTGACACCTGGAGGCCTCCCAGGCAGGCGGCCTGGGCACAGAAGGCCGCCCAGGCGAGCGGCCTAGCCATAGAAGGCCGCCCAGGCGGGCGGCCTGGCAAAAGGAGGCCGCCCAGGCGGGCGGCCTGGCCACAGGAGGCCGCCCAGGCTGGCGGTCTGGGCACAGGAGGCCGCCCAGGCGGGCGGCCTGGGCATAGGAGCCCGCCTAGGAGGGCGGCCTAGCCAAGGGAGGCCGCCCAGGCGGGCGGCCTGGCCATAGGAGGCCGCTCAGGAGAGCGGTCTGTCCAAAGTAGGCCGCCTAGGAGGGCGGCCTGGCCACAGAAGACCGCCCAGGAGGGCGGCCTAGCCACAAGAGGCCGCATAGGCGGGCGGCCTGGCCACAGAAGGCCGCCCAGGCGGGCGGCCTGGCCACAGGAGGCCGCCCAGGCGGGCGGCCTGGACAAAGAAGGCCGCCCAGGCGGGCAGCCTAGCCAAAGGAGACTGCCCAGGCGGGCGGCTTGGCCAAAGGAGGCCGCCCAGGCGGGCGGCCTTGCCAAATGAGGCCGCCCAGGCGGGCATCCTGGCCAAAGGAGGCCGCTTAGGTGGGCGGCCTGGCCAAAGGAGGCCGCCCAGGCAGGCGGCCTGGCCACAGGAGGTGGGCCTGGCCATAGGAGGCGGGCCTGGCCATAAGAGGCTTCCCAGGAGGGCGGCCTGGGAGGGCAGCGGTAGGAGGCCGTGCCCCTTGGGCGAACAGAGGAGGTGGCCTGAGGAGCAGGCCACCTTCATGGGGGGAAAACTGATGGCGAGCCAGAGAATGAGCTTGCCGAGCCCACGACGGTTGCGTTGGTCTAGGGCTGACGCCGATTGGGCAACCTGGCGGTCTGAAGGAGTAAATCGCATAGATCATCCTCGTTACCTTATATTGCCTCCTGCAAGGAAGAATATTGCACGGTTAGCAGGCCTAACCACATGGCATGCGAGGGTGAGCTGTGGGAGCAGCCCGCCATCCCGCATGGCACGCAGTCGCTATGCGACCGGGGCGGTTAGACCAGGGAAACCGTCCTAACCTCACGACCTGAGCTAATAGGAGAAGGGAGTCTGCTTTGCCCAAAAAAGGAAGGCTGAGGCAGATCGCGACCCTCGGGGGGTACCCCTTAGTTGGCCGCGACTTGCGAGCTAGAGACCTTGGGATGGATCACTGATTTTGGGGTTAACATAATCCCCGCACTTTTTTAAGTTTCGAGGGGATCTTCGAAAAAGTTGGAGACCCACGAAAATCATGATCTTTCCCTCGAGAAAAGAAAAGGGGAAAACAAGAGACTGGAAGAGATAGAACCTGATGTCTCTCCTCAGAAAAAATCTGTCAATGTTTATCTTTCCCCTGCAAAAAGAAAGTCAATGTAGGCAAAAAGAGGTACATCTTATGTGTACCTGAGCTGCTTTGGTAAATGATGAAGACGGATAACTGTCTTCCATTAAGCTCTGCAAAATACAGATGAGAGAAAATATAAAAGGATAATAATCTGTAAGTACCTGAAAAGGACTTGCTAGTATCTGCTAGTCTCTTCAAAAGTAGAGTGAGCAAGCGGATATGAAGGAAAATTAAGCTGCAAGTACCTGAAGGGGACTTGCTAATATCTGCTAGTCTCTGCAAAAGTAGAGTGAGCAAGAGGATATGAAGGAAAATCAAGTTGCAAGTACCTGAATGAGACTTGTTAATATCTGCTAGTCTTTGTAAAAGTAGAGTGAGCAAGCAGATAGGAAAAAAGAATAAGCTGCAAGTACCTGAGAGGCACTTGCTAATGTCTGCTAATCTCTGCAAAAGGAGAGTTAGCAACATATATGCTAGAAAATAAATCGCAAGTACCTGGAGGGAACTTGTTAATGTATGCTAATCTCTTCAAAAGGAGAGTTAGCAAACAGATATGATAGAAAACCAAATTGCAAGTACCTGGAGGGAACCTGCGAATGTTGATTGTTGATAGGATAAGATATGATAAAAGATATATCCGGCAAACTTTGCTATTAACTGAATAGAGATCTAAGTTCGGTAATGACCGTCTCGCGTGATCAGATATAATGTTGACACAAAATCCAGATCAGCAAGATGAAACCATCTCAATTTAGGATCGTAATTGCATGGCTTGTTAGATAAAGTGAACCAAATACTCTGATCAATGATTTGTGCCTGAAATATCCGATAAGAGTAGTAGAGAATTTGTAGATCATCATCTGATAGAGCTTTATGTAAACAATGAATATAAGCCAAAAGATAAAGGTGGTCCCTTAGATAGGTCGGACTTAACCTATTAACCTGTAAGAAGACAAAAGCACAAAGGAGGGCTATACCCCGAGGATGAGCTAAAAAGGTTGAATGCTGCCGCAGGAGAGCACCCGTGGGCCTTATGCATTACTTGCCAAAAAATCATCCAGGGCATAGTCCTACCTAAAGCGGGCTGGCCGTATTCCCTTGACAGAGCACAAAAGGGAAAAATGCGCAAAATCCTAAGAAGGAAGCGATAGATACACTGCTCTCTTGCCTCGGGTTACAAACATTGTTGATCCGTTCTACCAGGTGCGCCAAATGGTCTACAACATTGCTCGTCTTTTATGGGATCAACAACGTTGTGGGTCCCGCGAAAGCACGGATTAAGAGTACCAACGAGTGTTTGTCCATTAAAGTTGTGAGATGATCAAAGAGACAAGGCTACACTTGATCGCCATTGCTTGTCACGCAAAGATCATCGTAATTATAACGTATCCTGTAGCGAAGCACAGCAGAGCTAACACATGGGTCCTCCCTGGAATTGCACTCTGTGTTTGATGCTGGCCAGGATCCGAAGTCCCGTCATCCTCCGCACGAGAGTTGGACGGCCCCCACTGCACATATGCGAAAACTCCACACGATAAGTGGTTGTTGTGGTCTTATGCCTGAGAACATTCTCGAGGGGGCCCTGAGCAAGACTTGGCGATATCTCAGTGGTACATTGATCTCTTTGGAAAAGAGAAAAAAATATAGAGGAGAAGCATCACAAAGAGGGAACTGTGTAAGTATGGGATCTCTGACGTAAGCTTTATTGAATGAAACAAAAGACAATGTTTGAAAATATGCAAAACATAGTAAGATTAATTGTTATTTGTTGCGAGGAGCTTTGAGGACTGTCATGTCCTTCTTGCTTTAGAATAGGTCTCCAAGGGTGCCCACATCATCAACATCGAGGGTCTCACCTATAGCGAGGCCATGATACATTTTGATTTGATTCACTCCCTTTGAGCTGCAAGGAATGTCCGCTACTTCTTTTCCTTTTGAGGTTGACGGATCGGAGTGGTCATCCTTCGGGAACAGATCGCGCATCTTACCCGGCCTTAATAAGTTTTGCACCAGTTGACGAAGCGCTCGACAGTTTTCAGTCAAATATCTGTTGTCTTTGTGGAACTCGCAGAACGGATCTAAATCTTTTGATTTTTCACTTGCCGGCTGGTAAGGCCTTTTTGTATTTGCCCTATCCTTCTTGATTTGGCATACTTCTAGCATGGCCTCATCAAGTCCATAATATGACAAGTCATCATCTTGTGGCTGATGAACTGAAGCTGTTTGAGGAGGTGGGGATGATGGTAGCAATCGCTCTTGGGCACGATCCTGGCCCGGGAAGAGGTGTTGATGATGGTGTTGGAATCTTTTTGTTTTTCTTGAGTGAGATGAAAAGTCTTTCCGAGGAGACCTCAGAGGCTGCTTGTAAGAAGAAGGATTTTTCTCCGACACAAGCCTGGAGATGAAGTTGGGGTTGCTCTTCTCACCGCGGATGTATGAGTTGGCTAAGGCAATCATCTCTTAATATGTCTTTGGTGCACAAACATTGGCCTCAAACTTGAGTGGTCCCTCTTGCAAACCATTAATGAGAGCCACTCGATACATCTCCTGGTAAATGATCTCCATGTCCAATATTTCCCTCTAAAAACGATCCACAAAATGAGACCAAGTCTCATTCTCTCGCTGTCTGATCTCAAAGAGGGCTTCTGGACCGCCCTTCCTCTTTGAAGAGGTGGAAAATCTAAGCAAAAACTCCCTTCGCAACTCAGCGAAGGAAGAGATGGACTGAGGACGTAGTCCATAGAACAAATCCCTCACTTGCCCATCGAAGGATGTCACAAAGAGCTTGCATTTAATTGCATCTGAGAGGGTCTTGAGAGCCACGGCTGATTCGAAGGCTTGAAGATGTTTAACTGGATCAGTCTCTCCAGTATAGACGGGTTACCGAGGCTCTCTTAAATTGACTGGAGTTGGTTCATGCCAAACATTTTATATAAATAGCGATGGCTCTTCTTATTCTGCTGCATAAGGAAAATAAGGAGCATGAGTTGTAGCTGAAGAAGGGGCAGGAGGATAGGAAAAAAAGTTGTTGTGGGAGGAGCAAAGGCAGGAGCTGAAGAGAAGGGATAACTTCCCTGAAAGTTCAGAAATCTAGCTGGACTTCCCCGGGCAGCTTCCTGAAAGAAATTTTGATGAGGTTCAAACTCATCATCCTGATATCGCAAAGGGGCTGTAGGCCCTTGCGGAAAGGTTGGAGTGTAAAGAGGAGGATAGACCGGCGGATAGGTCGGTGTATAGACTTGAGGAGTCTCAGATGCTGGTGTTGGATTCATTAGAGGAGCTGGCGCTGCTGAAGATTGAGTGGCCACCTGTTTTGCGATAGTTGCTAGAGTATGATTGATCGCTTGAAACTGTTGTGCGGTTTTTCTACGAGATTGCTCTAAGGCCTCCCTAAGAGAATAATCACTGGGACTTGGAGCAAGGCTCTCGGCTGGTTGATGGTCTGTCATGAGTAACCGCTGATTTCACTGTCTGTTCGAGATCTGAAGGTCACGTGTTAACTGTTGATGCACGAATTACGCCTTCCAGTTAACTGGGTGTTCGATCTCACAAGCTAATGATGAAGGAAAAAGGATTGCGGGGATAGAGGAGAGGTTTGCTCGAGAGTAGCCGGGAAGCCTGCTTGAGTAAGGGAGAAGATTGCTTGAGCAAGAGAGAAGATGGATCAGGAGCTGTCGAGCAGACGTTACTTTGGCGGTTGGGTTTGCAGGTTGGGGCCGAGAGAAGAGAATAGAAGAGGGGGCCACTAGCAGCTTGCAACAACAGACTTCTCCCACCGCGGCCTGAATGCCACTCTTGCGGCGGGCTTTTCCTTTAATCAAGTAGGTTTACAGCTTGCTATTACACCTTTACAAGAGAAAGCAGTAAAGGGTACAATGGGGGAAGCTGGCGGTTAAGGAAAGAGGTGCAAGAAGCTAAGCAAAAGAGGCTATAGAGGACTGGAAATCGGAGGCTGCAGCTTCTGCTAAAACTGCCGGCTGAGGGAAGGAACAACTAAGTCCACAGTCCTCAATGACCTGGGAGAACTAGAAATCGAAGGCTGCAGAGGCTGCTCAAACTGCTGGATGAGGGCAGAAAAAACTAAGTCCATAGTCCTCGACAACCTGGGAGAACTAGAGATTTGAGTCCGCCGACCTTGCTTCCTCAAGCTGTGACGGACTAGAGATTTGAGTCCACCGACCTTGCTTCCTCAAGTAGTGACGGACTAGAGATTTGAGTCTGCCGACCTTGCTTCCTCAAGTTGTTACGGACTGGAGATTTGAGTCCGCAGACCTTGATCAAGCTGGCTGTTCTCCTCCCGCTCCTCCCTGAATGAGAGGCCTTGGGGGCTATTTATAGGCCCGGGGAGAATCTTCTAGAAGCGGGGCCCAGTGACGTCATCATGGAGGACTAAGCGGACTCGGGGGACTGAGAAAATCCGTCCGCCTGGCTGGAAGAGATGGTCTCCGACCTGGGTGGACTCAGCGGACTAGCGGCTGGTAGACTGCAGGCTTCACTGGGTCAACTGTGGAGGACTAGGAGGACGGAGAAATTCAGTCTGCCCGGCTGGAAGAGCTGGTCGCCAACCTGGGCGGACTCGACGGACTGGCGTAAGGCAGATTGCAGGCTTTTCTGGGTCAACTGTGGAGGACTGAGAAATTCAGTCCGCCAGGCTGAAAGAGCTGGTCGCCGACCTGGGCAGACTCGGAAGACTGGCGTTTTCTCTGCTGGTGCAGACTTCTGGTTGGCAGCTAGAAGAGGGCAAACTGCACCTGAGCGGGTTGAAGAGGGCAGGTTGCCCCTGAACTGGAGGTCGCCCCTGGGGGGCGTCCTAGCACCTAGAGGCCGCCCAGGCGGGCGGACTTGGCATAGGAGGCTGCCCAGGCGGGCGGCCTGGCCAGGGAGGCCTCCCAGGCGGGCAGCCTGACCACAGGAGGCCGCCCAGGTGGGCGGCCTGGCCAAAGGAGGCCGCCTAGGCGGGCGGCCTAGCCACAGAAGGCCGCCCAGACGGGCGGCCTGGCCACAGGAGGCCGCCCATGCGGGCGGCCTGGCCAAGGGAGGACGCCTAGGCGGGCGGCCTTGCCACAGGAGGCCGCCCAGGCGGGCGGCCTGACCAAAGGAGGTCGCTCAAGAGGGCGGCCTGGCCATAGGAGGCCGCACAGGCGGGAGGCCTGGCCAAAGGAGGCTGCCCAGGCAGGCGGCCTTGCCACGGGAGGCTGCCCAGGCGGGCGGCCTGGACAAAGGAGGCCGCCCAAGCGGGCGGCCTGGCCATAGGAGGCCGCCCAGGCTGGCGGCCTGGCCACAGGAGGCCGCCCAGGCAGGTGGCCTGGCCAAAGGAGGCTGCCCAGGCGTGCGGCCTTGCCAAAGGAGGCCTCCCAGGCGGGCGGCCTGGCCAAAGGAGGCTGCCCAGGCGGGCGGCCTGGCCATAGGAGGCTGCCCAGGCAGGTGGCCTGGCCACAAGAGGCCGCCCAGGCGGACAGCGGCAGGAGGCTGCACCCCTTGGGCGAATAGAGGAGGCTTCCTGAGGAGCAGGTCACCTTCATGGGGGGAAACTGATGGCGAGCTGGAGAATGAGCATGCTGATCCCGCAACGGTTGCGTTGGTCTAAGGTTGACGTCGATTGGGCGACCTGGCGGTCTGAAGGAGTAGATCGCATAGATCGTCCTCGTTTCCTTATATTGCCTCTTGCAAGGAAGAATGTTGCACGGTTAGCAAGCCTAACCGCGTGGCCTACGAGGGTGAGCTGTGGGAGCAGCCCGCCATCCCGCATGGCATGCAGTAGCTATGCGACCGGGGCGGTTAGACTGGGGAAACCGTCCTAACTTCACGGCCTGAGCGAATAGGAGAAAGGAGTCCACTTGGCCCAAAAAAGGAAGGCTGAGGCAGATCGCGACCCTCGGGGGGGTACCCCTGAGCTGGCCGCGACTTGCGAGCTAGAGACCTTGGGAGGGATTGCCGATTTTGGGGTTAACATAATCTTTTCTCAAGCAAATGAGAGAAGTCTTGAGAATTCTTCAAATATTTTCAAAGCTCCCCCTGGGATTAACAGTTGTTCAGGAAGGGAAACTTTTTTAGGGTGAAGGTCTTTTGCTATAAGATCAACTCTCCAGGGATCCTTTGAGTGATTGAATATTCTTGTCACTTGAGATCCTGGAAACAAAGAAGGAGGGGAAGAAAGTCTCTTGATTATGATTGATGTTCTTTCTTCTTCTTCTTTAGAGAGCAGTTATTTTCCTGCAGAGAAATGTATTAGAGAAAACTAGAAAACTTTTTCTATAGCCGAGTATGTTGTTCTCTGAGAACTGTATGCACTCCTCTTTTTTTGTGTTCTAACTCTTTTTCTCGTATTTTCTTCTATGTTAGTATCAAAGAGTGTGATCCTCCTTGTATCCGGCAGAGAGATGATCAGGATGATAGCTTCCTCAAGTTCGAATTCAAAAACCTACAATAAATGCTCAGCCGAAATCTGGGAAATGAAAACTTGCAAGTATGATGTCATATATTCTATTCTATGTCTGTCCCGAGATATAAGCAATTAATTCTATGGAAAATATTTACAATCAATGCTGCCAGTAATGGCTCGATTTAAAGGATATAAGTGCATTGATTATCTAGGAAATTAACGGCCTATAATAGATATAAAATCAGGAGAAAGAAAAGGAACGAATAAATAACAATATGACTTACAGTTTTCGTCGACCAGAGTACAGCTTTTGTCGACCAGAGATCAGAGATTGTCGACCTCAGAACTGTTCGTCAACCTGAGCTCTGCGAACAACGGGACTGCATAAACTGACAGATTCGGTGCTCTAAGTTCGTCGACCTGAGAATCTAAAATTAGTCAACCTCAGAACTTGATCAAACTAAAGGTGTTGAGATATAGAACATCTGGCATTGTCATTGAGAGCATTGAGTCATTGATAGCATTGAGAGCATTGAGTGATCTTTGGCTCTGAGTAAACTTTGGCTTTGAGTGAACTATGGCATTGAGACAATTATGGCGCTGAGTGATCTTTGGCGTTGAGAGCATTGAGTGAAACACACACTTCGCATACCATAGAATTTTTCTTCTAAGACCAAATCGTTGACCTTAGAACTCTTCTCTTTTATTTAGAGTTCGTCGACCTGAGAACAGACTTAGAGAATTTTCTTCTAGGGCTGATTTTTAGCTGTCTTCAGGAATGTCCTTGATCTTCCATCTGTAGGACTGACCTAAGACTAGAAAGACATAAAACTTGACCCTTCTATACAACATGGGTCACACCCTAAGAAGAGAACCTAGCCCAAATCAGCTATGGGTTCCAACAATCACATTTGGTGCCTCCTGTGGAGGGCTGTACATTTTCTGCACTTCTTGTTGAACCATGTCAAAGTAAGAAGGAGGGTAAATAACCTGCGGAACTTTAGGCTGATCTCCTTCAATATAAGCAGGTTTCACTCCAGACTCAGCAATATTTTCATCATCACACAAAGGAGGAAAGCCAAGTGTTTCTCAGATCGTATTAGATACCCATTTTGCATGGTCAGAGCTAGCTTTGACTAACATTCTCTCCCCTTTATGACTTCTCTAGTTATATAATCCCTCAGATCATTTTTTGAAACCTTATTTGATCAGCTAGATATTATGTACCTTCTTGATAGTAGGCTTTGAATTTAGTTAGGTAATCAGAAATGGTCTTTTGAGAGGCTCCAATGGCTATTTGGACAGCAGCTAAATCTTCTTGTATTTGCTTTGATACTTTAGTTATCAAATCAGTGGAAATACTTCCTAGTTTTTTGAGTATTTCTTCATGGGAGTCTTTGAGATTTTCATTGGATCTGAATTGATTTTCTAAAACATACCTTTGCTTGGTGGCAATGTCCCAACCTCAGTCTTCAGCAGCTGTTGTTGCTCAACCAAATATACTACAGTATTTCCTCCCTTATAGAAGCAATCTATCATCTCTTTCTTATACAGATTGACTTCAAATCTGATTTATTTAATGTTCTGAGCCAGCTGAAACTGCAGTTCTTTATTTGACTCATCCACATACTTCTCTAAAGACTGCTTTTGTTCATCCAATTTTACTTGCAGTTGGACCAGTAATGAACTGAAGTTCATGCTTGGAGCAGGTGGTGGTGTGACTGTTTGCAAGGCTTTCTTGTAGCCTGAGCTCCTTTTCCTGATTTCAACCATTTTTCTCTTCTTAGCCATAGAGGCTTCCTCATCATCAGGGGGTTGTGATGAGCTTTCTATATCAACTGTTTCTTTATTTATATCTGATACAATGTCTATCAGCAGCATACTCACTCTATAGAGTAGCTTCAGCAATACCTCCCCCTTGGGCAGGCAACTCAGATAATTCAGTGACTTGTACTACTAGTTCAGGGTGTTCTCCCCCTGGAGTAGAGGCTATTAGTTGCTTGGGGTACTGACTGCTCTCTTCTAGATCTTGAGCTTCTTTTTGTTGTTGTTCTTTCTTTTTCTTATCTTTCTTGACCTGTTTCTGTGGAGTAGAAACCTCTTTGGTCAATACTCTATCCCATCTTGATAGAATCCTTACATCCATTCTCCTCATATGGTTGATCTTGGATCTTGGTAGTTGGTTCATAACATCTGGTATTGTAGAAGCTAGACAAAATCTTAGGATCCTTCCCAGATTTGGTTTCTTTATTCCTTCTTGTATTTTGTCAAATACTATTGATGCCTAGTCTATTTTTATAGTAAAGATGACCCTTGTCATTAGATTGAATATGGTGACTAAAACTCTGTCATGTCCACCAGTCTTACACAGAATCACCTTGCCTACTATTTCAGACAGAAACTTTCCTTGGCAATTCATCCCTTTCCTGGTAATGGATGATACAACTTTGGTATTAGGGTTTAGCCCGCACCAGATTAATGCGTCTTTTGTCATTGATGGACTTATATCATCATCATCCTTAACCCTAGGAAGTTGGAGTGACTTCCTGATTGTCTTCAGTGTAAGTTTCACTCGGGAATCCTGAACTGTGGCTTTTATCTTCTTCCCATCAGTGTCCACAGTTACTGAGGAATAAAATTCCATTACTTCCTTTTTCCAAATCTTAGTTGGTTCTGAGACCAAGAACTCCAACCCATTTTTCAAAATTAGAGTAATTACTCCTTGGATGTCTTGCGATCCAGTCGTTAATCCACCACGAACAAGCTCATAGCCTTCATTCACCTTGTCTTCCTTGAGGGGCGCCATTGACGAGAGAGAGAGAGAGAAAAAAGAGGTGAGAAGTGAATATCTATGTCGACACAAGGTCTAGAGTTGAGAAATCTGAAGGCGTAGTCGACCAGATTTTGTCTCCACCTATTTATAGTCTACTGGTAACAGGTAGGTCAAAGGACGCAGCTTACTTAGTAGAAATACTTATCGACATAGTTGTACATGTGCCGACATTAAAGACTTAGGTCTCGACAAAACTTAACTTTAGTCGACATGTCTATGTGTCGACATATCTATGTGTCGACATACTTGTGTTAGTGTCGACACGGGCTGGTCATGTATCGACATAGTTGTGTCGACACCTATTCTTCAGTCGACGATAAACTGTTTCTGTGTCGACACATCCTTTTTCATTATCGACACAATATACTGAGTGTGTCGACACACTTTGCTTGTGCCGACACAAACTTTGTACTTAGACAAATTTTCTGAGAAATATTATGCTTACATGTTCTACTTAGGAATGCTTGAGCTGACCTATTCTAGGTTCAACATACCTAATTCAATTTTGAAATAATTGAATTTAGTTTCATCCAGAGGATTTGTAAAAATATCAGTAATTTGATTGTTTGTGTTTACAAATTCTAGATTAATATCTTCCTTCTTCACATGTTCTCTTATGAAATGAAACTTAATTTCTATATGCTTGGTTCTACTGTGTGATACAGGATTCTTAGCAATAGAAATTGCACTAGTACATAATAGTGGAATTCTACTTACCTTGATGTCATAGTCTTCAAGTTGATGCTTTATCCACATCAACCATGCACAGCAGCTGCCTGCAGCTATATATTCTGACTCAGCAGTTGAGATAGATACACTTGTTTGCTTTTTGCTGCACCATGACACCAGCCTTTCACTTAGGAATTGACAAGTTCCTGTAGTACTTTTCCTGTCTTCTTTGCATCCTGCAAAGTCTGCATCTGAGAAGCCTGTTAGTAAGAAATCTCTATTCTTAGAGTACCAAAGACCTAGATTAGGTGTACCCTTAAGATATCTCAAAATTCTTTTAACTGCAGTATAATGAGATTCCTTTGGGCAAGCTTGGTACCTAGCACAGACATATGTAGCATACATGATGTCAGGTCTACTAGCAGTCAAGTAGAGTAGGGAGCTAATTATCCCTCTATACAAAGACTCATCAACAGGTTTCCCTGTCTCATCTTTGCCTATAGGTATACTTGTTCCCACTGGAGTTTTCATGGTGGAGGATGAGTATATTCTATATTTCTTAATCAACTCCTTGGTGAACTTAGACTGGGATATGGACAATCCATCATCGGTCTGTCTTACTTGAAGTCCCAAGATGAACTTCAGCTCACCTATACTGCTCATCTCAAACTTCCCTTACATAAGTTTGGCAAACTTTCTACAAAGGTTGTTTTCAGTATGTCCAAAGATAATGTCATCAACATATATTTGTACTAAGATTATCATGCCTTTAGATTCCCTAAAGAATAGAGTTTTGTCTATCTTTCCTTTAGAGAATTTATTCTCAATAAGAAAAGCAGACAAGGTTTCATACCAATCCCTAGTGGCTTGTTTCAAACCATATAGAGCTTTCCTAAGCCTATATACATAATCAGGATAATGAGAATCAACACAACCTGAGGGTTATTCAACATAGACTTCCTCTTTTAAGTCACCATTCAGAAATGCGGACTTTACATCCCTCTGATATACCTTGAACCCTTGATAGGCAGCATAGGCCAAGAACAACCTTATAGCCTCCAGCCTTGCCACTGGGGCAAAGGTTTGATCATATTCAATCCCTTCCTATTCCTTGTAGTCTTTTGCTACCAGTCTAGCCTTGTTCTTGATTATAGTGTCATTCTCATCATGTTTGTTTCTGTAGATCCACTTGGTTCCTATAATGTTATGATCCTTTGGTTTAGGAACCAGTTCCCAGACTTTACATCTTCTGAATTTATTCAGCTCTTCTTCCATAGCATCAATCCAGTTTGTGTCAAACAAGGCTTCTTCAAACTTCCTGGGTTCTATCTGTTACAAGAAACTTGAACATAAAACTATGTTCATGTTCTTACTCCTTGTTAGTACACCTTGAATTGCATCACCAATGATTTGATGAGCTGGATGATCCTTTAGGTGTCTTCTTGCTGGAGGAAATCTGCCAATCTCTTGGCCTTCTTCATTTTCCTCAACCTGATGCTCCTCATTGTCTTCTTCATCCAGTGAGTCTTGTTCTCCCCCTGGACAGCATGCATCCTTTTCTTCATCCTGCCTAGCAGGTGCTTCTTCATTGATAGTCATCTTTTCCAACCTATCCTTTAAACTTGTAGAACTACTTGAAGAGTGAGACAATTCAATATTAATCAACTTAGACTCATCAAATACTACATGGACAGATACTTCCACAACTTGTGTATTCAAGTTATAGATTCTGTATGCCCTACTATTATTACTGTACCCAACAAATATCCCTTCTAGGGATTTGGCAGCAAACTTAGTTTGGTAGTGCTTACCATTAACTAGGACATAACACTTGCTACAAAAGATTCTGAAGTAGGAAATTTTTGGTTTTCTACCTTTCAAAATCTGATAGGGAGTAATCTTATGTTTCTTATTGATGGAGGCTCTATTGAGTACATGACATGCAATATTTACTGCCTCTGCCCAGAAGTACTCAGGGAGAGTAGTGTCACTAAGCAGTGTTCCACTTGCCTCAATTAGAGTCCTATTCTTTCTTTCAGCAACACCATTTTGCTGAGGTGTTCTAGGTGAGGAGAACTCCTGATGAATCTCTAGTTCTTCACAGAACTTTGTCATACATTCAGACTGAAATTAAGTTCCATGGTCACTTCCGATTTTGACCACTGAATTGTTAAATTCATTCTGAATTTGTCTAACAAAGGTCTGGAAAATAGTAGGAGTGTCAGATTTCTGCCTCAAGAAGAAAACCCATGTGAATTTAGAATAGTAATCCACAATAACAAATGTGTATACTTTCCTACCAAGACTTTGAACTGGCATAGGACCAAACAAATCCATATGGAAGAGATATAAACATCTCATTGAATCTTTGGCATCAAATGCATGGAAAGAGGACTTAGTCTGTTTACCCTTTTGGCAAGCTGAACACACACCCTCTTTAATGCACTTGACTTAAGGACCATTCCTCACTAACCCCATGCTGAATAGTTGTCCTATTGATATATAGTTCAGATGAGCTAGCCCTTTGTGCCATTTGACACATAGTAAAGCTTTCTCTCCTACAACTAGACAAATGGGTGAGATGTTAAACTCACAATCTAGGTTAAGACAATATACATTCTCTTTCCTAGTGCCAGTCAAAATGATCTCTTTATCACTTGACCTCCTTATTTGGCACTCCCATTTGAGGAAAGAGATGTCATAATCTAGATCACAAAGTTGACTTATGCTAATCATGTTGTGTTTTAGACCCTTCACATAAGCCACTTTAGTGATAGTAATAGAATATCTAGAAATATTACCAAATTCTTTGATGATTCCTTTTTCTGATCCACCAAAGATTACTTTGGGTCCATTCTCTATGGGTACATAGTCCCTCAACATTCTTCTTGTTCCATTAATGTGTCTGGAACATCCACTATCCAAGTACCATATAGGGGTATGGCCACTTGGATTCACCTGCATCAAATAAAGAATCACTTATCCTTAGAACCCAAATTATTATTGGGTCCTAGGTCCTTGTTAGTTTGAAATCCTGCACCTGTTCTGACAGGTAAACTATTCTTGGTTTTAACACTTGTGTTGAACCATCAATCCTTCGCAAAGTGGCCCACCTTGCCACAACACCAACACTAAAATCTATTATACCTTCTTTTAGGTACAGACTTCATAACTTTTTTGTCGGTAGTCTTGTTAAGTGTAGGTGCTGGAGCAGCAAACCCCAAGAATTCCTTTTGAACCTGATGGGCTTGCCTATAGAGTTACCTATTAGTATTGGCAACCTTGCCCATGAGATCTCCATACTCACAGTGACCATGAGTAATATCATGATCATACCTGTTTGTAGGTTGCATCACTTTCCTAAAAAAATAAGGGGCTTTTTAGCTAATGGCTGAGCTGGGGCCTTACCGTTTCTATGAGAATTGGTGGCCCTAATTCTTCCCTAAAAACATAGACCAGTCTTACCTTTTTGAGAAATAAAATTGTCTATTAAGGGCAACACAGATTTTGGCTTGGAATATTTAGCCACTAACTCTCTTTCTTGCTGAAGTTTTGCCTCCAGTTTCTTGATATGATTTTCCTTGAAAGAGATTGTGCCCATCTGAATAACAGTAATGTTTTTCAGTTTGGCAACCTCCTTCAGTTTTAAATCTATCAACAAGGCTGAATCTGATGCAGCCTGCTTAAGAGAATAAATTTCCTTAGCCTGCTCCTTGACAATAACCTTGATCCTCTTTAGAGCTTGCAACAGCCCACCATACTCATTAATGAGTTGATGTACATCCCCCTAAGAATCAGAACAATCCACTTCTCTTGAAGTTGATGCTGCTGATTCTTATCCAGTAAAATAATCAGAAGCTGAGGGAGAATTATAAACCTCTCTTGGACCAAGCTGATCCTGTCACTGATCATTTTCTGACAGAGCCATCAGCCCTCTACAGAAATAGTCTTTCACTCCATTTATGGAGTCCAGCATTTATAGGAAATCTAGTTCCCTAGAATCCTCTTCTGTTGAGAACAGCCCAACATATGCTTCTACATCATCTTCTTCTCCTGATCCTAATGATGAAGAGTCTGTCGAACTCTTCTAAATTTGAGCAACAAAGGATTTCTCCTTCTTGCCTTTCACTTGATGCTTCTTCTTGTCCTTAGATTCAGTCCTCTTGTCTGGATAGTCAGCTATGACATGTCCAATCCTGTTGCAATAATAGCAAACAATCTTAGAATTAGTTTGTTTACTAGGTTTTGAGGCATACCTGTCCTCCTTGGGAGTCTTCTTTGTATTGTAATACTCATCCTTGGAGAAGGATGTATAAGGCCTGGTTCTCTATTTCTTCTTTTTCATGAACCTTTGAAAATGCCTTGTAAAGGAAACAAAGTCCTCTTCAGAGGTATGGCTATCTGATGTGCTGTTGTCAAGGTTTTCTTCTTCTACCTCAGCACTCCTTCTGGGTGGAGAAGGAGACTTTCTCCTACCCTTTCTTGTGACTTCAGCCTTGAAGGCCACTGACTTCTCTTTGTACTCAGACCTACTATTTTTCTCCTCCTCTTTTCTAGCAGTAAGCTGTATTTCATAGGATAGCAGCTTTCCAAATAGTATTGGTGGAGGTGTATCAGCAAGCCTGGCCACCTCTCTGATGGAACATATCTTTCTGTCCCAGTCCTTTGTTAGTTTTTTAAGAAACTTGTCATTCAGTTCATATGTCTTGAAGACTCTTCCATAGGTCATCAACTCATTTACTATCCTAAAGAACTTTTTGTAACATTCAGCAATGTTGTCAGACTTGGCTTATCTAAAGCTCTCATATTCTTGATTTAGAATAAATTTCCTATCTTCTCTGACTTCTTTAGTTCCCTCCATGTAGACAATCAAGGTGTCCCACATCTCCTTAGAGGTTTTGCAATGCACCAGATTCTGAAAGGTGACATCATCTATAGCACTTACAATAATGTTTTGTGATCTTTTGTCTAATGTTGCCAAGATGATCTCATCTTTGGTCATTTCAGAATAACTCTTTGGGGTTCTAACATTTGCATCCAGAACGGATACCTTCATTGGAATGAAGGGGCCTTCTTGTACTGTGATATAGATTCTTGGATCAGATGCTTCCATGAATAACCTGACCCTTTCCTTTCATATGCCAAAACATTAATTCTTGCAGATAGGCAGTTTCATAGATCCAAATTCCTTCTGATTCTCATTTAAACCCATTCTTGAAATTTGTTAATTGCCTTGGAGATTCACTCAAACTATTAGTCCAATCTTTGAGTAACCTCCCTCTGATACCACTTGAAAGACTTGATTTCAAGAGCCTAGACACCTAGAGGGGGGGGGGGGTGAATAGGTTCTAATTTTCTTTAATAAATTTTAGGCAATAACTTGTTCTAATTTAGAACAGATAAAACAATTCTCAGCACATCAATCAAAACACAGCAATCACAACACACCAATCACAGCACAGTACAGTACACCAGATTTATAGTGGTTCCCTAAGGTATGGGTACATCCACTTTCCCCCTTCACCTATCCAGTGTAACTGGATTCATCCCAACTTCCTTCCACTTACTCAGATCCATATATCTTATAACTCAGAACCAGATTGGTTCCTATAGCTCATAACTATACAAGTCTTCCCTCAAATTCTTCCCAAGAATCCTACCTCTGGCCTCAGCCCTACCTCAGCCTTTATCACTAGGCTTACAACTCAGACTTTCACAAGTCCTACACCTCAGGCACTAAGCCCTACCTAATCCTTTATAATTACAGGCTTACAACTTAGATCTTACAAAAGATCCTACAAGAATTGAATGATTTAAAGGGTACAGAAATTTCACCAGATAGAACTCTTTACAGGTGTGAGGTTCTTGATCAGTTCTTGAATAAACTGAATCTTCAGATCCAACCTGACTTAGCTGTTTCAAAGCTTCTTGATAGAACAAAATAATGTTGATCTTCACTTGATGTAGAAGTTGATCTTCAGATAACTCCTTCCTTAGATTCAGAATTAGATCTGAATCTTTCTTACAGCATTTTCTAGATCTTCCTTCTTAAGCGTTTCCCCTTTACTTGTTGTCAGATTCTCTTTCCTGTAATTGCTAGATTACTACCTTTCTCAGTTGTTATTCTTGGTTATCAAGGATCAGTCCCTTATATAGAGTTTCCTCATGATTACCGGCTGATCCGATTTGTAACAACCTTCTGATAATTCTGACAAAGGTGTCAGACCTGTTGGTTATGACAGCTGTCGAGTCACCAGTCAAGACAATTGATTCCTCAAAGACTTTACAACTCAGCATGAACCATTCAGCAAACTGCTTCAAATGTGTCGACACAAATAGACTAAGTGTCGACACAAGTCTTGATGATGTCGACACAACACTCCATGTGTTGACATAATCATTCTTCTGCTACTCGACACAGCTTCTGTTTGTATGTGTCTACACAAGTCCTGTGTGTCGACACAACTGCTCCTAGTCTCGACATAACAGATGCTGACATATGGCGTTGAGTGTATGTCCAGCTGTCATTAACTGTGTGTCGAGACGTCGTTGAGTGTGTGTCAACACAAGCCTTCAGACTCAGTATAGCTGTTGCTGTTAGATGGTGTTGAGTGTCGTCCAGATGTCATTGAGTGTATTTATCGACACAAGTCCTGTGTGTCGACACAACTTCTTCTGGTCTTGACATAGCTGATGCAGAAAAATGGCATTGAGTGTGTGTCAACACAAGTCCTGTGTGTCGACACAAACCTTCTTCAGGTGTCGGCACAATTCCTGAGTGTCGACGCATGCCTTTCTTCTTGTGTCGACATAACTCCTGGGTGCCGACACAACTTCTGCTTTAGGTGTCGACACAATTCCTGTCTTAGGTGTCGACACAATTCTGGGTGTCGACGCAGCTTCTTCTTCAGGTGTCAACACAATGTCTGGGTGTCGACACAGGCCTTGCTTCTAGTGTCGACACAACTTCTAGGTGTCGACACAATTCTTCACAAGTGTCGACACTTGTACTTAGAGAATCTTCTTGCAAACCTTACACCTACAGAATGAAACTCAAACATCCCATCAAATACAAATTCATGTATATCATTGAGTAAGATGAGGCTTCTCCAAATCTGGTATATATTTTTCAGTGTACCCAACAAAAAATAGAAATTTGAATTCTGAAAATATTCAAATCTTGGTTGTTTCAAAGGCTAAAGGAAGCATCTATTCAACATTTAAAATATTCTTTTGAGGGAGTAACATCTTTAAAAAGGCTAAGGAGAACTAAAATGCAATCTTTTTCATCATCTTCATTATTATTCAAGAGAGGAGAACTAGGGTTTGGAAGAGGAGGAGACGCACGGATCTTCATCAAAGAGGGATTTTGCATACGTTTGAGTGCAATTTCCTGGATCATTTAGATCTCTAAACGTCATGTCTTGTAAGATCTTTTTAATTTCGTGGTGGATTTCTCAAATCATGAACAAATTCTCTATGTTTTGTATTTTGAGAGTATTTTGTTCTATTCTGATGTGATTTCTTTATTGAGTTTTTGATCTTGATTATAACATCTCATTTCCTATTAGACCCCTAAACTTAGATTAGGTTAGGACATGTGGTGGGGTATGAGTTTATTCTAGGTTTGACCCATGGAGTTAGGGTGGATTCACATAGTGCTCACTATAGGGCTCAAGTGAACTCAAGTCAAATAAGCCCAATATGGAATCATAGGCACACATTTGCCCCACTACTATGCCCCTAACCCTAAAAGCAATCTAAGTGAACCAAAAGTCACATCATTGTGTCACTGATTGACTCTAGTTGACTCAAGTCAACCCAAACCCTAATTTGTAAAAACCCATACCAATAGGCCCAATTTGGCCAAGTAGGGCACCACCATGGCCCAACCCATATTGGGTGGTCTCATAGGGTCCATGACCATCAAGTGGGGCCAGCCCACTCATCAAGTTAAACAAGTCAACCCAAAAAGTCAACATAAAGTCTAAAGAAGGAAAAGAGAGTCCAAGCCCATTCCCAATGGGCTAGGCCCATTACCAGCCCAAGTGCGCATTTACAGCCCCTACCCTCTAAATTTGGAGGGTAGTGACATACAAGGTGACATTTTAGGAATTTAGGCTAAGAGAAAGAGAGAGAAGAGAGGGAGAGAGGGGATGAAGGCCATGTGGCCCTCCATCCCACTGCACAAGCCCATGACTAAGCTACCAAGCCACTTTTTAACAAGATTTAGGGGTTGGTGGACACTTTACAGCAAGCAGGAGCAAACAATGCTCATGGTCGACCACCCCCTTAAGTAAAATCACCCAACCAGCCCACCCCACCCTCATTCGACCGCACCACCAGCTTCAGAACATCCAGAGGAGTGGAATTTGACTGTTGGAGTGAGGAGATAGCCAAAGAAAGCAGAAAACTGGCTAGCTCGCCAGAGTAAGGGTCGGCTAAGGCGCACCACCACCAAACCCGTCGTCAAGCTCGTCTAAGGGTCCATTTCTCCTCCCCTCCCTCGGTGCTAGTTTTCTAGATACACTAGAAGAGATATCAAGCTCAATTGAGCCCAATGCCGTGTGAGAAAGAGGGAAAAATCTCGAGCTTTTCTTCTTGCTCAGGTTCGCTGGAGGATTCGCCTCCGGCAGCCATACCATCAGGAAACGCTAGCCACCACCTCAACAGAGGTGGTAGCGACAATCGCTGGCGGTGGTGGTGGCCCAGGTTGCTTAAAATGATATATCAAACCAACCCAGGAGGATGAAATCTGGGTTGTTGGCTATTGGGGACGATAACCCGATACCATTCAAAGTAATTAAGTTAATTATAATATTGTTGTATTATTTAAATGTGATTATCTATCACATTATTACAGACATGATGTATGTTAAAATTAGGCCTTGTAGAGGTTTTTTCGGAAATAATCACCAACATGAAAAATGTAGGCCTAGTGCTTACCTTTATTTTGACACCATAAACATATAATTTGGAGCATTGTAGCTCCCGGTAGGACAGTTCTCCTAGGACTGCTCCTAGGCTACGACAGACTTTTAAATAGATGCCTAGATCAAACCCTAAGTCCACATGCAATGAAATTTAGGTAATGCATGTCTCTATGTTATACATAGGTCCTGCCCAAAAAGCAGAATTTTTTGGTGTTATTTTTCTATAGTTTTAAATAAATATCAATTATTAAATAAATGGAATATATGTAGATTTCCTTTTCCAAATGCCCCCAAATTTGGGTGGCATGGTCATTGGGTCATTATATGACCACAGTAAAAAGTTCAGGCCATTTCAACCTCTGCATGTTGGGGAAATCCAACATGCATGGTAGAGGTAGATTTGTAAATGGGGTGCCAATAGTAAAAATGGGAAAATGGGAAATTAGCCCATTTGGCCAAATGCATGTCCATGAGATTTTGTACATAGGCTCATAGGGATAAAATACACCTCCCCTAGAAAGATTGGGATTTTTGGGATTAAAAATCCCATTAATTTGAATTATTAAGAAAATTGGCTCATTTAGAAATAAAAATAAGAAATGGGGCTACTGACCTTATAAAATTCTAAAATTTTGATACAAGCCCTAATATGACATTTTATATCTCTGGAAAAGGTTATAAGCTTGTTTGAGAATTATATTTTGTATATGTAGTATATTTACAGTTTTACCCTTTTGGAATTTAAATTAAAAGTAGGTGTAATACTGTTTGGAAAATTATGGAAAATGTATATAGTCTAGTTTCTGTGTTATAAACCTCTGTGAATTTATTTAAGAATTTTTGATGATTGAGTTTACTGAAAACCATAGTAGTGACATTTTTGTAATGATGTTCACCTGTAATTATTTTAAGTCAAATCACTCTTTAGGAATATGAATTTTTATTTTGAGTATTATTATGATAATGTTTATCACCAGTAATTGTCTATGAATTTTTGATTGAATATTTTAAGTACTTCATTTGGAAAATGGAATAATTGTGAATTTAATCATAAATAGAAAATGAGTGGTAAATCAATTGGAAAAAATTAGGATTCTTGGTGAACAGTCATTTTTAACCTAAATGAACACCACATAAATTAATTAAACATAATGGACCATTGGATATAGTAGTTAATGTACAAAGTGTCCTAGGTCACTTAATTAAATAATTTAATTTATGGTATTAAACACTCTGAAAAATGATGAAATCCTAAATGGTCAACTTCATACACATGACAAACCCATGATAAATATTTAGGGGCATTTGGCCAATGGAATTGAAAGTCATATCATATGTGTTAGTATTAGGTTTGTGGGTTGCGTTTAGCAAAAGTACCGTATAATACTAGGAACCACAGGGGATATGATAGGTGCTTGGATTGAGAACTATATTGGGAAGTTGAAACCCTAAGGAGAATAACTAGAATGGAGACCGACGGAAGACCGCCGCTCTCCCAATAATACCTTAAGATTAGATTCACACCAAAGTAACATCGAGAGTTGGGTTTGAATAATAGGTAAACACTAATAAGAGTAAGTGTCCTTGAGAAAGGGAGCTTTGGGTTTCATGCCCATCTTATTTCCTAGTGCCCTCGAGACCAAGCTTTTCAGAATCGGACCGGAGATCGAACCGGGTAGATCAATGGTTCAAGGTCCGACCGGTCCAATCGGTCGGACCAGGGTCGGACCGGGATTGAACCGTTATGTTGTAATATACATTTATATTATTATATTAATACATTTAAATAAGCAAAATTGTAAAACAAAGTAACAAAATATAAAAACATATTACATATTTATATTTACATATCACGAAAGATGAAACACAAAATTAGATAATAAAGTTTTTGTGACATTTGTTGCACGACAACTATAAAATGATTGTCTCAAAATAGTAATAATCTACTAATAGATAATAACATTTTAATGACATTATCACAATTCACAAATTCAAATCATATTGTAATAAGTCAAACTAAAATCCTCCACCAAAGTCATTGCCAACACCATCAAAATTCGTAATACTCTCGTCGCCAAAATTATCCAAGTCGGGGTGCTCAACAAATGGCTCAGTAATACAAATTTGTTCATCATTTGCAAATTCAATATATATATATTTATATTATGAAACAACTTATATTTTAATCATACAACTATGCATTAAAATTGGCATGTAGATATACACTTACTTTGAGTTGGTAATGTAGTATTAAGGCTTTGCTCTCCACCTATTGGGATAGCGTCTTCATTATAAATTTCATTTTCTAGATCATCATATGTGAGCTCCGACACTGGTTCCTCCTCTACTACCCAAAATTCCATCAAATCAATACATGTGTAATATAAAGGATTGTAACTCCTTTTTGTACATGTAAACCTAAAACAAACATAGAATGATAGAATATAGAAATGTAAAATGTTATAAAAAAGATACAAAATATAAAACTATTAAAATATAAAACTTAAAAGAGGGTAAATGAAAGTCATACTGATTTCTCATATTTACATTATCGGACATATAAAAGATCATTTAATCTTTGGGGCTCCAAACGATTTCTTCTTTTTGTGTGAATTTTTTCAAAAACACTCCAATTTCTTTCACAACCCGATGAAGATGATGTTTGACTAAGGCTTTGTTTGGCTGCACGTTTAGGCTCCAGTCCACCGTAGATTTTGGTGCTGCCCCGCCAAACAGAAAAAAGGGAAAGGATTTTGCAATTGCTGCCGCGCTATAATCGTGGAAAAATAGCGATCTGTAGTCGCGAAAATTTCTCACGACTCCAGGATCGCGGAAAAATCGCGATAGGCTCTGCCCTAACCCCCGCTCCGCCGACAGAGAAGATCCGCCGATCGCGTCCATCACCGGTCAGGGATCTGCCGATCGCAACTCTCCACTCCGGCCGAAGCTGCTCTTCTCCACTCCGGCGGCATTTCTCGCCCCCTCTTCCTCCTCCAGAGCCGTTGCCGATCCGTGGCTAGGAGGTTTTCTTCCTCCATCTGCGTTTTTTGATCACACCTCTTCACTCCATTCGGTCTTCTTCCTCCATCTGTGGATCGAGACAAGGGCCAAAATTTTGGCCGATCTCTTCATCCTCTCTCGGACAAAGCCAAAGATTGCAAGGTATAACTCCATTGTGAATTCATTTGAAAGAAGATTACCTTTTCATAGTTTTTGATGAGCAGGATGTTTCTCAAGAATTTGGAATCTTGAGATCAATTGATTTTCACTATGAGTTGTTTTTTAAAAGCTAATTATTCTTAATTTGTTATGGAGTTCATTGTGGTTTAAACATTGGTTCTACTTTTGTTTATTTCTGTAAAGAAGCTCTATGTGATTGCCTGATAGAAACCAAAAATATGTGAGGTTAATTTCTTCTCTTATATGCATTGAATAAAACCAGGGTGATGGCTTTGCATGAATTTTAATGTTATTTTTTGAGTTGGAGAAAATTTGTTTTTGATTGATTGTATCAATGTTGGAATTGTTTGTTATGGCAGTCTGTTCAAACGTGATAACGTTCTACCTTCCACAATTGTTTTTTGATAGACTTTATTAATGTGAAATTGTTTGTTTTGGGAGTGTGTTCAGTGATAAAGGTCTACCCCTTCAGAAGAGTTTAACAAATCTGTTGTTTTTTGATCACACCTCTGCACTGCATATTTTTTCTGCATTGTTTGTATATGTGTATGTGTATGAGTATGTTTTCTTGTGTGTGTGTGTGTGTGTGTGTTTATGTGTGTGTGTGTGTGTGTGTGTGTGTGTGTGTTTGAATTGTGTTTGTGTTTATGTGTGTGTGTGTGTGTGTGTGTGTTTGTGTTTATGTGTATGTTTATATGTATGTGTATGTGTATGATTTGTGTGTTTTGTGTGTGTGTGTGTTTATGTGTATGTGTATGTGCATGTTTTGTGTGTGTGTGTGTGTGTGTGTGTGTGTTTGAATTGTTTTTGTGTTTGTCATTATGTGTGTGTTTATGTCATTATGTGTGTGTTTATGTCATTATCTACTTACATTTAAGAAGAACAAATTGTGCACCAGTACAACAAATGAGAATTCATTATTCATAGCTCATTAAATTAGTTATATAATTATCATTTTCTTGATGATGTTTGTTGTGAGAGCTGCAATTCTGCAAAACACTAATAGCCGAATGATATTTATGGTTGAGTTTGACTTCCTAACCATGAAACAAATTTTGTTGTGAGTGTAAATTAAACTCATAGCCTAATGAAGGCTATGAGTTTGTTTAAATATAAGCAACCTGCAACATTAACTAACTTGCTGTGTGTGTGTGTGAATTGTGTTTGTGTTTGTGTGTGTGTGTTTATGTGTGTGTGTGTGTGTGTGTTTATGTGTGTGTGTGTGTGTGTGTTTGAATTGTGTTTGTGTGTATGTGTGTGTGTGAGTGTGTTTATGTGTGTGTGTGTGTGTTTTTGTGTTTATGTTTGTGTGTGTGTGTGTTTAAATTAGTTATATAATTATCATTTTCTTGTTTATGTGTGTTTGAATTGTGTTTATGTTTATGTATGTGTATGTGTTTGTGTTTAAGTGTATGTTTACTTTTTTTCGTAGATGGGTAAATCAAAGGAAGGGGGAATTTCTGCAAATTGGGAGACATCGCATGTTTTGCTTTTTTGTGATCTTTGTAGTCGAGAGATAGATTTAGGGAATAGACCTACCACCCATTTCAATAAGGATGGTTGGGGCAATTTGGTGAAAAACTTCAAAGATCGCACGGGCTTGGAATACAGTCGGGCACAAATGAAAAACAAATGGGATCACCTTAAGCGTGATTGGAAATTATGGCGTGAACTCAAAAGAGGTGAGACCGGCCTTGGTTGGAATCCTACTAAACGGACAATTGACGCGTCTGAAGAATGGTGGAAAGAACGTATTGAGGTTAGAATTTTTATATATAATTTGATTCATATAGTAATTAATAATTGTTTAGGATGTGCATTTATTTCAAATATTTTTGATGTTGTAGATGATTCCCAATGCGAAGAAATTCTGTTTTGGTGGAATAGCGCCCGAGCTTGAGGAGAAACTAGACAAAATGTTTAGTTTGGTTGTTGCGACCGGAGAAAATGTATGGATGCCATCTTCTGGAGAACTTCCTGGAATTTTTTCGCAATCGGACACCTTATCAGAGGAAGCTGATGATCACATCAATGAGAGCAATAACACACAAACCTTTGCTCATGAAGATCTTGACTCGGCTACCCCCAGTCAAAGTTCGCAAAGTGGTGCAGCTTCAAAACGGAAACGGAAAGGGAGGAGACATGAAATGGGGACCAAACAGGTTATGTTGGCACATGTAGAGAAGTTATTTTCCTCCTCAGAAGCAATTATGCAGCGCGTTACAGCTCCAATTATTCCCCCTAGCATATATCTGTTGCGCGAAGCGATTCAGGAACTCGAGAAGTATCCAGAAATCTTTGAGCATCGTTTGTTGTACCATTTTGCTATGGTTCATTTTCAAACGGCGACGAATCGAGTGACATTTCTGAGTATCCCAGAGGAAAGAAGGGTGGAATGGCTGAAGACGCACTACATGAATTCACAAAAATAATATATTTTAGTTTATGATCTCCTATGTAGAACTTTTTTATCGTTGTAATATTAGTGCATGTAGTTTTTATGTCTTATCGATGTTTGTGTTGGAAACTTAATGTATGGTTCCCAATTATTATCCGATGTACTCATATTACTATCTCTCATGCAGTTGTTATAATTACTGTTGTATTATTATTTAATATCTCTCATACTATTTTATAATTACTGTTGCATCTATGTAATTGTTCTACTTTTATATTTTTAGGCCACCATAATGTCTGCTGTGAATGTGGATGATGATGTTAATATTGATGATGATGAAGATTTGGTGATACAACACTGTGCTACTCGTCAGCATGATTGTGTTCAATTTGTTACACTCCTAAGATCGAGCGTATGTGTCATCAACGACTACCTATCGTTGTTTTGTGATAAGACGCCTTGCATGACATCATCACAAACCGGCCATAGATGGCTTCGTGAATTATTTGCAGGACATCCACGAAGGTTTCACAATATGTTTTGAATGACAAAAGTAATCTTCTTTGATTTGTTAGCATTGTTGGAACAAGAGCATGGTTTAAAAGGAACACAAAGGACGCCGGCTAGCGAGGTGTTGGCAATAACTATTTACATTTTGGGTCACAACGAAACTTTCAGAAAATCAGGTGAACGATTCCAGCATTCCACTGAAACCTTAAGTCGGTTGTTTATGATCGGTCTACAGGCCCTGACTAATTTATCCATGCATAACATTGCTCCCACCGACCGACATTTTCGTTCAATTCCTGGGCACATCCAAAATGATGAACGATATATGCCATTTTTTAAAGACTGCATTGGAGCAATTGATGGTACACATGTTGATGCTCGTATACCCGTTGAAAATCAAGTGCCTTATATTGGTCGTCATGGCAGCACGACTCAAAATGTAATGGCGGTTTGCGATTTCAATATGTGTTTTACATATGTTGTTCCTGGTTGGGAAGGCTCTGCACATGACACACGCATATATCATCGTGCTATAAGGGAACCACAAAGTAATTTTCCATTTCCTCCAGAAGGTACATACACACATTTATTTATTTATTGTGTTTAATTTAAAGAATATAAATTTTTTAATTGTTTAAATTTTTTTATAACTTATTGAAGGTAAATATTATCTTGTCGATGCTGGTTATCCTATGGAAAAAGGGCTCTTGAAACCTTACCCGGAAACCAGATATCACTTACCGGACTTTGCTCGAGGAAATCGCCCAATTGAAGGTCGACGTGAAATATTTAATAAAGCACACTCTTCTCTACGCAGCGTGATCGAAAGGAGTTTTGGTGTGTGGAAGAAAAAATGGGCCATACTAAGCAAAATGCCTCAGTTTGAATTCTCAAAACAGTATGTCATTGTGGTGGTTACGATGTCACTTCATAACTTTATCAGAAGACATCCATCCCGATCAGACCCAGAGTTTGATGTATGCGATGAAAACGAAAGCTTCATTCATCCAGAGGCATATGAGTTGCGACCAAACAACCGTCCAAGAACTATGGATTCAAATCCTAACAGTGCACCATCTTCATTTGAAGGAACAGGAGCTACTCAAATGACCAATATCAGAGAATACATTACAGATCAACTCACGCAATATCACAGGTAAACTACATAATGATGTTTAAAATTTTAAGCCTGCTACAAATTTCCTGATATTGGTATTTATTCTTGATGTGCAGTTAACGAGTGATGATTGAGGGACAAGTTTCATCAGCAGGATGGTCCACGATTATGCTTTTTAACAATGAAAAACTCTTTTGAGAACTATCTGTTACTTTTTAATATTGTTATTTGACACTTAAAGTGAATTAAGATAACATGTTCGTTTTGTGTTAGTGTTGCTTGTTTTTAAAATTATAAAAATAAATTGTGTACCGCACAGCTGTTTTACCAAACAGCTCAGCCAAACAGAGCCTTAAACAGCTTCTCCGTTTGAAACAGTTCTGCAAAAGCTGTGCATCAAAACAGTTTCACAGATTCTGCCACCACTCTGCTAAACAGCTGATTATTCCACCACTGCTTCTCACCACTGCTTCTGCAGTCACTGCAGCTGAGCCAAACTGACCCTAAGAATATGAATTGCTAATTTTTGCAATTGAGGAGCAATAGATCCAAACATTCTCCACCATTCATCTAGCTAGATAAAGAAATAATAGAAAGATAATTATTAGATTATGTTAATTGAAAATTCAAATAATAGATTAAAAAATTAAAAATACTAAATAATTTTGTGTTCTCACCGGGCTGCATTTCCATTGCTAATTTGATAGCAATGAGCTTTCCAAAACTTTCTAGCTAATCATGGAAGAGTCTAACCTCCATCAATGCTTCTTTTGGTTTGCTACATACATCTTTGTTTCCAATTAACTCAACCAATCCTTGAATCACTTCAGGCTTGTGACTGTAATTATCTTTATCATATTGAACTATTAGATTTAGAAAATATGCGGCAGAATGTATCCCTTGACAAAACTGACTATCCCATCTGCTCTTGATAATACTTGTGTTTGGCTTGTACAATCTTTTGTTATTTTTGAACAAATTTTAGATTGCTTTCCTTACTCTGTATAATCCATCATAAACATATCATAGTGATGGTTTCTCATCTGCATCAACAATACGTAATAGCCTTATGATAGGACATGATATCTTTGTCATTATCAAGCAAGAAGTACAAAACTTATTGTCCAAAATAATTGAAGTTGCCTCTTTTCCTTTAAATATTTTTGATAACATGGAATCAGAAAAATATTTACTTGTTATCAAAGCTTGTAAATCATGCTTATGATCATGTACACTCTTTAAGGTAATGAAATTAGTTGCAAATCGAGTTGCCCCAGGACGCACAATCTCATTCCATCCTTCTCTTTTTCTTAGCCATGATAGTAAGAAAATATGATTATACACAAGTATAGTTACTTTATAAGCTTTGTTAGCAAGATCTTTGACTTGAACCATAGAACAAATTTCTTTTAAAATAAGATTCAAGCAATGAGCAGCACAAGGACACCAATAAATATTAGCATACTTCTCATGGAGCAAAGCACCAGCCTTTTTATAATTTGCTGCATTAAAAGTCACAATTCGAATAATATTGCTAACTCCAACCCATTCAGCTACTTCAGAAAATAACTCGCATAATGTTTCTGCATGCTTCTTAATATCAGAAGCATCAACAGACTTCAAAAAAGATAAATCGCGAGGGAAATAAACTAAGAAGTTTATTAATGTTCTACTCCTCACATCATTCCAGTCATCAGCAATAATTGTGCATCCAGTCTCCTTCCAACTACTACGGTAAGCTTCCACTAGTAGTTTGCATTCCTCCTTACAATCTCTTAATAGATTTACTCACATTATATGATATGTTGGTAATTTATATCCAGGACCAATGACAGTGATTGAATCGATAGCATTTTGTGCAAAAGGTGTGTTTAAAGCATTCATTGGTATGCAACTATCATAAAACCACCTAGCCACCGCTATATCAGCACAATGTACAACTTGCTTTGACGCCAAAACACTTTTAATAGACGATTATGATACTGCTGATGTTCTATGAGCAAAGAAATTATCAATTTCATCAATCTTCCTTTTACCATTATCTTCTGTAATAGAATTTCTAGACGATTGTGATCCTGCTGATGCTAACTCCTTAGTTGCATGTTCAACATATATGCCTATATTCTCTCTTGCTTCTTGAATCTTTTATTTTTTTCCTGAAATCCCTTTAAGGTTCTCTTGCATTTGGTAACGAACATCAAGAGAAACCTTTTTACAAGTCGCTATATTTCCTTTAACACCGGCTAAATGTTGTTTCATTCTATTAATCCCCCCACCACTATAAACAGTTCCAGATTGCAAACATTTAAATTTATTTTTTCCATTCACATCTTTTGTGAAAATAAAATGAGCCCATCCTGGATCATTTTTGTCACAAATAGAATGTGTAGAAACATTTGAAGAATCACCACCTTCCATTTTATCGAATCTAATAAAAATTTGATTTAAAGAATGACAACATATCAATAAAAAATTGGTGAAAAGAACAACATCATATCAATAACAAGTAATCATCATTGATCTATCTACTCTGCTTGACCATCTACCGGCCAATACTACAAAGCAGCCCTACAAGCAATCATCATAGATTCACAGAGACTACATGCTTTACTTAGCCACTACTTGACTAATACCTCAAAGCACCCCTAAAATTTAGAATACATGTATATAAATAAAAACAAGTAAGAAGAAAACAATACCTAAGCTACAATTCATAGTTGGAGATGAGCAGTATGCCCGTATAAATAGAAACAAGAACACAGTCTCCAACTATCCTTGGTGGTTGTAGGTTGTAGGTTGCAGCCTATATCAAGTGATGTACAATTAATATTAGTAAACTAAATTGAACTAATCAACAAAACTAATTAAGTAATTTCTATTGTAAATAAGTATTGAACTATAACACGTTTATGATCAAGACTTATATATTTATGGTAAAAAATGAATGGTAAATATGTGCGCTCTTAAACATTCATGTGTCAACAGATCTACGTATATTGGACTAAACAATATTAAAGCTTGATAGAAAATCATGCATAAATAATCTAATTAGAAGAAAAAAATTGTGAAAATTTAATATCATCGGCCAACTAGCTAGAACAAGTGCTGTGTACTGTATAGCTAGTTAAATGGAGCATATTTTGAGATTTTCTGTGTGCTGGCTTCTCTTATATAAGCATGATGCACATATAAAATCTGTGCCATTTATCAAACACAATGGCGACAAAGGATCCATATAGCCGACCCCACTATAGTGGGATAAAGGCTTGAGTTGGTGTTTGTTGTATATGTTTTGATGCAAAGTCTTAACCAGGGCATAGTTTTTTTCTCTTTTCACACCATTCACCAAATCATGATGTAACTTCATCATTTAGAGTGCCAAAAGGCTCATTTGAGCGCTTATTGTAAAAAAATCACTCTAAATAAGAGACTGCATTAAGAATTAGGTGAAACATTTTTTTAGAACTTATATATTATGTAGAATTAACATCAAAGCATATAATATAAAAAGTTTCACTTAACTGGAATAGTAGCAGGAATGCAATTAAATTAAGGCTCATTAGGCTGCTTATAATAGAAAGAACATACTTTTTTAAAATATGATTCATTATGTGTGAAGTAAAAAGGCATAGATCATCTCTCCCCCCAAATACAATACTAAGTAATAACCCACTATAAAATACTAAAATTTGTTATTAAGTATTAATTGTCCACGGAGAAGAAGACCCAATCAATCTCACCAAGAAGAAGACAAATT